>QLTV01003132.1:4015707-4046328 GCA_003457575.1 Thermophis baileyi | reverse complement strand
GCCAAGTGTGATTGGACACACAAGGAATTTGTCTTGGTGCATATGCAATCAGTGTACATAAAAGAAAAGATACGTTCGTCAAGAATCATAAGGTACAACACTTAATGATAGTCCGGGTACAAATAAGCAATCAAATCATACTAGGAAACAATCAATATAAATTGTAAGGATATAAGCAACAAGTTACAGTCATACAGTCACACAGTCATAAGTGGGAGGAGATGGGTGATAGGAACGATGAGAAGACTAATAGTAATAGTAATGCAGCCTTGGTGAATAGTTTGACAGTGGTGAGGGAATTATTTATTTAGCAGAGTGATGGCGTTCGGGAAAAAACTGTCTTGTGTCTAGTTGTCTTGGTGTGCAGTGCTCTATAGCGTCGTTTTGAGGGTAGGAGTTGAAACAATTTATGTCCAGGATGCGAGGGGTCAGTGAATATTGACTTGTGCAGTATACAAGTCCTCAATGGAAGGCAGGTTGGCAGTAATTGGTTTTTCTGCAGTTCTGATTCTGCAGTTCTATCCTGTTAGGACACTGATGTATTTGTCCAGGTTGCCTGATTTTGTGCCTAAATTTGTTCTATCCCCCCCCCCCCCATGATTATAGATTAGCACTAATCCTAGTGATCATCAGCACTATTATTGTTACATCAGTTTTATTTTTGGTGATAGTAGTGCCCAATGATCTATGCTTCTCCCTACTGTATATTTGCTAGTGCCATATAATTATGATTGCAAGAATAGGATCAGAACAACAAATGATAGCAAAACCCAAAATCATTTCACTATTTTCACTTAATAGTTTTCAAGAGCTGATTATTATCTTACAGATTTGTAGATACCAGTTAAAAACTAAATGCATGTATCTATCAGACATATTCCATGTAGTTTTACTCATTCTAGTGGATTAAGGAAATTAACTCCCAACTATCTTAAATCAAAGATATTAAGTACCAGGACTGTGAGAAATGGGCATGATTCAATTTGAGATTTTAAGGCAAACCGATTAAATTTAATCTGCTTTGAGATTGCATTTGAAAAAGCAAATGCATAGGCTACATCCACACTTCTTCAGTTACATTTCCCCCCCCCCCCCAAAATGAAATGATTGATTGTTTTGAGAGCAGAGCCAGCAAATTTCAGGTTGAAAAATACTGACTTTACATAGAGCTCCAGTACTACTACAGAGTCATAAACTGATGCATTGATCCAACTGTTTCCACATTGACTTCATCATGATGAACCAGCTTTTCTTTTACTGTATTGTCCATTAATACAGTATCTCCCTCTTGTAAATTCAATATCAACTTTTGGTAAATTATATGCTAGGCATTTCTCTGGTTTATTTGCAAATTCAAAATTTTGACTTTACATAATTCATTTTTATTTTACTCTTAACATGGTGTTTTTGTAAAAGCTTAATTTGTTAAGACATACTTATCTTCTGTGGAAATTTCTTTTTCCCCCCCCTCATTCAAAATAGATTGTGTTTTTTCTTGACTCTTCTTTTTTAGTTCACTATTATGTTGTATAAAATAACCTCTAATAAAAACTTTACTTTCATTCCAAACCATTTTAAGTCAGTACCTTTACCTAAATTATTTTCAAAAAATGTTTAAATTTCAATTTACAATTTTCCACCATTGCATCTTTCTGTAGCAATTTTTAATTTAGTCTCCATCAAAAAGAACTAAATGTTCTTTTATAAACCAAACTTATAGTATTATCATCGAAAAATGTCTTTGATAATAGCTCTACTTCAGAAACCTTAATAGCCAAGTTCTTTGAAATCCAAATCATGTTTTCATTTAAGGCAAAATTTCCCAGCATCAAAGTCTTAATCCCATGCAAAGTACCAGTAAATTCCAGCCCCACATCTACCATGCTCATCAATCAGTACAAGTTCTGGTTGTAGTTGGGGATTTATATATAAAACAACTGTTTCTTTTTGTTCTTCTTCCTGTTGAAATGAATTATTCACCCAAATTTTTAGAAATCAAATATCTTATGTCCTTTTTTTCTAATGTGTCTTTTGTGAGCAAATTAGATCTTATTTTTTTTCAAATAATGATTTCTTCCTTTTTGAGGAGCATTTCCTCCATTTATATTTCACATTAAGCATTTGTAAGCCATAATCAAGCCAAAATTAAAAAAAAAACAATATCTATAGCGCCTAGTTCAGTATCATCCATTTCAGTTTCCTGTTGCACCTGTTAGAGTTTTTGTGTAATCTCTTCTGATACCGCAATTAGGTATTGCCTTTCTAGAAATTATCTTGCCTTTTGGCTTGAATTCAATTGAAACCTCTGCAGTTTAAAAGTAAAAATTATACCTTCCAATTTGTCCCATAGAAATGGAATCTTTTTCTGCTTTAGTCTCTCATCAAAGAAAAAAAAACTTTTCTCTTATGAAAAAATATAATTAAATAATTACAAACAAAACAAAAACAAGTATTATTAATCTATTATTAATCTTCAGTCTTCTATTAAAAAGCTGCTGCAAAACTTGATCCCTTGTCTTCTTCCTGAAAAATTGCACCAAAACTTTGGAACATTTCTTAGTCTTGCAAACCTTACATTTATTTTGTATACTTCATTGATTTCTGTTTCTTCAAATCCCAATTTAAAAACAATTACTCCAGCTTTAGTAATTTTTCTCTAATATCTTCTAATATCTAGTAGAATCCTCTGTGATTGATCTAAATCTCATTCCCAAATTCCTTTTCTATCAATTCAAATAGACCCAGATCATCTAGTTCTCTTTCCAATTCTCACTCTATAACTTCTGTCTTACTCTCCAATGTTTCCATGTTGTCATTAATTTGTTTTATATCCCCAGACACCTATTTACTGAGCTTTCCATCTTCCATCCATAACTTCTTTCATCTCCTCTTTCATCTTTACATGTCTTTCATCCAATCTTTTTTTTGTTTTCAAAAGCTGTCCAAATGATTTAGCTAGATTATTGGACAGTTGCTGAGGCATTTTCTGAAGCAAATCTGATGTAATTCCTCTCTCTGCAGGTTGCTCCAGTGATCTTCTCTCCCTTTATATACCTAGTGGATCCAGGTTTTGTCATTCTATACGTTCCTATCCACCATATCTTTTATTCTCTGTCTGGCCTTATAATAAGGAGGTATTCATCTAAAAGACCATAAGAAGCTAGTTTGGGTTATAAAATACCAATGCAACTTACTGTAAATTAAATATCTCAGAATTAAATTTTTCTTCAGCTCAAAAGTATTCTCCTGTTTCAGAGCATCAAGAACTGCCACGTTTAGGTTATTCTCTGAGCAACTAAAATATAACACAACTCATTGGTAATCACAGTATTTGGAATTCTTGCTCAAACTTTTCCAGACCTCAGTAGCTTATGTGACAGAATCAAAGAACAAGGAGTCTTAAAATACACTATTATTTAAAGTTATAGGTTGTCCATCGGTTGTCACTTCTCATAATGATGCGCATGATGGCTTAAATTATGGTATTATTTAGTAAAAAAAGTATTGTATTAAATAGTTACAATACATAAGTTATTGTATATATTAATATTTAATTAAAAACGAGTAACAGTCAACAGCCCATTTTACTCATTCAGATAATATAGCCCTTTATATTATTATAAATATATCTCAAATTTAAACAGTCATTGCATTGAAAGAACTGAGATTCCTCATTATTCAAAACAGTATTGAATGGAAAAAATGTATATAAATTTTGTTCACTACAGCTAGTTCTTGACTTACAAATATTCATTTAGTGAACGTTCAAAGTTACAACAGCACTGAAAACTAATTTATGACCATTTTTCACACTTATGACCTTGCAACATCTCCACGGTGATGTGAGCAAAATTTGGACTCTTAGCAACTAGCATGTACTTATGACGGTTGCAGTGTCATGTCGTCACGTTTTGCAACCTTCTGACAAGCAAAGTCAATGAAAAAGTCAAATTCACTTAATCACCATGAAACTAACTTAACAAGTGTAGAGATTCACTTGAGAACTGTGGCAAGAAAGGTCATAAAATGGGGCAAAACTCACTTAACAACTGTCTTGCTTAGCAATAGAGATGTTGAATTCAATTATGGTCCTAAGTCAAGGACTACCTGTACTAAATAGCTTTTGGAGAAACAAGTATGGGTTTTTTTAAAAAAAATATGAGAAGTTGTCAAACTATCTTTTGTTGTGTTTTTATTTTAGACGTACAATGGTCAGAATGAAAATAATGAAGATTATGAAATCCCTCCTATTACTCCTCCTAATCTCCCTGATCCATCCCTCCTTCACTTGGTGGATCATGAAACTGGATATCATTCACTGTGCCACAGTCTCCCCCCAAATAGCCTGATACCAGCATATTCCTACCAGAATATGGATCTGCCTGCTATCATGGTATCTAATATGTTGAGCCAAGATGGGCACCTCCTGTCTAGTCAGCTACCTACCGTGAGTAATATTTTTTTCTATGATTGTACCTCATTTTGTATACCTCTACCTTTCTATATGATTATTCCAGATATAATGGAATACAATTTAAAAGAGAAGACATCAATTTCTACTTATTCCTGAGATAAAAATCTGTTTTGGATTTGATACTTTTTAAAATTCAAGATGTTCTTGACTATGATAAATGAAGATTCTTAATTCTGTGCAGAGCCCATGGCTTATTTTAAGAACCACCATTAAGTAACTGAATATTTCTGTTTTGCTAACCCAGATATTTTTTGTTAATCTGTGATCTTGTATACTGTTTTGCTAACATAATAACAACATGCATACAAATAAAACCTTTTATGAATTTAGTTATGGACTAAATTCTACCATGTTCAGTGCTAGTTGGTAGATAGGTTTGTTTTCTCAGTCTAGTGCTGAAAAAGAATGACTGGTCCAAGATCACTCAGCCAGCTTCCATGTCCAAAGCAGGACTAGAAATGTCATATCTTTGTTCCTAGTCCAGCACCCTAACCACTGTACTACACTGGATAGTATATATATTTCTACCATCACATTAATCTTAGTTACTTTATGATCAAGAAAGTGAATTTTCTCAGTAGCTTAAGGGATATGCTGAACAATGGACAATTAATTCGATACTTGGAAAATACCATACAAATAATTTCAATTTAGATATTTTTTCTTATTTCCTAACCTTTTCTTACAAGATATTATAAGACTGTTGTCTGAGAATGAAGTACCTCAGCAGAACAGCCTAGTAATAATAAAAAGAACACTGAAAAAACAAACAACACAGGCCTTTAGAACGGATCGGAACTGTACATTTTTCATCTCCAGTCCCTTCACTGTATCAATGTCCATCAAGTTTTTTCTGCTGGCAAAATAAAATCAGGATAAATTGGCAATGATTGAAATGCTAAAAAAGTAAGCTCAAGTCCTATTGTATATTCAAAATAGTCTAAAATAAAAAGTTTGAATTACTGTAATATGAAACCTTTGGATTAGATGTTACTCTTTTGCATAAAGTAGCAGCATAGGAATAATTTGTTAAATTTAAGAAAAAGATGGCTCTGGAACAGAATTTTTTAAAGAGCTTGTCCAGAGGTAAGATAAGAAAAAATACATGTTATATCAATTTCATTGTGGTTTAATAAGCAATATGGAAATTACAGGTTTAGTGTATGAGAAAACTTAATGATTATGGCTTCAGAGAATCTAGCTAACTTAGATTCATAATTTTTTATTTAAAACATTTAAATTCCACTTCCCTAATATTTGGTGACTAATAATTAATTATAATAAAATAATAGTGTAGAAATGGGGAGAAATAGAATAGCAAAATAGCCCTGCATGAAATAATTCTAAACTATCTTATAATCAAATGAAATGAAATTTTCCCCTATTAGCCTATGCTGATCAATATAGTATAATATGGTATGGGAAACTTTGACTTTACTGGCTGGTATTGGGAGATCTTCTCTCTCAGTCTAACCTACCTTTAAGAATAGATGGTAAGAGTTCACCAAATTTGTAACAACCAAATTATAAATATACAAATATAGATAGATACATGGATACATACATATATCTTTACAGATCTTATCTTGGAAAAATACTTCATCTATTAATAACAATTTTTGAGGAAGGGTAGTGTTCAGGATGTTCTGGAAAAAGAAATAGAAAGAAAGAAATTGCTTGCAAAAATTAGCAATAAATAATAGAGTATAAATCGGGAGAAACTTGTCCTACCCCTTTACTAAAGTCCCCTACATTTTCAGATATTCAATTTCTTTGTGTCTAATTGAAGGGATTCCACTGATACTTACTCTTGTCATGGCCATCTCCCACTCAACAGATACCTTTGTGTGAAATCAAACATTACTTTATGCTCCTCTTCCGCCGAGTTGATTAAACCATTCATTTCTGAGACAAAAGAGTCAATTTCATATGAAAGATATTTCCCTCTCAGTTTAATTTAAAGCACAGACCCAATGCCTGACCCCTATTTTCATAACATGATAATTTTATTCTACATTGATTGTCTCATTTTTGAAAAAAGATATTGCACGTATAAATCAGTTTCTAAAATATCCAAAGAAATGAAGAGAAAGGGATTTATTAAGCATCTTATATATGAAATAATTTATTTTGGAATAGTCCTTGGGAAATGTTCTGTAGTTTATGGGTCTGTTTTATAAATGCAGTATCATGACAATAAATCAGGACTGAGCTGTAAGAAGATAAGAAGAGGGCTTAGTGTGCTATAAGCATAGAATAGGGATATTAAGATTTGTTTCCCCCTTGTAATGAAAATGAAAATCGAAAAGAAATCTGGGGAAGTCCAAGTTTCCCAGCTGATTGTCAGTGAATAGTGTTTTATTTTAAATGGTGCATCTGGAGTGTTGACATATCCCTAAGGTTTTCAACTGCAAAGAGGGTGTTAAGGAAGAAAATTGTCTTTCTATTTTAAGGCCAAAATAATTTTTCTCTCTTTCTGTCAAATATCTTTTTCCAAACCATTAACATTTCCATCCCTGATTAAATGTCATGTCACAGTAAATCAGCCATTCGTTCCCAGTATTTGCACCATTTGTAGGCTAGGCAACATATCTCCCAGTAATATACGTAGAAATTCTCCAAGTGGCATTAATACAATATGTATTTTATTTATTTATATACTCTTTCTATTTGTTTTATCTAAGACACAGCTTACAACAATTAAAAATAAAGTATCAAAACAACAACAAAGATTACTACACAATTAACACAATTGAAATCAAAATCAAACTCAGTTATTAAAATAATAATTAAAAGGTTGTTGAAACATTTAGCATCTTTTTAAATACAGGGAGAGTGCCAAATATCTTTTTCCACATGGTCTGGAGCTATTTGAGAGAAGATTCATTCCTCCATACCAATACTAGAGCTTCTGGTAGTGGAAACGTATTCAAAAGGATCATTGTCACTGATTTAAACAACCTATCAAGTTTATAATGGGAGAGATGGAGAACCAGACTCTAAACCATTTAGGATTTTAAAGGTTAACACCAGCACCTAAAACAGTTGTGTGATACACAATTGGTAAATTGACATATCTTTTAAGTAACCTGAATCCTGTACCATGAACTGGTCAACAGCTGTCAGCCTTTCAAAGTAGGCAAGGCAAGGAAACAGGAGTCACTAAAAGTCTTGGAATGTACTCTAAAGGTTAGGGCGTTACAACAAAATCTTAGATGACTGTCAAGTCTTTCTCTTCTTCAAATTATGCCTCCCACAATCAAGGCAGACCTGTTTTGAGTTTCTTTCTCACCCCAATTTTTTATAATAGCACAACAGTCTGGCTGCTATGTTTTGCATCAACTGCAGTTTTCAGGCACTTTTCAAAAACACAGTTTTTCTTCCAAAAATGTTTCAATGCTCGATATGTATTTCTTAAGCAAGATGACATCCAAAGACAGCTTAACTTCCACCAATAAATGTACACTATATAAAATGTACACAAAATATGGATAGACCTGTTAATGTTTGCATACCTACATATTTATGTGTGCAATAAGTTATACAAGTAGTTCTTGCTTAATGATCACAATTCGAACTAGAATATTGGTCATTGAGCAAAGCAGTCACTAAGCAATACATCACATGACCACTTTATTCAACGACTGCAATCCCGGCAATTATCCTTGCAGTCACATGTGGTTTGTTAAGCATAGGGAGTTCCAAGTAAGAATCATGAGGATGCTTCAGTTGGGCAGGAGCCCTGGGAGGCCAAGCATAGGATGCACATGAAACACTTTCCCACATACACAAAGGGCCAAATGGCTAAGAAGCTTTCACACAGTAGCAGTTGTCTTCTGAGAAGTTCAAAAAGCCCAGGAGGCTCCAATGATGTACTACAGTGCAAAGGAACCATCCCTCATGAACAGCCAAATACATGGGAAGCCCCAATTCAGACCCCCCCGCCCCCGCTGCCCTTGCTGCCCTGCATTGCATCACACCAGCTGATCTTCACTATTTCCTTTGTCCCACTGTCCCATTGTTTACGAGGCATACCCAGCCTGGCTCTTTATGATGATGAAGAGGAAAATGAAATGCTAAAGACAGTCGCTCAAATGCAGCATCCTAAAATACTCCTTTTCACTATGGTCCTGGATGCAGCCAAAAAACTAGAACAGGCTTTACAGTGAAAGAAATGAAAAGAAGAGCTGCCCTACACTTTCTCATGACTCTGCGAAGAAGGTGCAGTTCTTGTCAATCCCAAAACGAAAAGTTTTGGATTGGCTTCCTGTGGGTTAAAACTACCAAGCTGATTCCTAGAGGAAATTGGCTTTAGCTTGGCTTCCTGTGACAGCTTGGCTTCCTGTGACTTGGTGGTTTTAATTCATAAGAAGCCAAGCCAAAGCCAATCTCCTCTAGGCTTTTGATGTTATCTGGGAAGAATTTGAGCATTCAAGGAAGTAGACAGGATCCCTAGGCACATGATGGCGAACCTATGGCACGCGTGCCACAGGTGGCACGCGGAGCCATATCTGAAGGCACGCGAGGCATTGCCCTATGTCAGCTCCAGCGTGCATGTGCGCGCTGGCCAACTGATTTTCGGCCTTCCGGAGGGCGGGGGGAGGCCATTTTTGCCCTCCCCAGGCTTCAGGAAAGCCTCCGGAGCCTGTGGATGGTGAAAAACAGCACAACGGGCCTACCGGAAGTCCGGAGGCTTCAGTGAGGTCTGCTGGCATGTGCAGGGGGGGACAGCGTGGGGGGGTTGTGCATGCATGCGCGGGGGGAGGGCATTGCTTTATGGGTATGGGCACAAGCGAGCGCACTATCGTGCATACACATGCCCTTTTGGCATCCGAGCAAAAAAAGGTTCACCATCACTGCCCTAGGCTGTAGATATGGTCACTTGTGTATTAGATCCTTGCAAGGAGGGAGCATATGGGTGGCTCCATGCATTGATAAATATGTCTGAAAGAGGGTGTATGTGGTTCTGCCAACTCTGAAAGAGACAGTGGTGTACTCCTTCCTCAAGGAACCAGCTAATCTGGACATTTTCATCCAGTCTCCAACTTTCCCTTTTTAAGGAAGTTTGGAGACGGTGGTCAGCCTCCAGCTTCAGAAGACCCTGATGAAAGTGAATTATCATCCCAGACAGGATTCAGACTAGGATATAGTATGGAGTCAACTTTGGTTGATGATCTGTAGTGAGCTGAGAATGGGGATGGTACATCCATTCTGACTGTCCTTGATCTCTTGCTGGCCTTCATTCCCATCCACTATGATATCATTATGGATTGACTGAGGTTGGGAAGAGGGGTATTATTCTGAGGTATTTCTTCTCTGAGGCGGTTCTCAATTGGTGTTAGTGGGAGGGGAACAGTTGAGCCCTGCTTTATGGGGTGCCTCAGGACTTTACCCCACCTCTCTGCTTTTCCAAATCCACATGAAGCTGCTGGGGATGATAATTTGTTTTGTCCATATAGGGCAAGGAATGATCGATATGCAGATTAAATCCAGTAAAACATCTCTGCTCCTGGCTGCCCAGGTGAAAGAGTCAAGCTTCTTTCCCAGTGTCTTGACTCTAAGGATCTGGATGGCAAGAACAGATTGTGTCTTAACCCTGCCAAGACTAAGCAGGGAGAGGTTTTCAGATCTCCAGATCTGGAAGTTGGAGGCTTTCCATCTTTCAGACCTCATGTGAAATATGGTGATTCTCCTGAACTCACAGTTCCTTCTTGAAGAACAAGTGACAGCTATAAGGTACACAACTGTGCCTTGTGTACTAGTTGAATTTATTCCTGAACCAAAGGTCCCTGCCCATAGTCACTCATGCCTTAGTTACTTTCCCATTGGACCACTGGAATATATTCTATACGAGGTGCTAGGAATCACGTGGCATAAACATTAAAAAAACATACAAATAAGGCAGTTCTTGAAGATCATCTGGAATTTTCAGTAGCCCATTTCATTAATGCCCATGTAATACCACTATTTTGTGCTGTCAGTTTTAAAACCCTGCATATCATAAGGCCAGATTAACTGAGTGCCTTCTCCCAAGAACATGAATTAGAACAACATCCAGTTGAATGTTGTGTTATGATGCTTGGTCACTATTGTTGTATTTTGTATTTTATATTTATATATTCTGTATGTTTTAATATTGGTTTATTGTTTGTTTTTACTGTTGTATGCTGCCCAGAGTCTTATTGCTTGAATTTTGTGACCTTGACTAATAAATAGACAAATAGGTAGATAGATAAATAAATAAACTCAAAATACCTGAAAAGCACCTGGTAAGGAAAACTGTCCTAGAGTGCCACATTTGTGCCTCTTATCCTATCTTCAGAACATTGCACACTAATGAGTAAATAATTCTCACAATAACTCTTATGTAAGAAGAGAAAATTATTGTCCCTCTTTTATAGACAGAAACTTAAACAAGCACACTAGCTGACTTAAACACAGAAAGGCTTGGGAACAAATAAATGAATAAATGATACACTAAATCCATTGATTCCTCTACTACAAGCTGTGTTGCTAAAGGCATTATTTTGCCTTCAACTGAAGTTCACTGAACTGCACAGAAGTAACTATAGGCTATAGTAAGTGTTCTCAGAAATGAAGTTTATAATTCCATGCATATGTGTGATGTTGTTTATGTTAGCATATGCTGTGGTAAACTTCCAAAAGTCACTTAGGTGAGTGTAGAAATTTAATAAATAAAGAAAAATACCATATGTAAAGAACCAGTCTTAATCTCAGTTTTGCTTGTCAATTTTTAGTCATGAATTTTGAGTTTATTACTTTTGATTGCTAAATACATAGTATACTCCTGAGCTTTTCAAGTAGATTCACTAAGACTAGAAACTGAAAGCAATTAGAAATACATGATAATAGAACTAAATTCTTATAGTATAATGATGTTATTAAAATCCATGGAAATGGTAACTAATTTTCTGAATAATGGGAACACAGAAATAAATCTCAACAAAATACTGATGGTCTAAAACAGAATAAGTAAAAAAATATTGCTTTAAAATGGAGCTGCACATAACGAAAGATAGGAAATGCAGAATAAGATAATAACAAAATGCATGTTTAAGTTAAATTTATGGTTTGGTGTGAATTGAGAAAATGTACTTTATAATCACATGACAATCCAGAAGTGCAAACAGTAAGGTGATGTTGTATTGTTCATTGTTTTTTCTGAAATTTAAATTAATCACTCATTCAGAACGGCACACTAAATTTCTAGAACTTGCTAAAACACACGTAAAAATAAATTTAAATAAGACAATCATTTTCATTTTCTGCCCTTTTCTCAGGAAATTAGATCTAAATCATGGTTTTCTTTCATTAAGTGTTAAAAGGAGCATGGTGCCTTGTGTGGTTTGGATGCTGGGATGGAGGTTAGCAAGCCCACGTTTGAGACCCGAATGCTGCCCTGTGGGGCAGGGTTGAGCTCCCATCCTTCTCTCCAGTTCCTGCTAGGGACATGAAAAGAGCCCCCAAGTGGGCATCCCCCAGGCAACAGTGATATCACCGGCTAATCCTTTCAACCCAGAAACGCCTTGGCGCTTCTGATACAAGTGCAAAAATTTAAGTGTTAAACCATGGAATGTAATTTTGAAATATGAAGTCTAAGACAACAAAGCCATTAGTGGTGAATACTTGCATAATCTAGCAGGCTACCAGTTGCTGGGTTCTTTGCTGATTCATAATGTGCTTGGTTTGGTTTTGTTTAGCATGATGTGATTCATATTTGGGGCTTAGTATGTTCCTTTTTAAAAACATGGCATTAAGCTCAGCCAATTGTGATTTATTCAAGAAATCATAGCTAAACAAACTTTGGCTTAATCAAAATGTTCACCCATTTAGAGTTTTTGAAACTGACCAAAATTAATCCAAGTGTAAGAAGTTAGGCACTCAGAAGATTCTGAAATAAGCTCTGGAGCATCATGAATTAAAGTGAAAATCATATTCAATGTGGGGAAAAATTACAGTATATGGAAAAGGAATTATGCATGAATGAACACATGTCAGATTTTGTTCAAAATATCTCATTTGTTCAAGCTATCAGACTTTATTTTTACAATTCGTGTCCCAATGACTTAGTCTTGTGTAAACCCAGGTAAGTGAATGGAGATGTGCAGGAAGAATGTTTGATGGAAGTGAATGTTTTGTTAATTTCTGAAATTTCCAGAGGACTAAAGAATTTATATCCTACTTTTTAGCTATTTCTTTACACCTGTGAAATCTTTCATCCCCAATGACTGTGAGATGAAGAAAGTTAATGTTATCTTCATTAGAGTAAAGGGAGTGCAGCCGATTCTTTGACCACATCCTTCTGTATTGGTTTAAAAAAAAAACTTTGCTTCTATAAATACTAGGTTCTTATTATGAAGGAACAAAGTGAGGAGGAAATTCACCAGTTGAGATATAGCCACAGATGTTAATGTGTTTCTTTTCTCTTCTTGAGGCCTTGCTGATATTGAATGTAACTACAACAACAGAGGAATTATTCTGGGCCCACTCAAGTTAATTTTTTAGATTAGCCTTCCTGGCCCTGCTGCACATGATGTTCTATTACATGGCATTTATAATATCTATGCTTCTTTGTTGGAAGCAGCTATGGGGAACATGCTGAATTCCATTGATATTTAGAATACTGGAGCTGGGAAATGTTAGGGACATTGCAAACAGAATAATTTTTGCTAAGCTGGAAAAATGTGCATTTGACTTTCCTTAATTAGATTATTTGGGTTACTAGATATATACAGAAGGCATAGAAATGGATCTTGCAGAAATAAAGAAATACCAAAGTACAACATATAGAATGTGAAATGTGATGGATGTTTAGCATTCTCTGATCTTTGAAAATTTTCCCCAAAAGTTCATCTCTAATTTTGCAGAGCATACAAAACCACATTTTCAGCTTCTAAAAAAGGGATGTAAGTTCAACAACAAACAGCACTGCAGGACTTGAAAAAAATCCTTTTTCTTTCCAGCCGCTATTCAGGCATCCTGACATCTTTTCTCTCTTTATTTTACACAGATATCAGACATGGTGTTAGAAGCCATTCTCCTCTAAGTTCTGGAGGTGGGGATCTCCTGCCATTTCTTTTTAATCCAGATTGCTTTTTCCAGATGAAAGGAGCTATGAGATTTTTAATAGAATTGGTTGCATGGTCTCAACAATGGAGATATTTCTTAGAGAGAGCAATCATGTGAACCTGCATATGTTTTTTCCTCACTCGTCGCTACCGACCAAAATTTTGAAACTAATCAACTTTATCTCTGCCCCAGAATTAGACCCTCCAGAAAGGTTGGGGGGGCAGGGAAATAGGCAGTAGATTTGCTAGATCAAGTTAGATTGCAATAACAAAAGAATGCATATGTCAGGTCTCAGATGTACAGTATGTCCTCTAGAGTGATTCTTTGCCTTTCTTTATGCATGATGGATAGTTGCTTTATAATGTTCATGCTCATTAAAAAGAGCCGAGGTGGCGCAGTGGTTAGAGTGCAGTACTGCAGGCTACTTCAGCTGACTGTTCAGCAGTTCAGCGGTTCAAATCTCACCGGCTCAAGGTTGACTCAGCCTTCCATCCTTCCAAGGTGGGTAAAATGAGGACCCAGATTGTTGGGGGCAATATGCTGACTCTGTGAACCGCTTAGAGAGTGCTGTAAAGCACTGTAAAGCGGTATATAAGTCTAAGTGCTATTGCTATTGCTATTGCTATTGCTATATGTTCCCTTTCCTTTAAGGAAATATATATTGCAATAGAATTGCAGGCCATGGGGAAATGTTTAAAATTTTGCAAGCTGAATATTCAGAGAGCTTCAGTGGTCAAGAGTAACAGCAGATGCCAACAATTAAGTTTCATCTTATCGTGTTTGTCACTGGGCCAATATTGTTTCTAGTAGGCCAGATGGTTTACTTTGGCTCCTCCTTTCACCAATGGGACTCTGGGATTCTGTTTCAATGGATTTCATTTCTGATCTTCCCCTTCAACAGACTTACATGAAGGTTTTTATGGTAGTCTGTCTGTCTATCTATCTATCTATCTATCTATCTATCTATCTATCTATCTATCTATCTATCTATCTATCTATCTATCTATCTATCTATCTATCTATCTATCTATCTATCTATCTATCTGGTATTTATCAATTTATTAGGACAGTACTTCAGGTCTCTATACTCTTGTTTCTTGCAGAATTTTCATATAACAATTCAATACATTCATCGATAGAAATATCTCTCTTTGAAACAGTCTATGGTTACCATCCCACATCTTGCCCTCCCAAACTCTGGCATCTGCTGTTCTTTATGCCTTCTACATAAGTGACAAGCTGCTTAGCAATCTCAAAGGAACATCTAGATTTGTCAAAGTTATAAGTTGTATACAAGATGGCCACAGGCACACACAAGCAAGAGCGAGATAAGTTTACAATGGGCTTTGGTGTAGCTTTCAACCAAATTTTTACTCTTTACCAGTCTATTTAGAAAACTGGAGGCAAATTGTATTGACTTCTTCCCAGTTATCCAGCAAATTAATCTAGTGGACTTTTATTTGCAATTGCCTGCTTCTATGAATTCAGCCTTCCATTATGTATTGCTAACAATTCTTTCCCCTTCTTCCCTTTACTGGTAGACAGGGAAAATGACTATGAAGTGGAGCATACTCTTGATTCAAGAAGCAGGAAAAAGTGCTTGGAACATCTGATTCACTGGAAAGGCTACTCTGAATCTAAAAAGTTCAGTCTGAATTCACAGAATAGGAATCATTCCTCTGGATTATTTTCCATGCATGTGCTTTTAACTTTTGTCTCATTATTCTTTCTAATGTTTAAAATACCCTAAATGTCAGCTTAAAAACAGAGCCATGATGCAATGGTATGTGAGAATGACCTTGAGGAATGAGGGGAAGAGATGCTGCCTAGAAAATGATCAGACAGGGAATGCCTCCTCCCAGTGGCTTAATGGTTGGAGGAAGAAACTTAATTGATCAGGCAATTAAAAGTGGTGGCGGGAGATTTGTATCTTCAGACTTACAGCATTCTGTTAATGTAGCCTTATAATAGAGTAGAATTAGCTTGTCTAGTCCTGTATCCTGTCTGATTTACCTGGGGGGGGAGGGGGGGCTGACACATGGCTGACTTTTGTTCAACACATTACAGTTGGATGACTAATATTTAGATGTTCCAGACTATTAACCCGTAACATGATTTATTGGTTTTAGCTTGGTGTGTTACATGAGCAAATAATTATTTCTTTTACTGAAGTTTTGCATTTTACGTAAATAATCCTGGCCATGGTTATTCATATCAGCCAGCCCAGGGCTGTAGCCTTTCAAAGTAGGCAAGGTCAAGGTCATGGCAGGGAGTCTAGGAATGCTCTTTATGGCTGTAGAGTAGAACTGCAGAATCTTGAAAGCCTGTCTATACCATCTTATACCAAACAAAATCAAGGCAGAGAAATCTTTTCTGAAATTCTACCCTTAATAAGGCATTCATTCCTCATCAAGGTGAGGTCCACATTCCTTCACAAAGGCTAAGAAAGAAAAAGAGAATTTTATTTATTTATGTAATTTTTATTTACTTGTCTCCCACCTTTATTATTTTTACAAATAATGTAAGGTGACAAACATACCTTCCTCCTTCTACTTTCCCCCAAAACAACAACCCTGTGAGTTGAGTTCGGCTGAGAGCAAGTTCACACAGCTGGCTTTCTTGGCTAAAGCAGGACTTGAACTCATGATTTCCCACTTTCTATAGCCTGGTGCCTTAACCACCAGACCAAACTGGTTCTATGTGTTATGTCATATTATATGTTAAGGAGGCCCTGCAATAAGCCATTCAGTGGCATACATTGAAACACCATCGTATTTGAGGTCATGTATACGTAAATAGTATCAACTTCACCACTGATGTAGAAATCTTGCCTTTTGGACAATTGTATTGGTGCATAGTTCATGCAAATTGTATAATAATTGTTTGTTGCTTGTTAAAACATGCCCTGACACAGTCACTAGGGTGAAGTTTAAAACAGCTTTTTTATGTGACTTGTAAGTATAAACTAGTGTTTGCAGTATAATCCAGTGTCATTGAGTAATGCCTGTTCCCATCTTTATATTAGTAACTTGTAAAAAAATTATGAGCTGACAGTATTTCCCCATTTTTATATAGCAGTTACTGCATATATTTGCTTTTAAAAATAATAAATAATAAAGACAATGATTGCATTCATTTTAGTTTTATGTGGTGACTCCTGGGATTTAGTTTATGGTATTATTTTATTATTGCATTTTGTTTTTTAAATCTGATTCGGAAAGGACATTCAAGCAGTATAGACAAAAGCTCCCATCTTCCTGTAGAAACTAAAATGTTGTTGCTTTCCTGAATTACAATGTTTAAAAACAACTATAAAGTGCCATGAGAAAAAATTACCATGTAAATATAGCAATAGAGTCCCCAGGCCTGTTGCTGGTGAGGGCTGCAATAAAGCAGATCGTAGAGCTACTCAAATCAAGCTGCAAAACAAATTGAATTCCAAATTAGCAGCCTTATGAAAACAAACTGAGGTAAATGTTGAGCACTGAGCATATGAAATGTAACAGCAGAAACTGTTGACACAGGAACAAGCGAACAATTTAAAATGTGCTGAGCTTTCTCTGTAATTCTGTGAATTGGACCTTTTCTATTTCAGTAGGATTTTTATCTTTTTTGGTTATAAGGTGTTTAAAATTCTGCTCATTAATATTTCCCTGTTTAAATAACTAAATGTAAGTCAGTAGTAAGGAATACTTATAATGCAATCAGATTCAGAGCTGCTTTTCTTTGTATTAATCGGAGGCCAGTTGGCAATCCTCTGCTAGTGTTTTTCTCAGAGGCAATAAATGAAAGAAATATGTCTTTTTAAATTTTATAAAACTCAAAGAAATGGTTTTAAACAGCTTTTCTTCACCTCCTATAATTATTTATTTTCAAACAGTCCTTCAGGGTAATGTTCCGTTTTCTTATTTCACACTCCTTTTTCTCATAAATGAACCATCACTTCAATAAATCATTATGAAAACAGAGACTAACACAAACCCTGAAAGGTTGAAAGATTTATGTAACACATTTATGTTTTCCATTTTCTCATTCTGGTACTCTGCTGCTAAAGCTAAGCTAATAAAAGCAGCTATTAATATTTCTTGTTGCCTAGCAACCACAGAGAGGGAGTAATAGCTATAGCTAGAAAAATAGATGACCGATAAGGAAAAATTCAATTCTTTTATTATCTCAAGGGAAAATGGGCTTTTACTGGAACATTATGATGTACGAGTACAAAGTTGAATACAAAGGATTGTTCTCATTTTTTAAAAAATGAACATTATTTTACCTTTGCTAACTCTCTTTAAGTTGTCCTCCTTTTCCAGTTTAATTGAACAACCCCCACTAATATTCTCATTGTAATTAATTTGGCATATTCATTTGGAAACCTCTCTCTCTCCCCCCTCCTTTTTTTCTTTTTTCTTTTAACATAGGATTGTACAATTACTTGGTTGTAATATTTTTCTCCAAGCTGAAATTTGCAACATGGCATCGGGTCGTTTTTATGTGTTAAAAATATATCATTCTCAACAACAGAAATAAATTGTTGAATAAAATTATTTTTAGTGCTTTGCTATGCATTTAGGTTAAATATTTTCTAAGATAATGTTTACTTGATTCAAGTCACTTCTGTAAACTATGAAAAAAATACTTTTGTTGTATTAGGAACATATGTACAATAAACTGGGGGATGATATATTCAAAATATTATCACTTATTGGCTCAAGAAAAATGTTGGCTTTAAAATTGCACAGAATTGCTATTTAAACCTGTACATGTAATTTGCAGTTTAATCCACAATTATTACTGGAGGTAACTAAGAAATGACTTTTTCTCTCCATAGCCACTCCATGTATTGGTGTTTTTTTAATTATTTAATTATTAAATTTGTATGTGTGGTACCATTTTCTAGGCCACAAGGATGTTCTTATCAGAGTGCTGAAGTCTCATTGTTCTGTTGTGTCAGGAGACTTCAGTGGGCATGATGAAACTGCCCAGGAGCTATTAAGGAGGCTGTGGTCTCCAAATCAGTTATGGCTGACTTCACTCATTTAGTAAGGCATGCTCTGGATCTGTTTTTCTCTGTGAGAATGAAGAACATTTCAATTGCTGCTGATGAGATTCAGCTTTATTTCTGTTGCTGATGATATTTAGCCTATTTGGATTTAGCGATTCTATAGCAATAGCACTTAGACTTATACACCGCTTCACAGTGCTTTACAGCCCTTTCTAAGCGGTCTACAGAGTCAGCATATTGCCCCCAACAATCGGTCCTCATTTTACTGACCTCAGAATGATGGAAGGCTGAGTCAACCTTGAGCCGGTGAGGATCGAACTCCTGGCAGTGAGCTGAATTAGCCTGCAATACTGCATTCTAACCACTCCAAACTAATAAAGAGAATCAGTTCTAGATAGCCAGTAAATTTGAATAGTTTACTGCAGTCTATTGTAGAACTGAATTTTATTGTAGTGAGTACTCTCTACCATATTTTATTTTTCTCCAAGATTCAGCTCAAGATGTTTCTTGTGGAGGCTTCGGGTCTGATCTTAGCTTAGGGATAGTTGTGTTCCATTGAAAAATATAGATTAATTAATTACTGACCTGTAACACAAAGCACAAGAAAGTTCTCTTCTGCAGAACTTAAAATCCAGAAGCTTTATTTCAAAATGTGGTCTATATTTTGAAATAAAAGTTCTGGATTTTAAATTCTGCAGAAGATAATCTTTTGTTGGTACCATACAATACAGTCTTTACAGAAATCTGGGAGATGTTTCTTTCATAAATGCTGTGCTGCTCTGACGTTTTTCTTAGGAAAATGCATCATTTTTCAGTTAAGTTGATATTTCAGTTAAGGAATATCTTATGATGTACAATAGTAGGGAATTATCATATATTGTGATTCTGACCCACACCCAAAATCTTGCCTGAAGCAAGTACAGCAATGATTGAGATTATCTTGGAACATATTCTCTATTTGTTGAGATTGCTCACTGTATATATTATTGTTATTGTGCGTTTGTATACTCAATCTTTCCATTGTATATACCAACCTTCTTAAATTGATGCCCTCCAGACATGTTGCAATCTGAATTTATAAAGACCATGCAACATATCTGAAGTTTTTGCATTGTAAGTCTGATGTATATTTGCCACTTGGACTAATCACTCTCTCTCAGCCCAGCTCATTTCACAGGGATGTTGTTGTGGGGAAAATAGGAGGAAGAAAGTGGGTTGAGTATGTCTGCCACCTTGAGTTATTTATAAAAATAAGGGAGGGAGGAATATGGAGAATATTTTTATAAGGTATTGGGAAAAAGTTCAATAAAAATACTTCGTAAGTTTAACTCAGCATTAGTTTGACTGTAAAAGAAAGGTAAAAACTAATACTCTTCATAATTTGCCCTTATCTAATTATATATATATTTGCAATATTAAGGGGTGTTTTTCAACTGGCAAAATAACTTGCTCAGTTTAACAGTATTCATGGATACCAGTTATTGTTTGCCTTAATTATTGCCTTTTAGCCTGCTATCAAAATATGATATACACCAGTGGTGGGTTGCTACCGGTTCACACCGGTTCTGTGAACCGGTAGCGGCGGCGGCAGGAGGCTCTGCCCACCCACCTGGATGTCATCAAAAACGCTCTGCGCATGCGCAGAAGCGTTGCGCGCGTGCAAAGCACCCCTGCACGCTCCCGTTCCCGAACCAGTAGCAAAGGTAAGTGGAACCCACTACTGATATACACACATAAGTCATCCCTGATATTCAGGATAATGCCTGCTGCCTTTTTTTTTTTTACTTTCCACATATATTTGAATAAACATTTTACTTTTTCCTGCTCCCTTTTTTTTTTTTTACCTTGCACACATAATGGAATAAACATTGTACTTTGCAATCTATGGTATCTCCTACCATTAGGTATTTGCAAAACGGCGTTCATTCACTCTTGTTCTCTCTGTGCATGTATATTTATCTATTTGTAGTAGTTTAAAATATTAGTGATTATAAATGCAAAATATATCCAGAGCAATTATCAGGCCCATAAATAAGTTGTCTAACACCAATGAGGAGGTTCACTGGGAACAGAAGCATGTACATATTAGTAGTGTAATTAAAATATCAATTACACTGTGTTGACAGTTTGCCAAATAGCTGGCTTTTGTGCACAGTAAACTTAATCATTCCTAAATCTGCTCAGAAGTCATTTTGCAATCCTGGAAAATTGAACTGGTACAAGATAATAAAATTTCTTAAGGCATATTTCCAGTATACCTCCCTTAATGGCTTTGTGTTCCAACTGTATGCTGGATATTGTGAAAAAAAAATTTTTTTTAAATTTACACATTGTACTGTTGAAAAATACTATTTAATCTCGGCAAAAAGAACTTGAAGATTTATTTTACTCATACTTCTTTTGTTTCCTATATCAGGTTGATAACACATCCTGGTTTTATGTTCAATTTTGGTATTCTGTAGAAGGATGCAATATAAATAAAAGATGATATAAATTAGGAGCACTGTAGCAAATAAAAACTGAATTTCTAAAGTAGAGGAAATAAATACCGCATGAGGGAGCTTTAGAAAAGTAGCATAATATAGGTAAAAAAACAGTTAGAAAGTTATTTTATTAAAATAAACCATGTATACATATATAGTAAAGGTTATATAATATAGAAAATGTACAGTATATGCGGAATATAAATCAAAATACATAGATAAGAATAGTGTATTTCTCAAATCCTAAATATGCATACATGCATGAATGGATAAATAAATATGAGAACATACAGTATCTTAACTAAGTTGCATGTGCAACATTTATTATATGTTTGGACTATCTTAATTCTAACATGTTAATTTTAACATTGTAACATGTTTTAAAAGAAAATATTTAAATTACTTTTGTCCAAACCTAGCAACCCATCCTCTGAATATGATGCCAGATCAGTGAATAAATTATGTCATAATGGAACTTTATACTTGACACCTGGTGTTAACTGGATCCCAACAATGGATCAGGTTTGTTTGCTTGTTTTGTTTTTAATACTAGTGGTACAGAACAGAAAGCTATTCTTTGCAACAAGGAAATACATGCAGCCCTTATGTTTTGTCAAAGGGTAGGGAAATAAGGAAAGCAATTGTATATACAGGTTCCTCCAACTGTGCCAAAGAGATGCTTAATGGCATGTGAAATCAACATCACCCTATTTTTGGACAGTTAGGTGCTTGTGAGGGCATTCATATGGCTGCACATAAATAACTCAGTACTGTTAATGCTTTTTAGAAGCATTTTTGAAAGTTTCACTACAATTGCACATAAATAATTCAGTACTGTTAATACTTTTTAGAAGCATTTTTGAAAGTTTCACTACAATATAGTGTTTTTTTTTTCTTTTCACCTCACTGCATAATTTCATTGCCAAAAGAAACATAAACACCATTTACTTTGTTTTTGTTAGAATCATTCTCCATGTTTGCAATAATATTTAGCTGTTAATAATTACCATTGCCTGTGGCCTTCAAGACACACTGTTCTCTGCTTTCTCTTGGTAATTTATTTATATTTTTTTTAACCTATGTGTGTAGCAGCTGCTCCATGTAAGTGGGATTTTATCCCACTTTCTCAAATTCTAGGAATTAAAATTGGCGCTATGCTTCCATATTCTTCTGGAGATCTGTAGTCTGATGCTAGTTTTCTATTGGTTTATTTTCTGGATATTTGCTTATAGGTTGAAGTGATGTGCTTTTAGGAACAACAAATTATAAACTCTTGAAATCTTCAGGGCTTCAATAATCTAAGAAGTGGAAAATGGATGCTAAAGGAATCAAAGTTTTACTGTTGTGAGAAAGATAGAGGAGGGTTAGGACGCACTGAATGGTCTGGATTAGCTGTTGCTGAAACTCTGCAGGAGAGGAAAATCAGTGAGTATTTTATAATTTTTTAGTTTTTGCAAGTGGGCATTCCTTCTGCAGTATGTCACAGGCTCAGGAGAGATGGTGAATTTTGTTTTATAATTTGTAAGAATGAGTGACCTTTGAATAATGAGAGGAAAGTGTTCATTTTTGAAGTCATATTTTTCCCCTGTAAACATGTTGTGGTTGATATTTAATTGTTGCAGTTGAAGATTATTTATGCCTTTGTTTGACATTGCCAACTCTTAGCACCTCTTCAATTTAGATATAGCAATAATAAATAATACATAATTCTAGTTTTCAGCTCAGAAGCTTTGCTTCAATAGCTCCTAGACTTGTTTTAATGGAAATTTATGCAGAAATAACATTGCTTTTTGAAAACATTTTGCATAAAACATCTTCACTGTTTAAAAGTGGAACACTGCATTTGTATACATATAGCATAGAATGGAAAGACAGCCTGAATGCTATTACCCTAAAAATGTATATTGGATAAGAGAACCACAAAGAATAGATTATTCTTTTCCCTTTGTTCAGACATAGAGATTGTGATAACTACATGGAGATGTAGGTGTATGTGCACCCAGGAGAATTTTTTAAATTTAAATTTAAACATTTTAGAGGCAAATTATAAAGAATGCTTACAATAAAAAGTGTAAAATGCTTCTTTAGAGAGTAAATATTTCAAAGCATTCTGAAAACGTGTGTGTGTGAGAGAGTTCTATGAAGAGTCAATTCTAAAAGCAAATGTTTCCAATGTAATATTCCCTCCCCCAAAAGGATCCCGAATCTGTTACTCACTTTGAATTTTGATCAAACTAAAATGGATACCATTTTTGCAATTGGCAATTGTATGGAATATTTTTCAACCATATATTCCATATTTAGCCTGACCAATCCACAATAACATCCTGGTATGTTGGATTAGAGGATGTGAATTTTTTGTCTCTTGACTGTGGTCTCATTCAAACCAGACTTCCATCACATTTGTGAATGGAGAGGCAATTGAAACTAAATGAAAATGGGGCAAATACACACACACACACACACACACACACACACACACACACACACAACTTCTGCCAGCATGTTTTTTTAGACAGCCTATACTTACCTTTTGTTTTTAAAAAAAAAAAAAACATTTGTGCAATTGCTGATATCATGATACATCTTTACCTTTTGTTTTTAAAAAAAAAAAAAAACATTTGTGCAATTGCTGATATCATGATACATCTGTGATTGGGATTTGTGGGGGCTGATAATAATTATGTTAGTTAGGAAAACAATAGCATTGTATCTCTTTTCAGGGGAAACGTGTATTCAGCTCTGTAACTGCAAATGCAGATTGTTGTCAACACATTATTTTGATTAGTTCCCTTGTTACAAACATATTTTGCATGCAGGAAAGTTTGAAATCTCCTTCTCTATTTTTCTTTAACACAAATTGCACTACAACTCGAGTTCTGCTTTTTTGCATTGCTTTATGTTCTTTATGGATCTTAAATTGTACATTTAATTGAAATTACAGTAATGACGTTGCTCTCTAAAGTATGTATATCTAAGTCATCCTATCTTGAATAATAAGACTTGGCTTTCCAGGCAAAACAACAAAATGGTATTAGAGAAAAGTAGGGAAGTTCCAGATAAAGAAACACTGCTGCACATGCAACACACACAGTACACTCATGAAATGCATCCAAATGTTTTTCTCTAGCCTTTCTGCTTAAAAAGGTTAATGTGGTGCCATATACAGAATCCTATTACTAAGCTTCCTTTTACAACGTGGACATTGTTTGGCTTGTCACCAAGAAAGGAGGAAATGTATTGCTACAATTCTTCAACATCCATAAAAAAGGCCAGTGTCATACTTCTCACTTATCTCTTAGTGCAGTGGGCATTTCTCATTATAGATGGAGACTGGTTTGCAACCTGCTCAAGCCAGCTGTCATACATTTTTGGTACCCTTACAGATAAGCAGTCCCCAATAACAACATCCCTTCCCTGCATCTGCATACTACGTGCAAATCAACCTTTTATGGAGATGATCAAAAAGGCAGCATATTGTTGAGTCCTTTTACCTTCGCATAGTATAATGTATTGTGGAGTTGAATTACAACCTAAATTAATGGGTATTTGTGGAATATGATTTTTTTTTTGCCATAACAGCTTCATATCATATTGATATTATTTTATTTTCTTTAATCTTAAGAATATTATTCATTCTTGTAAATTTTGTATCTCAACTATGTTTTTCTTTAATTCTAAGTAATGGAATTTTCTTTTTCTTCTGCAAATATGAATACAAGATCATATGTTTGCTGGTTAAGAGTCACTGTCCTGACTCTGAAGGGATTTTCTTTTTCCCCAAACATAGTCAAAGCAATACCTGATTACCTGTGTAGGGTGATGATGTCATACTTATTATATCAGATTTAAGTACCCTGTTTCCCCCAAAATAAGACATCCCCTAATAATAAGCCCAATCGGGCTTTTGAGTGCATGGCAATAAGGCCAAGCGCTTATTTCAGGGTTCCAAAAAATATAAGACAGGGTCTTATTTTCGGGGAAACACGGTAACTAATCTAGGAAGAATTGTACCATTTAGGTTGAACTGGAGATGGAATTTGAAATGTTGTGATTAGTAGGGCTGAAAGCTCTTGCAAATTATTTGGACTATGTGATTCAGGGTGCATGGGCATGTGACCATTGTACCTGTCTGCAAGTGACATATTTTTCTGGGATCACATGGCTAGCCTCTACAGTTGTCATCTGATCGCAGAGAACAAAGTAGTTGACATTACAGGTTACAGATATGTGGTATGTTTGCAACTCCACACCCTGAAGCAAATTTTTGTAATCAAAACTGAAATATTGCACCGTCCTTGTAATTAAGTTAAGGTTAGACAACTGTTTACACAAGTTGATTTAGCAAAGGCTAGATTAAAATAAACTGGGAAGGTTTGTGGTTTTCTGTGTTATAGGAACTTGACCATGGTCTTATCATGTTTTGAGGAACAAAACCCAATGTTATGAAATGAAATACCATGTTTTAGTAGAACAATAAATTATATGAACACAGCATACAGCAAGGTATAATCTGGATTAATGATTTAGCATGTGACAGGCAGCAGAGAGAAAGCAGAACTGCTTAATTCCTTCTTTGCATCTGTCTTCACGCAAAAAGGAAAAAATAGTCTAACTTACCAAAAACAGCACTGTGGGAGACTGAACAGGAAAGCAGGTCAAAATAGTCATAAAATTAGTAAAAATATACCTTTCCATTTTAGATGAGTTCAAATTGCCAGGGCCACACAGTTTATATCCTAGGGTTCTGAAGGATCTGGTAGATGTGATCTCTAAACCACTGACCAAAATTTTTCAGAGCTCCTGGAATATGAGGAAAGTACCAGAGGACTGGAAAAGTGCTTATGTGGCTCTGATTTTTAAAAAAGGAAAAAAAGTGGAACCAGGAAACTACAGACCAATCAGCTTGATATCAATACCTAAGAAAATCCTAAAAAAGCTAATCAAGCAGCAGATTTGTGAAATGAACAAGGCAATTAATAGAAGCCAGCATGGGTTTGTTAAAACCAGATCGTGCCAACATTATTGCTTTCTTTGATAAAGTGACTAAATGAGTGGATCAAGGAAATGCTGTGTATATAGTATATTTGGACTTCAGTAAGACATTTGACAAAGTAGACCATAGCCTGCTTCTTGGTAAGATAGTACAATGTGGGATAGACAGTACCACTACCAGACAGATTTGCAGTTGGCTTATCAATTGCACTCAGTGTGTAGCCCTCAACAGAACTACAATTGCAGGAAGAAAAGCATGCAGTGGGGTACCTCAAGGTTCACTTTTGGACCCACTTCTCTTCAAATCTTCATAAATGATCTAGATGAGGAGATAGAAAGCGAGCTCATAGGATTTGCAGATGAAACCAAGCTGGGATGAATTGTTAACCCTTTGGAAGATAAATTCAAATCTTGATAGGGATCTTGCCATACTAGTGAAGTAGGCCCTATACAATAAGATGCAGTTCAGTGGTGAAAAAGGTAAGGTCCTGCACTTAGGCAGGAAAAAACAAATGCACAGGTGTAGAATAGGCGGTACCTGGCTCAATAATAATAACTGTGAAGGGATCTAGGTGTCCTAGTGGACCACCACTTAAGTATGAGCCAGCAGTGTGCTGCGGCTGCCAAAAAAACCAATGCACTCCTAGGCTGCATCAACAGAGGGATAGCATCAAGATCACAAGAAGTGATAGTACTGTTCTATACTGCACTAGTGAGGCCACACCTGGAATACTGATCAAACAGACCAACTCTATATTTCCTCTTTTTACTTCTAGCAGTCTTGATCTTTAATTCATTCAGATTTGTAAGATTTGATCTCTCTTCAATTTTTTTTCTCATCACAATGGTTTCGACTAATTCTGGTTGTCACAAAAAAGATGCTGAGACTCTAGAAAGAGTGCAGAGAATAGAAAAAGGATAAGAGGTCTGGAGTCTAAACCATATGATGAAAAGTTTAGGCAACTAGGTATGTCTAGGCTAACGAAGAGAAGGATTAGGGGTAACATAATAGCTGTCTTCCAGTACTTGCGGGGGCAGTCCCGGAGATGAGGGGGTTGACATATTCTCCACAGCACTTGAGACCAGGACAAGAAGCCACAGGTGGAAGCTCATTAAAGAAAGATCCTACCTGACACTAAAGAGAAATTTATTGACAGTGAGAAAAATTAACCAATGGAACAGCTTGCCTCCTGGAGTGGTAGGTGCTTCATCACTTAAAGGAAAGATTGGATAACCATTTGTCTGGGATGGTATAAGGACTCCGTCTTGGATTGGACTAAAAGATCTCCAAAGTCCCTTCCAGCCCTATGATTCTATGTACAAACCCAGCTATAGATTCAATAAAATCTCCATCTGCCACTAGCACAACTTCCTTTATTTTTGACAAAGTCTAGTATTGCTTGAGAAGCTTACCATTTGTTTAAGGTAGTGAGTTGTAACCACTGGGGATTGAGAGCTACTTAGGGGGCAAGGCATAACATCCCCCCCCCCAAGACAGCTATGTTGTATGCAGGCAAAGCTGGAATATTTTGACGGCTCACTGCCATGTTGCCTAGGCAAGACCACAACAGATTTGAACAGGTAAAGTGGGCATTGCATGGATTTGCACATTATTTTTCCCCCAACTGTTGTTTACGGAGAGGGAGATTGTCTTAAATTCAGGCTTGTTTTCCTTACAGTAATAGCAAAATGTGTTTTGATTTGGAAGATCTCTTAAGGCCACTGACAAATACGCACTCTGTGAGCTTGCTCTCTTACACATGCACATAAGATTTTTTTACAATTGTTTGTATCTTCTGTGATGGAAAGAGATGTGACTGTGCCTTAACCAATCAGAATATCAATTTAGATCCTTTTTGAAGATTTGAACTTCATTGTTTGCAATGGTTGATAAAAATGGAATTCTTCCAAGTAACAGTTTTTACTTTTTTTACTTTTTCAGTGCAGTAGAAAAGTCACACAGCAGAAGGTATTAACTCAGTCAGCAAGAGCTTAGCTCTGCTACTTTATCCTGAATATTTGGATGCATGTTTGATGCTGCACAATGAAAGCTAAATGTTCGTGTTGATTTTTCTTCTGTGTGAATGATTAGGTATTTTTTGTGTATGTTTGCTTTTTTAGATATTTCAGTCAGGCATTGCTCTGTCATATTTTGGAAGCATGACAGAATGATGTTGCCTTTTGCAGGCAATATATATATCAAGAAAGTAGGAAGCAAATTCTGAAACCCATGTCCTATAGTTTAATGAAGTCTGTCCATATCTATTGTTTTCTTAACTTTTTAAAAAATTAATTACAGTAGTAAAAGTGAATGCAAAATAGAAAGAATAAAATATTGTTTAGGAAGGAAGGGAGGGAAGGAAGGAAGGAAGATTTTTTTAAAAAAAAATCTAAAGAAGTGACTTCCAACATATGTGTCCTTCAGGTTCGAAGAAGACACACTGTTGTGCAGTTCATCAGTGGACCTGGAGTGACTTTGCAGTCCCAGTCTGGAAGGGCAGAATCTAACACAATGAGGGCACTGGAAATCCATTTTTGTAGCAAGTGGGTGTTATTCTCACAGTTTTCTATCAGTTTTTGGCAGCGCCTATCTTTAAAGCCAGTGGAAGCTTCATAGCATAGGATTCCCCAGCAGATTCTGTCAGCAACTACATCTTCTAGTTCCCGTGGCTGGATTTCACAGTAGTATATGGTTTATTTCATAGAATCTTTGGAGCACTTGTGTGGTCAACCTTGAGATCTCCTCCAGACACCAGTATACTATAGAACAACTCTGTAGGCATTCAGTGATCATCCATTCTGATGACGTATCCACCCTTTTCTCAACTGGGCTCTGATAATCAGGGATTCAATGCTAGTGGACTCTGTATGATCTAAGACCTCCAGGTTGGAAACCAAATGCTAAAAATGGAATGGAGTGCGCACATGTGACATTTCTCCAATTGTTTGATGTGCCTTCGGTACAGATTCTAGAACTCACATTCATAAGTATAAGGTTACAAATATATTTTATTTCTTAATTAAATTTATATGTCACCCATCTTGCAAATCTAGGGAACTCTGGGTGACCTCAAACTGTCTCTTCTTCCTATAACTCCTTCCTTATTTATCAGCAAATCCATAAATCATCAACTTTACATATCTCATGTCAGCAGAAAGCATTACCAAAGCTTTATAAAAAATACCTTATTTTAACTGATCAAACAGTTGAACTCTATATTGCTTCCTTTTACTTCTAGAAGTCTTGATCTTTAATTCATTCAGATATGATCTGTCTTCTATTTTTCTTTTTCTCATCACAATGGCTTCTATGAGGCTTTAACAAACACCTCTTTTGTAAATCCAGGAAAAAGTCATTGTCCAGGTTATTGTCTTGGTTTGTCATTTGTATTGCAGTCTGATTTTCAAAGCTTTAACCAGATTACTTTTTTTTGTATATTTAGTAAAAAGTCTTAATCAGGGTCATTCTCTTGGCTTATTATTTGAAATTCCACTTTACCTGCCTTCTTAAATATATTCTTATAATCTACACTTTTTTTATTATCCAGTATTTCTGATTCCTGTTTTTGCATCAGATTTAATATATTTTGAACATAATCTATCCATAGAAGCAGACATAATTTGCTGACATTTCTAGTATTATAGCTACTAATATTTGGCACCATTCTTAGAAAAACTTCTGAAGTATTTCAAGTACTATAATATTTTGTATCATTCTTTAAATCCACATATTAACTGAAAACCAAAAACATTTACACTTTTTCCCCTTTTCCTTTTCTGCTTGGTATCTTTAGTTCCCTCTGGTGTTCAATTTGTGAAATAATGTTTCCAATTTCTGTTTTGACTTGATGGATAAAACACTCTGGTTCCCACAAAATATTATTTATTTTATTTAGTTATTTCCACAACCTTGTAGTAAAAATCTCAATGTAATTCTAAAATTCTCAAAATGTATAATTAATTTTTTGTTTCTTTAAGAAGAAAAGTAAACTCACCAGGTGGCTTTTCAAACTTCTTGTTCTGAAAATCTCTAGTAGTCTTGGAATAGTAAATAAGCAATTTTCAAAAGTTATTAGAAACTCTGATTTGGTAATTGAGTGTCCTTTGAAAGATTCATCCATGGCTGTTAGTATGATAGTCCCTTGGGAGTTGGGCGGCATACAAATTTAATAAATAATTTAATAAATAATAATCCCTTTATCTCCCAACTCCCAGATCTACAGGAGACTATTGTTCTGCAGTCTTCTCATGAGGTGCATCCATCCTAAGTATACAGTATGTCACAGAAGTGAGTACACCCCCTCACATTTTGTAAATATTTAAGTATATCTTTTCATGTGACAACACTGAAGAAATGACACTTGGCTACAATGTAAAGTAGTGAGTATACAGCTTGTATAACAGTGTAAATTTGCTGTCCCCTCAAAATAACGCAACACACAGCCATTAATATCTAAACTGCTGGCAACAAAAGTGAGTACACCCCTAAGTGATAATGTCCAAATGGGGCCCAAAGTGTCAATATTTTGTGTGGCCATCATTATTTTCCAGCACTGCCTTACCCCTCCTGGGCATAG
>QLTV01003132.1:3992071-4009662 GCA_003457575.1 Thermophis baileyi | reverse complement strand
TTTCTTTCTTTCTTTCTTTCTTTCTTCCTTTCTTCTTTCTTTCTTACTTTCTTTCTTTCTTTCTATCACTCTAAGGTTTGATGAAAGCAGTCGCAAGCTTAGGGTGAATTAAGTCTTTCTCCAAAACTTAAACCAGGATTCCAACAAAAACATCTAGGTCAGCATCAAACTCAGGTTTCGACTTTTATCCAGAGCCTAGCAGCTTCAAAAGTTTGGGACAGACCAGGTCTCTCCAGCTTAGATTAGCCCTGGCAATCAAAAAACCATGGGTGTGTGCTATCTCCGAACCCTCAGCCACCCTTGATACCACAAGAGGACTTATTGATGCTCCACTATCATGGACTTTGGGAGAGTGGCCACCACAAGGGATGGAAGGCAAGCAAGGCTAGGAGGCATCAGAAAGGAAGGCTAGGATGAGGGATGTCTATGGGGATTCTCGGTCATCCAGGTTGTCCCAAAGATGCTTTTTTTTTTCAAGAGGCAGCTGGACTTTCTGCTTTTTCTTCAAAGACCTTTCGCTTCTCCTCCAAGAAGCTTCTTCAGCTCCTCCCAGAAGCTTTCTCAGAGCTGAAGAAGCTTCCTGGAGGAGAAGCGAAACATCTTCAAAGAAAAACCAGAAAGTCCAGTTGCCTCTTGGAGGAAAAAAAAATCACCTTTGGGAGAAACGGATGAGGGCACCTGGTCCTAGCCTGTGCCCCTTGTGTCCGGGCATCCATCCCAAGGAAGGACTCAACCTGGCCGGGGCGGGCTTGAAAAAGGGTCCATGCTCCACAGCCCCCCAACTTTTCCAATGATGGCCAAGTTCCCCCAATGTAGTGCCCATAGTCGGACATGGGTGGTGGGTGGGTGGTCTAGGGAGAAGCCTGGGTGGTGGGCATTGTGAAGGGTGGGTGGTTGGGGGGTGCAGGCAGGCCTCCCAAGGCTGGGGAGGGGGAAAGGAGATGATCTCCCTCCCGGGAGAGACCCTTCCTCTTTCCCTCCCTCTTTCCCCCTCCTCTTGCCCAGCCTCGGCAGAACTTACGAAGCAGTTCAGCTGGCGGCGCAGCATGGTGGAAGTGCCGCAGCGGCTGGGAGAGCCAAGGGGCACACAGGGGCGGTGCAGCGCTGTACTACACGCCTGGCGGGAGATGCGTGCCAGCCTGGGCGAAGAGACCCGCAATGGCCCGGGCCCCCTGCCCCTCGGCTACGCTGCGCTTTTACAAAACAAGCCCGCCCTTAACTGAAAGCGGGTGGGTGGGCGGCCGCCATTGCTACTCACGTTGTTGCCAAGCTCCTGGAGAGCCACACTCATGCTGGCGATCCGGAGGGCAGGGGGAACCGGCCGCTGCCTCCTAGCTCGGGAGCCAGCTGGGGGCAAGCCGGGCAGGGATGGTGGCAACAGCAGAGTCCGGCGCTCAGGCCATGCGGAGCCGCTCCCCCAGGAGGCCACGGACTGGCAGCCAGCCTCTCCTGTCCTTCTCGGAGAGCACCTCTGCTGATGGGCGGCGGGCGGGCGATGCCCGAGGAGGGCAAGGTTAGTGTGCTCCCAGCCGGGCCCTGCGCTGCCTCCGCCGGCTCAGGGCAGCAGGCTCAGCTGCAGGACAAGCCGAGGAACTGCAGGGAGCCTCCCACATGTTGCACCCCCCTCCCGGCTGCAACGCCGGCGGCTTCGGGAGATGCTAGCCCAGCGGGGACAGAGGGGTAGGCTTGCGCAAAGGCTTACCTGTGTGTAGGCAGGAGGAGGCAGTTCTGTGGATGCACGTGGTGAAGGCGAGGTAGGGCAAGCATCGGGCGGGGTGAGTGAGCATCAGGCGGGGTGAGTGAGTATCGGGCGGGGCGAGTGAGCGTCGGGCAGGCGGGATGGGCGAGCGAGCAGCGACGTAGGGGGGGACTGGTTCAGGGGCGTGGCCAGCCAGCCATTGCTACCAGTTCAGCGACCCAGGCCCAATTACCACTAAAGGTTCTCTAGAACCGGTCCGAACCGGTAGCAACCCACCACTGATATATACATATACACACACAAATATACACACACACATATATATACATACATACATACATACATACATACATACATACATACATACATACATACATACAAACAAACTTGGCAAGGAGGTTATGAATTGGTTAGCATGTTTAAAGTCAAGTAATTTAGTAAAGTTATTTCAATAGAAAGAGAGGCTACCATTTGAATTGTTCCTATTGCTGCCATCCAGGAATTTAAGCAGTGGCTACTTGAATTTTTTTAGACTGTTGTGTTTCTTGTATTGCATAGGAGATATTGGAAAATATATAGAAAGATGTGTAACAAAATATTGCATTGTGAAGTAAATATTTTTTTATTTACTTCAAGGTATATATACACCCATTTTTTTTCTCTCCCACCCCCTTTCTAACCAACACTCACTATTTTTACTGGCATCAAAAATTGTCATTGGATTTTGCCCCTTTCACAGTCCTTTAAGTTTTCTTTTTCTTTCTCTTTCAATACCTAGATAAACATGCAGAAATTTCCTTATAGGTTTGTTGATGGTACCATTTAATAATCTATTGCCAGATAATGCATTTTTATTAATTTATAGGAAGTGGTTCCGTGCAAGCCCATAATTAATATAGAGTCATTGTGTGATTTTAAAAATGGCAATATATCTGCTTACTAGCCATCTGAATCCTTTTCTTATTATCTCAAAGTAAATATTTGAAATCAAATATTGCTTTTGGGTGTATACCACAATATCATGTCATGAAAAAAAGCAATTTAAATACTATATGCAGGTATAATGGGTGCAGAAGTATATTGCTGGTAAACTATTTGAAAGAAATAAGTTGTCTGCATTGTTCTGGCCTGTTAGTCATACCAAAGTTGCAAACAATGATAAGATGCAATAACATATGGTTAAAAAAAACAAAGATGGTCATTTATACCATCATGCAATAAACATAATTAAACTATATTGAATTGATGCATGGTTTTAAATTCTGACATTAAAAAATATGTTGCTACATAGACCTCCCTTAATATTGTTTACTAGCTGAGTTATCTGTTCATTAATTTTGGCTGCTCTGGATTTTCAGAATGGAGAAGAAATAATTGTATCTTACTCCAGAAGATCTGTTTGTGTAGTTCAGATTTTGTTTTTTTTTAACATAATACTTGTCTGCAGAGTGAGCTGTATGGAGCCAAACCAGAGTAGTTGTGGATTCCAATTTGAATTGAATTATGATGTGGATTAGTTTTTCAAGCTGATTCCAGACTTGGAATTTCATTTAGCTAAAAGCAGGTTATCTTTGATCTAGCATTTGCCAGGAAGAATTGTGCAAAATTTCCAAAATACAAAGTATCTAAATCAGCATGGACCCAGCTACTGGTTCCTATTAAACTATAGGACTGTTGTTCTACTGGTGTCTTTAAATGAATTAGGCTGGCCCCTTTCCTTGTATTTATTACTGTCAAAGTAGTTCTTCCTCCTTGCCTCAGGACATAAGAGATCAATGATTTTAATTCTGAATATATTTTAACTCCCTTTTTTGTTATTACAGATCTTTAGTTCCAGATCTATATAATACTTTGAATGAAGTATTCCTAGGACATAGGCAGATGAGATAATAGAACATTTCTCCCTAGTCTGTCTTCAATTCAGACTCTGACTGAATTTTTTTTAAAAAACAAACAAACCTTCATATTGCTTTTAGTTGGTATAGTCTAGGAACTACAGTCTATTAAATCGTTTTGTTAGTAACTGGAATGGAGTCATCCACTTTTTTTAAGCTCCATTGATGCAAAGCAGTTGAGGTTCATGATGCATGCTAATTTATTGACTTGCCTTCCTAGACTTGAACTGCATATTTTCTCCCTATAAAATACAGTTAAGCTGTTTTCTATGTAAAGGCAGCCTTGCACCGGATTCAATATAGAACAGTTTAAGAGATAATGCCTTTGTGTCCAATATGAAAATTTTTTGCATGATCAGTGATAACAATACACATGGTTCCTTTTTCAGCATGTTATCCTTGTGCATTGTAGATCAAATGTTTCTATCTTGGTTTTTTTTAATTCTCTTACCAAGAACTAACAGTTCAGGAAATTGTTCATATTTTTTATTTAACTATAGTTAAACAGCATAATCTAATTATTATAGTTATCTAGGAACTATGACTAATAAAATAAGCCAGCAATTCAGATAATTTCAAAATCATTAACCATAGTGCAAACATTCCTTCATGATAATCTTGATTTGTGTAAATTACGAAAGAGACAAAGTATGGTTTATATAAAAACGGCAAGTAACTTGCATGATACTATCCCACAAGGCCTTTCAGTTTCAAGAGGGACAGGAAGGAAAATATGAGTTTATTGTAAATTAACACTTTATTCCGGCAGATTTCATCCTACATACATGGGAAATTTGTAATGATGGAGCTGCACTGTATGTAAACCTTTCTGAGTTTGAAATTATACCAAGCCACATGCTCAAAGCAGAGTACAAGAGTAATATCAGCTGTATATTAATTATGGCTTCTGAAGCTTTGCCTAATTACATTCCCTCTCTTAAGATGACACAAATATTTATGAGTAGGACATTTTATTCTCACTGTAATCGGTGACATAAATAGGTAACACCTTTATAAAGAGTTAATAAAAATATGTAAACACCGGATAGAGTGCAAAATATTGAGCAGTGAGCAGTAAAACATTCCAATGTTTATTGTATTAATTGAATATTCATGAGATGCCAATTTAAATTACAGTTCACAACTGTTGCTGTGTCTAATGAATAATTTAAACAAGTGTGGCCAAAGAGATTTCAACGCTGCATTAGCAAACTGCAACGGATTAGCAACAGAGAATTTATAATTAGCTTTGTATATCCTATAATAAATTCATTGGAAAGATGGTTTTAATTATCCCACATGTTAATTTGGAATAGAGTGCATTAATTTTAAACTAAAAAGTAACCCTTTGCTGCCAGGTGATTTTTTTTTTTTGTACTACTCTGCTGAATTTGCTTTGTGCTTCCTTTTAATTGGAATTTAGCATTTTTTGAAGAATGATTGAGATAGCAAACATTTATGCAATTTACTAGCTATGTTGATTTTGTTATCAGTTACTCTAATTCACACTTTTTGGTTGTCAGTCATTACACACGCACACAACACTGCATAATTGGTGAGCCCTTTTCTTCCTCATTTTTCTTCTTTTCCAATGTTTTCTCTTGTAATGTTTTAATTCTTACCGGCTTACTTTTACTTTTGTTTGCCTTACTGTATGTCTCTGTAATTATGGTTAAATATTTCACTGATATTATCCCTTTCGACCTTTCTTTTCTTTTCTTTTCCATATCTTCCTTACCCTAATTAAACTCCATTGAGCCCAGGACATTCTACCTTTTTTTTTTCTAGGCAGATTTTATATGCTTCCATATCAGACATGAGTCCAGATTTCTTTCTCTTGCACTGTTCCATTCTTTCACCATGCATGCATACTTGTTTTTTCATCTCTTTCCATATTTTAAAATTAGGATTCACTCATTAGCAAATATGTAATGAATGTCCAACAACAACAAATACAATTGCTCTAGACAACTTTTTCCTAATCCTGATATTCAATATTTTTTATTTTTGAAATGTGCATGCAGGATATTAGAACCATGGTGGCGCAGTGGTTAGAATGAAGTATTGCAGGCTAATTCTGCTGACTGCCAGCAGTTTGATTCTGACCAGCTCAAGGTTGAGCCGGTCAGCCTTCCATCCTTCCGAGTTGGTAAAATGAGGACCCAAATTGTTGGAGGCAATATGCTGACTGTAAACCACTTAGAGAGGGCTGTAAAGCACTGTGAAGTGGTATATAAGTCTAAGTGCTATTGCTATTACCATATTTGATTTGCTCTTCTGCCAATTTAGACTATTTGACAATATTCAAAACCATTTACCCTAGTTGATTGGATATGGGGAACAGCTGATAGGATATGGGGAAAAATACAATAACTTACAAGGAAGTACTTAGATTAGAGATTGTAGCATGTATAAAAAAGTATGAACACAATTGGGGTAAAACTATATTTTGTCTGTATTTATGACATATTGGCCAAAATGTGCCCAAACTGAGTGGTATTGTGTCCATATCATTAACAGGAAACATTCATGTAGCATAGATAGGTCTATAGGTGATGTTCTAGTCTTCTTTTTAAAAAGATCTTACTAATTTATTAATCAAATCTGTATGCTACTGCATTTGTAAGATCTCTGGCAGCTGAAAAAATATAAAATTATAATGAAGCATTTAAAACTTCAAAATAAAATAAATAAGATACAAACAGACTACCGTATATAGCATCAAGACCCAAAGGCCTTCCAGAAAACCACCATCTTTAAAATTTTCTGGAAAGCAGACGGTCTTGGAGACAGACAAATCTCCAGTTGGAAGTCTTACTGCAATGCATGACGTAAGCCAAACCCATAGTGGATGTGATATGACAGGAAGGAAGGAAGGAAGGTCATTTGTTTTTGAATAGATCAGAATAAAAGCTGTCTGATCTTCCGGTATGGAGCTAATGTACATATGGAAGTGAAGATATAAGTTTAATAAATCAAAGAGCAAAGTGTATATTAGAAAGTAGGAACTGTTTTTATCTTGATTTCTATGAGTACATGGTAATATAGATTGCTGATAGCTGAAAGTTATGTTTAGTATCCAAGAAAATATGATGAAAAGGAAGCTATGAATGTTAGAAGAATATTGAAAAAAGTAATGCTGCATATGTGGATGACAAACTGATGAAATGTTAAAAATATAGATGCAGCTTGTTTTCAGAATGATTGTGTGACTTCTCTAATGCATTTAAAGACTGGGTCTGTACCTCAGGAATAGAAGAATGTTGTTATTGTTCCCTTGTGTAACTAGTGTCAAAACAAATTGTGCAACTAGTATCAAAACAAAAACTACAGAAGAATTAGTTTGTTCAATATGCCTGGAAGGTATTTATTAATCAGCAAAACATAGGAAGCATAGTGAGGCTTTGTGCTGGCCAGTTATCTACTAGATTGTTGGTCTCCAGCAGAAAAAATACTTTTTGTTCATTTTTTTTATTTTTAGCTTTATTAAATAAAAATAAAACAAAGAGAAGAATAAAGAAAAAAAATGAAAAAAAAACCAATGCAACAACTTCTTGTGACAGCTTGAATAGTTTTTGGTGGACCTTAAACCTTAAATATATTGTAAGGTGTAAGGTGCTGTGAGAAGTATGGATTTCAAAGTAAATGAATCATAGACCAAATTAGTTGTATTTGAGAGTGACAATGGGTGAAATGATTGAGTTACACTTAAATGCTGTCCAGAGACTGAAGGATGGAGTATACATCAGGTACTGATTGGATGGCTCTCTTTTTCACCTTTGCTACTCGAATGCATGGATGAAATGCCTCCCATATAGTCATTCAAGTAACTCTCTTTGCTGATGACTGTGCAATCAGCATCTGATGCTGAACAAATTATCAGAAGCTGCTATGCTATTCGGCCTGGTATCAGCCTGAACAAAGCAGATACACCATGCCAAACACAAAGCTTGTAGAACTAATAATCACTGTTAATGACATCCAGCTGATAAATATTACAGCATCATCTGAAGTGATGGGTCTTTGGATGGATCTCTGCATACTAGAGTACTCAATCAATATAACATCCATATCTTCACAAAGCAAAGTCTACAGAGCTGTAATTATCCTTTCTCTCCTATATGGATGTGAATCATGGACTCTATACTGAAGGGACATCAGACTTCACATGCACACACTCTGTTCCATCCTTGACATTTATTGGCAAGACCTGTCTCCAACCTAGAGGTCTTGGATCCTCCAGAGTCCACCAGGATTAAGTCCCTGATTAACAGAGCACAGATGTGATAGGTTGTGCATCTAATCAGAATGGATGATTGCCATATAACTTACCAGTTGCTCTAGAGCAGCGGTTCTCAACCTGTGGGTCGTGACCCCTTTGGGGGTCGAATGACCCTTTCACAGGGGTCGCCTAAGCACGTGCTAGCCTGCCACGCCCCCTTTGTCACTTCATCGCACATGGGGCGGGGTGGGAGGCGGGGCAGGGGTCGCAGCAGCGGGGCGGGGTCGCGGCATTAGGAAGGTTGAGAACCACTGCTCTAGAGTGTACTGGAATCTAGGAAGAGATCTTGAGTTCAACCAGGTAAGTACTACAAAGATACTGTAAGGAAACTGTACACCATCTAGAAACTGTGACATCTAGAAGTAGAAGATGCAGCAGCTGACAGAACCTGCTAGTGAACCCTGTGGTATGAAGCCTCCACCATCTTTGAAGACAGGTGCTGCAATGCCATGAGTGGCATCACAGACTAACACCTACAGTTACTGCAACAATGGACTTCTGTAACCCCACTGTGCTAGCCTCTGTGCTTCCAGACTGGGGTTGCAGAGCAACCATTGTGTCCATTGATGAACTGCACAGCAGAATGTCTTCTTCAAACCTGAAGAACTGCCATAGATCCTAGCGCTTCCTGTCCTCAATCTTGACACCATTAAAGAATGAAAAAAGCCTGCACTAAACAGCAATACAAGTTTAGAAAAGAGGACTAAGAGCAATTTTAAATACTGTTACTATTTGCAAGGGCCACACTTTTGTGTTCAAAATAGATGCAACTATTTTAAAATAAGGCTCAGTCTAATTGCCTTCCTTAGGATGTACAGTAATATTCATTAAGTATTGGGAAGTTTGAAAAGTCATTCAAATTTGTATATCTTTAGATGGGCAGTAGAACATCTGTTGTAGATATATAGATTCTGAAAGAGCTTCTCAGATTCTAGGGAATATAGGAGCACTTCTTCCAGGTGGTACTGCTTAATTTCAGGTCATTAGGTTAATCAGATCTTGCTGATGTTTGATTTTATTCTATAATATAAACATTGACTTGGCACATGTCCTTAAGATCTGATTGGATAAAAATGCAAATGTTGCATTGAAAGTAATGTTCCTTCTGGAATATTTTGGTGTCACAGACAGCAAGACAAAGAGAGCCAGCTTTTGAAGAAACTTAATTGAAATGTGTGCTCTTTTCTGTGAGATTCATCTGCTATATTAAAATAGGCAGCTGGCTATAAAATGTAAAATGTAGAGAGATAGAGATAGAGTGGAAGTTTTTTTTTTTACCTTAATACTGTGCCAAAGGAATAAATCTTCTTTTGCTTTGCCATATTTTAGTGCATTTTAATTAGTATCTCATTAGTACCTATTCAGTAATACAGCCAGATACTGATGTGGTATACAACATTAGAAGTATAATTAATTTCCATTATTGTGCCGGGATTTCTGATTTACATATACATATACATATATAGACAGAGAGTTATATACATTTAATAATTTATTAATTTTTAAAATTTTAAAAAGATAAAAACTAACAAGAATAATGAAAAGAAAGCAAAGAGAAATCAAATGCAAAAAGAAAGAATGAAAGAAAATGGAAAGAAGTAACTTCTGATTTTCTTCTTCACAACTGTTAAATAAAATACAAAATTACCTCTTACCTATGGTTACAAAATTAAAAAAAAACTCTTATAATGTATTTGTTATGATTTATGGTTTTGATAATTAAAAGTTCACTTTTTCTGTTTCATGCAAAACGTCATAAGAGGTAGATTTCTGACTTTCAAGGAAGTGGAAAATAAAGATGGCTGTATAATAAATGCTTTAATTTTTTTGTAAAAAGGCACATGAGACAGACTCAGGTGGAGTAAGAGACACCTTGATTAATCAGATGTTTGTTGTTAATTTTTCACAAGATTATCCACAACAAATTGTAAATTGTAACAGCTTCAAAGCATTTCAGATGTAAGCCATGGTAGGCTTTATATTATCAGACAGGCTAAAGAATTAATGGAAAGTTAATAAGGCATTTTCCTAATAACCAACATTGTTTAGGAAATCAATACAATATGATATGATACAGAGACAGAGACAGAACAAAAAAAAGCTGTATGACAAACTGGATGCAAAATTTTAAAGAAATAGTTATAACATAACAATGGGAAGAATTATATATAAAATTCATACCAAGATATAACTTAAATGAAAACTGGTATAAAACGTTTTATATATGTTATACAACTCCATCAATAATATCTGAGCAAAAAAAATCATACTTGTGTTGATTATTTGTTTTAATTAGTTTTTACATTCAGTCTTAATGGTTGGCTTTGTTTTATGCCATTTAGAACCACCCAGTCAGCCATATAAATTTGATAAAATAAATACATAATAAACATTGGAAATGTAGTGAAACAGAATGTTTACCATATGTGGTAGACTTAGAAATACTGGAAACTTGAAAATACTTGAAATATATGCAAAGCACAGAGCAAAAATAAATTGGAATTTAAATTTGAAATAAGAACAATTTCAGAAAAAAAATCTCAATTTAATGAGGTACATGCTCACAGCAGTGACAATAAATGCTGCCCAATACTGACAGATATAATGCTGACAACATCTGATTGGGAATGTGGGCTTGGAGAAGATGCAACAATAGCAAAATTAGCATTTATTTTCACAACAGGGCTTAACTAAATTTAAGCAAGAATGGTTCCCATACATACAACATATCATGTAGCATTGTATCATGGCAAATATAATCACTTACAGTCTGGCTTCTAAGAGGACCTAAATGTTTATAAACTCTACACAAAAAGAGGAAAGTTAGAAACCCATTATTCATTTCTTTTCTTTTCTTTTGTATTTATTTGTTGTCAAATTTGCATCTTATTTTCTTTATTAACATGTATAAAAAAACAAGAATACAATATAATACAATGAAGACTTTAAAAGGTTTAAAGGTTTCCCCTATCCAATCATTAATGGGGCATTGCTCATCTCCAATTCTCAGCCGAGGAAGCCAGCATTGTCTGAAATACATCTCTGTCACCATGGGGCCAACATGAATATACAGAAAGCAGTAATCTTCCAACTGAAGCAGTACCTATTTATCTACTCGCATTTTCATCTTTCGAACTGCTAGGTTGGCAGGAGCTGGGGCAAGTAACAGGAGCTCCCCCTATCACGTGATGCTCAGGTCTCAAATCCAGGCTGTCGGCTTTCCAGTTGACAAACTCAGCATCTTAAGCCCTGAGCCATCACACCCCCAGATACCTTAACACTAAGTAATTAACCTAAGATTGAGAAATATTTTGTTGCAATATAGAGTGTTTCTTTTGTTTTTTTAATATCATAATCAATTTTGGATGAAAGAGGAAGAAGAACTATTATGATTACTACTTTGAGTTATTTATAGAAATAATAAAGGTGGGATAAAAAATTCTTTTAAAATACCAAATAATCTTATAATCTTTAACATTGACATCCTATATTATAATTATTATTATTAATAGAATCTTTCTTGTTTTTATTCTCAACTGTTTAAACATTAGAGTATTCATAAACTTCAATATCATTTACCAATATCATTGTATTGAAGCAACATAGTGTATTAAGATTTACAACATAATAATTTAAAAATAAATTTAAAAAAACAATATGGTCAAACATGGTATTTACTTCTTGGAAGACCCAAGTGATCTGTGATCATGAAATAAATTATTTAAGTGCAGAAACCTAGATAAGACATCTGTATGATTGGCTAACAATAACCTAATATCATCATATGCATGATCTATTTGTAGCCCTTATGATGATAATTAGATGTAGAGGCTCTTTTTGCCTTCTTTTAAGATCATTAAAAGAGTTGCTGTCTATGTTAAGGCAAAATAGGAGGGAAGATTTAGCTAACCTTTCCCTTCTTCCTTATGATTCTTCTCACTATTGTTCAAAAGGTTGTACATTTTTATGGGGGGTTTTCCTAACCCAATTTATCCAGAAAAAAATAATCAGTTTTTAGTGTTGGGTCCTGGGGAGAACTGAAGCTTTCGAGTCACCTTGCTGTCAAAAAAGCATCTCTGTTTTTTTTTTTCTTCCTCCAGTATTTAAAGTTGAACCTCAGGAAGAAGGCATCTCAAAGTGCATGAAAACCTCTATATATTTTATAACCTCTAGGGTGAAGCCAAAACTGTTGAGGGAGATCACCATATGAAACAGGAGGAAATATGGGCAAGTGGTTGATTTAGGCACTCATTTCTGTCTTACATTTTAAGCCACTTAGGCAAAGGTCAGTATTTTTCAAATACAGCATTCCACTGTGCTTGTACAAAGTCATTATTAGCTTGGCCAAGCTGTTCCAAACTGTAAATTCCTTTTGGTATTGTTTTATCAATGAAATTATAGAAATGTATTTATTTATTTAGTACAATTTCTACTCTGCCAAATCAATGGACTCTAGATGATATATAATTTTCTAAAAATGACAACAATAATGAAATTAATTGAAATAGCTAGAATAAAAAGAAGGCCAATAAAAATTTTAAATTCTAAAGACCCAATGAAAAAATATAGACTTTTTCTAAAGGTTAGGTGGGAGAAAATAATCTGAAGCTTAGATTGCAAACTTCCACAAGACCAAGGTGGCCATGGAAATACCTTCTTCTTCACTCCCATCCTTCTAACTTCCCAAAGGGAGACACTGACATAATTCCTTATCAATATGAGTGCAACCCACCGCATAGAGGGCTCCACAGGTCAAAAGCAACACGGAATTGGATTTGGAAACTAGCAGACAACCAATGCTGAAACATTGGTGTAAATCTGCTGAAACAGTTCTCACCTTTCAGCATTCATACTGCTGCTCCTGTATTAGCTAAACTTTCCAAGTTGTCTTGAAAGACAGTCCAAAGTACATTGCAGTGCAGTAATCTAGTTTGAAGACAATAAGGCAGGGGTGAAATCCAGCAGGTTCTGACAGATTCTGGAGAACCGGTAGTGGAAATTTTGAGTAGTTCGGAGAACCGGCAAATACCACCTCTGGCTGGCCCCAGAGTGGGATGGGAATGGAGATTTTGCAATATCCTTCCCCCAGGAGTGGGGATGGAATGGGGATTTTGCAGTATCCTTCCCCTGGAGTGGGGAGGGAATGGAGATTTTGCAGTATCCTTCCCCTGGAGTGGGGTGGGAATGGGAATTTTGCAGTATCCTTCCCCTGGAGTGGGGTGGGAATGGAGATTTTGCAGTATCCTTCCCCTGCCACATCCACCAAGCCACGCCCACCAAGCCACACCACGCCCACCAAGCCACGCCCACAGAACCGGTAGTAAAAAAAATTGGATTTCACCACTGCAATAAGGGTATGAGTTTTTATTTCCAAGATATTCTGTTCCCAAAATAATTGCAACAGCTGCACCATAGAATGCTGAGCAAAGTTTGTCTTGCCATAGGCTGCTTTTGCTGAGCAAGCAAAAGCCATCAATCCAGAGAGAAAAAGTAAGAAATGGTTTTTTTGCATAGATGGAACATTTCTTTTAACAAGGGAAAGGAACACGATACAGTTTTAAGTTCCATGTGCTCTACAGGAAAATGTTTTTGGATAAGGAAGGATCTACAACATCTTTCCTTCTGGAAAATTACTCCGTCCCAAACCAAGCCTCCTTTTAAAGTTGGCTAAATGTTTGTTGTTGTTCAGTTAGGATGGAGAAGTGTTAGAAGCAAGGTAGGGAACTATTTCAAGTCAGGATCCACTCAAAAGGCTCTTGATCTTCCCTGCTTTACTGTATAGAGGACAATCTACTCTTTGACAGTTTTTCCAAGTCCAGTTTAACAAGGGTTGTAAGAGAACGCTCCATTCAGATAGCTAGCAAGTCACCCGTAAAGTGAATAAACACACATGTTATCTGATTATAGTCTTATAGTTGATACTGGTTTATAGTTGATCTGTTTATCTTTTGTCCCTTTTTTTAAGCAGTCCACATCCTCCTTTTTTGACAGGTGATTGTCCTACTTAAACTGGAGTCAGGTTCTTTTTTTAATTCATCAAATTAAGCGGATGTTCTAAAATCTTCCCAATATTATTGAAGATATATTCTACTGTCTCTAATATATGCTTGTCCCTCCTTCATTCAAGGAGAATTCTAGTAGAAAGTTGCATCTGATAAAGTACCTTATCTGAAATTTATGATAGGCCAGATGCCATAGGGCCGTGATGGCAAACCTATGGCACTTGTGCCACCTGAGGGCACGCGAGGCGTTGCCCTATGTCAGCTCCAGCGCGCATGTGCGTGCTGGCCAGCTGATTTTCGGCGTTCCAGAGGGCGGGGGGAGGCCGTTTTCACCCTCCCCAGGCTTCAGGAAAGACTCTGGAGCCTGTGGATGGCGAAAAACGGACCCAACGGGCCTACTGGAAGTTTGGAAACGAACTTCCGGTAGGCCCTTTGGGCCGTTTTTCGCCTTCCCCAGGCTTCAGGAAAACTTACTGAAGCCTGGGGAGGGCGAAAAACAGCCCAACGGCCCAACCAGAAGTTCATTTCCAAACTTTCCGTAGGCCCATTGGGCCCATTTTTCGCCATCCACAGGCTCCAGAGGCTTTCCTGAAGCCTGGGGAGGGCAAAAAAATGGCCCAGCGGGCCTACCGGAAGTCTGGAGGCTTCAGTGAGGCTTGTGCGCATGCGTGGGGGGGCAGCGCAGGGGGTTGTACGCGCATGCGCGGGGGGAGGGCATTGCATTATGGATGTGGGCATGCGCGCGCGCCCTTTTGGCATCCGAGCAAAAAAAAGGTTCGCCATCACTGCCATAGGGTCATTTCTGCCTCTTCTTTGAGATGGTGTTTTTGAGGGAAAATCTAGTTTGGCATTTCAGCTATAAAACAGAAGTGCAAAATTGAATCCTTCAAATATAAAAATAATGTGTTTGGCCATACCATATCCTACCAATTCTTCCATGTAAGTACAGATAGGAGTGGAGAAACCATTGTGATCTTATTCCAGGCATATTAATAATCATATTAGGAAAAGCCAGTGCTGAAAAACATTCAGTCTTCTGGAGAAAACTGCCAATTGCAGTCTAATTTGCTCCACTAGAGTACCAGAAAAACCTCTCTTCCCCCAGCCCTGTCTGTCTGTATCTGTGTATGTATATATGCACACACATGCACACACACAAACACAAAGACCCATACTTTAATATTGATTACATTTTTGCTGTATGATCAGTCAATGATGAGCTGCATTTAATGGCATTTGAAATACCAGATCAAGTTTTGTGGTCAGAATACATGGTTTTGAAACGTACTTGCAGAGTTTTCCCCTAGATGCTGATTTTTTTTCTCTCAGAGAGTTTTCTACTTTTTCCTCTCCTGTTCTAAAACCATTATGTTTTATATTCATGCAATAAAATATAAAGATCTGCCATTATTTGTAGACATTTTTGTTTATGGGAACACAGTATCTAAAATAACTAGCAAAGCTATAAGAAGCATGAAACAAGGATGATGTGACTATGCATAAAATGTGGGGAAGCATTTTTGTATTCTAGATATGTACAATGAGCATGGTCACATTGTTGTGTAGCACAGAGGAAAAAGAAATCAGAAAAAGATTGTTAAACAGAGCAAGCATAAAATCAAAAGGTAATGAGCAACTAAAATGCCATAAACATTCCTGAATAAATATTATTTGAAAGATTTTCTCTAAAGCCCACTGAAACTTTTGCTTAATTACTACAAAATTATGTGATGTGAATTCAGTATAATATCTTCATGTTTTGCTTCAGAAAGAATAACAAAACAAAACAAAAATAAATTCTCCAGAAGAATCAAGACACAAATTTTGAACTATAGTTAAGCCTTTCATCATTTATTAATAACTCTGTGTTGTTCAGAAGAAAGGCAATAGTTCCCAATATTGCTTTAACAATAGCAATAGCACTTAGACTTATATACCGCTTCACAGTGCTTTCCAGCCCTCTCTAAGCGGTTTACAGAGTCAGCATATTGCCCCCAACAAGCTGGGTCCTCGTTTTACCCACCTCGGAAGGATGGAAGGCTGAGTCAACCTTGAGCCTGGTGAGATTCAATCTGCCAAACTGCTGGCAGCCAGTGATCAGCAGAAGTAGCCTGCAGTACTGCATTCTAACCACTGCGCCACCGCGGCTCTTAACAATAACAAAACATGATAAAATAATGTTAAAATATCACAATAATTCAGCAAAAAGAACTGATGGAAACAGTCTCTGACTCAGATGACTAGTACTCAGTAGAAAACAGGGTAAAAGTTCAAAAAACAAAGGACAGAATTTCATTGGACCATGTTTTGGCAGTTTAGTTGATAGTTTTCTTGTACTAACTGGTTTGGATTGTATCTCAATCAACATAGTCTTTGACTGAGATTTCTGATAGTTGTAACCCAAAGCATCAGGCAGGGAAATCTTGAGATTTCTTAATGACTTTTGTGGGATTTTTAAAGAAAAACAAGTATTTATTGAACAAAAAGAACAGATTTTTAATCTCATACAGGGAAATAATTAGATTCTCTTCCGAATCTGGGCAACAAAAATCCTGAACAGTATTCCCATCTACAAATATCTACACTGAAAACAAATTGCAATTCACTTTGTGCCTCTAGAACAGGGGTGAAACCTGATACAATTAAACACTCTCTCCATTTGTTAAAGATTGTAATTCTGTTTCTGACAGCTTTTCTTACCATGTAGGCTGCAGATTTGTCTTTATAATGAAGTGTTAATTATGTTTGGATAACTCTTTCCCCAGTAATATTACATGCCATAATAATGGATCATAGCTGGTCAAAACTCTGCATTCACTTTTCTGTATAAGTGTGGCTCCTCCTTCCCCTCCTCCATAAGAGACTTGGCTCAAATGTGGGAATGAAAGAGATAAGGAAAGTGGCAAGGGTATTCAAAGGCTTTGGAGAAGAATCTGACCATTAAAATACCGTATTTTTTGGAGCATAAGACACACCTTTTTTTCCCCTAAAAGAGGGTGGAAATGTTGGTGCATCTTATACACCGAATACAGCCATTTTTGGCCTCCCGAAGCCCCGCCCCCGCATCCCATTTTTGCAAAAAATGGCCCTGTTTTTCGGAAAAATGGAGTGTGCAGAGGGTTTGGGAGGCCTGCACAGTGCTCCTGGGGGCTGGGGGAAGGCAAAAACACCCCTGTTTTTGTGAAAAACGGGCAAAAAATGGGCCGATTTTCACAAAAACGAGGCGTTTTTGCCTTCCCCCAGCCCCCAGGAGCACTCTGCAGGACTTCCAAACCCTCTGCATGCCCTGTTTATCTGAAAACTGGGCCTGTTTTTGCAAAAAATGGGGCACGCAGAGGGTTTGGGAGGCCTGCAGAGTGCTCCTGGGGGCCAGGGAAGACAAAAACTTTTTTTTCTTACTTACCTCTTCGAAATCTTGGTGCGTCTTATACACCAGTGCATCTTATAGTCCGAAAAATACGGTAATCAGTGTCTTAATGGCAAATAATTTAAATAAAAGAAGTGTCTTAGCATAAAGTAGCATCACCTTGTTTATTAGTGACAATTAGGCTTAATTGTCTGGGTTGGGATGCCATACAGTATTTCATTGCAGAAAATTATAGAACATTAAGTAGAAAATGTTGACTATTGCAATGCGCTCTACATGGGGCTACCCTTGAAGAGTGACCGGAGACTACAACTGGTCGAGAATGCAGCTGCACGAGCAGACATGG
>QLTV01003132.1:3964009-3991942 GCA_003457575.1 Thermophis baileyi | reverse complement strand
GGGCCCGCGGGGGAGGGCCTTCTCTGTAGCCGCTCCGACTCTGTGGAACCAACTTCCCCTCAAGATCCATACTACCCCCACCTTACTGGCTTTCCATAAAGCCGTTAAGACCTGGCTTTTCTGGCAGGCCTGGGGCCAATAATTGACGGATTGGCCCATGTATGTTGTGTGAATGTTTTATTTTAATATTGATGTATTTTTAAATTGTTTTTTTATATATATGTTTCTATTGTTGTCTTTTTTTATATATACTATGAGCCGCCCAGAGTCCTTCGGGAGTTGGGCGGCATACAAATTTTGCAAAATAAATAAATAAAATAAAAGGTTTCTGTTGGAGATTTCTGAGGGAGATCTCCTATCCAAAGTATGATCTTCCATTATTCCTTCCCTCCTGAGCAAATGTTCTGTGAATAGAAATTTTAAAAAGTAAAAACAAGGTTTATGAGCAGTAGGTAATGTCATCTGGGGAAATCTGTATAAATTCATAATTAAAATCTTACATAGAGACATCCTGTGAGAAGATTGTGGGGGAAAATCAAATTGTGATAACCACTACATTAATTAAAGCAGGAATTTATTATTAGCTGCCTTGCCTCTTGCTCAGCATTCAACATCAAGCAGGGAACAGACTTTGATTTGAGAGGACCACATCACATTTCAATACTTAGGTCTAGTTGAGCTTGTGTCTGAACCAGTGATTGAGAGCTATAACAGTAAGAAGCTTCTACTGTGTGATAAATGCACCCCTACAGAAATAAATTGCTCCCTCTTTAAGTCCTTCCCTACTGCTTCACTCATATTCTTAACAGGATGAGTAGTTGAACCAAAAAAAAGTGGCTGTTACTTTAAAGAATAAATTAGTTTGACTCTTAACTCAATAATTAAAATGGTTATGGCTATGAGCCTGCAGGGATAATGTACTATTATTATAGTCATTTGTTTCAATTAAATGCTTACTGATTTTACAATACCAGCTGGGCACCTGTGTGAGACAGCTATTACTCTGAACAAGACATCTCAAATTCCACCAGAAATTGTCCCCTCTCCAATGCATTCTACATACAGCTATGACAGTTTCTTAGAAACAGAAACAAATTGAATGGTAACAAAAATTGTGTGTGTATGTATACATCTTTTTTGTCCAATGTAAAATAAGGAATTTGGTAAGGGTGGTACATTTCTATTTAAGAAGAATTAATTATAAACTATATTATGGATAATCTTCCCTTTGAAACAATTTCACCTTCTCCTGATAGCAATTCAAATAGCTTTTTAAGGAAAGTCTTTGTATATCCTGTGCCACAATTCCAGGGGGCATATAGCAGAATTTCTTTGTAAGTTGTTAACATTGTGATTTTGCTCCCGTGAATTGCTGATTTGAATTGGCTGTAGCTCTTGGTTTACTAAGGAAGCAGAAATATAAAATGGTTGATCAAGCTTGACAGATCAGAATAGGGTTTTTTTTTCCAGAGAGAGAGTAGACATTAGTTATTGCTTTAGAAAATCTGTGTCATCTTTTATGCTGTTTGGTTACTTCTGCACCAGTTTGGGAAATAAATCATTCTCCAATGTTCTAGTACTATTATGGTTCTTTTACTCTGAATTTTGTGCTATTCCAAAGAACGGTACATCTTTAGTTTTGATAGTTGGAAGATTTTTCACATAAATTCCAGTGGTGGGAAATACCTTTTAAAAAATCCTTGAAAGGATACTTGCTACCAGATGTCACTTTTCACATGCAGATGAGTTATAAGATATGACTCTAAAGCATTGTCCTGGGTAGAGGTTAGGAAGATGCAGAAACATTGTTGTCTAACTCAAAAAGACTTTACTTAAGGCCAATCATGCACCTTGAGCAGTACTTGGTACATCAGTCCAGAAGTCAAAGCCAAAGGAGTCAGGGTCATCAAGGCAATAATATCTATCTGGGTCTACCTAGAACAGTAGTTCTCCAAGTATGGTTTGTGGATCCCAGGAGTCTATAACACCTTTTCATCAGGTCCACAAAGTCAAATAACTATTTTAAAATTTCTCATTTTTAATTTCTAATACAGAAATAGATATAACCTACTAGATATAACCTACATAAACCACAGGTCTTTGGTCCTTGGTCGTTTTTATGAATGTAAAGGGGTCCTGACACCAAAGTGTTTGAGAACCTCTGATCTAGAAGAAATGGCCCTTACTATTTCAATGCTGATTTATCATATAAACACGTGTGTATGTAAGAGAGAGAGAGAGAGAGAGCAGTTTCCACTTAATTATTAACTATTCTTTGTAATCTGTAGCACATGGTAGTAGCTTAATCATAGTCTGATGCTAAAGTATAATAGAAAAAACAGAATGGTAACAATGTTAATTAGTGTATTGGATAAAGCATATCAGGTGTCCAATCCAAGCCAAGTGTGGTTAGCTGGAATCTTTCTACTGATATTAATGGGGCTAGATTGACTTTATACTCATTTCTGAAAATTTTCATAATAAATTTTCTGCACAGGTCTCATATCCATAATTACATTCCTGGACTAGTTCTGCTCTGCTGCATAAATAATATGCACTTTAAAGAAAAATATGATTACATATTTAATGAATAAATGGAGGCGTTGTGGTCTACTGGCTTCATAATAAGATTTTTTTTTAAAAAAAATCTTAATATAGTGTTTGCCCAAGAGACTAATGTAACTGTAGATGGAAATGATCTTTTAGATTTGTTTAAAACTCAACACATTACATTAATATATCTTTCAACAATTATAAAAAATGAATGAAAAATAAGGAGAATGCATTATTTTTTCTTACTAGCTGGCCAATCATCTTTAACCTTTAACATCCTCATGAAACAGATGCAGTGGAAAGAGCTCTAAGAAATGTATAATTCTACATGTAATTAGAACTTACCAGAGAAAGTTGACAGTGTAATATTAGTTTCTTTTTTTTAAGGATTTCATTGGATGCTAGAAAAGTAGATATGATCATTTTCTTTTTGCTTCTTATAGAATGGTATAAAGCATTTTAGAACAGTTTCTGCACAACTTATTAAATCAGAAACAAACAACCCTGCAAATGATCTAGAAAATGTCCTTTGTATCCTGACCTTTTTTCCAGAAGCTGCAGGAGAAGTGCTGTATACAAACAGCTGATCGTGTGGATTTTGACATCTATAATCTGATTCATATAAATGTATAGTTCTAGGATTCTCTGTTGGGAGCTTAATCTGGAAGCTAGTTTAGCAACAACCATTGTTTTTGAGATAATTTGAGTTGGCATTAAAATTCTTCGCAGTTGTTCATTCTCACATTAAAATAATCAGCTCATGTTGTCATCATTAAGTCATGTGGACAGATTCCTGTGAACAAGTCCTATAAAACAAACCTGCTTGTCATTCAACTACAGAATTCTACATTCAGCTTTTTGGAGGACAAATAGAAATGGATTGAAAATGTGACGCATTCTAAAAAGTATATTGAATTCTCTTATTTATTTAACAGAACTGACAAGAACAGCTCTTACAAAACCTTGCCAGCTTCCTACTCTTAAGCTCCCTCCCTGTGTCTTTTGAACATCTGAGCCCTACATGCTGTCTAATGCTGTAGAAAACTCTTGATTCCTGACCTGTAGCAGTAAATCTGCTTCTGCATTTGGATTTATTTCTGCTGAAGCCTACAGAGCCCTTCCAGTTCTTCCCTACGTTTCTTACTTTATGAGCTGCTAATGGAGTTGGCAGGAGTCCTCTGCTAATGAGAGATTGCACCTCAGTGGGCTTATTGGAAATGAAAATTGTTAATAAATAAAGCCCTGAGTCTTTAAAGTCATGTTAACATTAATCAGATTAATATAAAAAGTGGGAGGGGAGAGTCTGGCAAAAGCTTAAGATAGTATTTGATTTCTCTCCTGCTGGTTTCCTCTGGGTCTCAGTTGATAGTACCTAAGTATCTAAGTATCTGGATTAATTTTATTTCCAAAACAAGTGAAGGAGCAGTTGTATTTCAGTGCTCTAGCCTTTTTATTAACAAGTCTCCCCCCCCTTTTTTATGTTAGCAGTTATAGCAGAATGAAAGTGATAAGCCACTATTTCTGAGCATCTTGTCTCTTATTGGAAAACTAACTAACAATAGAATCTTGTGGGCTTTGTTAGAGGTCACATTTTGTTCTTTGGACATCGCAGAAATAACTTACTCTTTTTGCTTCCCTAATTCACTATTATCGATTTTCATTAACATTAGTGTTGTGTTCCTTATATAAAGTATTTTTAAAAATTGTTATCCTATTTAGGTTCGATATTCTACTAACCCTGCCCTTAGCATGGATGACTAGGTATCCCCAATGAAAAGAGCATAAGATGGTGACAATTTGAATATTTGGACCCTTCTGCAAAGCCATACTGGAGTCACCCCTCAAACCTTCTGCTATCATTTTTACCACTGTGCTAGTGCTTTTCCTTTTATGTCCCATGATGGGAAAGATGGATGGTAAGGCACCACAGCATTTTGATTCAAGAAACAGGAAAGCAGGATGAGGCAGAATACCATCTATAACAGGATCAAAGTAATAGTTAACTGGCTCAGCTTCTTGAGATCTACCCAAATCCCAAACCTTGCTTGTGGAAAGGGTCTTGGTTTACCCCTTATATCTAGCCTTTAAGAGTAAATTAAGAGTAAATCTGAATGTGAAGATTCTATGCATAGCTACAATAATGCTGCATAACTAAATTTAACTCCTAAAGCAGATAAATAGATATAGATTCAGGTGAAGAGCAGCCTTGTGAAAAGTTTATAATACAACAACATTCTAGGTGCCTATTTTCCTTCGGTTTTCAAGTTTGTTTCTATTCTTAAAGTATTAAAAAATTTACAGGAAGCCAAAATAAGTTTGTTTTGAAGAACAGTAAGGCATAATAATAAGCATTGTAAAATATGATAGAAAAAAAGAAACCTGATAATAATAATAATAATAATAATGTACCCAATATGATTTTGGTCATAATTACTGACTATGTTACCATGGGCTTGAAATGCAATAATGAATGAAAACAGTTTCAGCACACACTAGAAGTTTTTAAGAGGAATACCAAGAATTTTAAGAAAATAGATTTGAGGAAACCAACAGAATTGAATGGTTTTTGAAATGGCAGCTCGATACATAAGCATTAGGAAGGAAAAATAGTGTTTAGATAGTAAAGTTATCATAAGGGATATATAAGAGCAGAAAATTATAGAAGTTCTTGATGGACTTCAGAGATAAGTTTATGCTGGATCTGAAAAACAAATTAAGGAGCAACATAAATAAACAAATCAATGAAGATAGGCAAATGTGTCCTTAAAAGTCCAGAGAATAATAGATTGCAGTAATTAGTGGGAAATAATAAAAGATAAATAAAAATAAAGTGCAAAGGGAAAATGTCATGTGTATAGCTAAGTATCCATGAAAATTGAAACAGGTGGGTGGCAGTACTGTTCAACAGTGGAGATGAGGAGTTATGAAGAAAGCTGATGAATTTGGTTTTTGAATGTTGCATTTTTCAGGACTGATCAAATGTGAGAAATTGCAAGCAGGTAATGGAAAGAAAGGCTGAACAAAAGCAACTTTTCTGGAGACACTTGCTAGAATCCAAAAGTTCTTCTTCAAATATACTTTGTCCTTAGTGTTTTATCTGTGTGTTTTAAATATTTTAATACTTAAAGTCATGGATTTGGTGAACACATCCAAAAGCATTTAGAAAAAAAATTCCTAAGTGACCTTCCAACAAAAAAAAGGGAAAGCAGAGGAAGACGTTTCCTCTGTAGAAATTTTAAATGAGAGGCTAAATTAACAATTAGAAAACCTAAAACAAAATCAAAGAAGCTTGGGAAAGAAGGGACTCAAATAAGAGATTGCTCAGTAATTTCAGCCAAAACATAATAATCAAGGAGACAAGGACAGGAATTCTTGAACTTGGTAATGAGTCAGCTATCAATGATTTGAGAGCAGTCTGAACCAAGACTGACGTAATATTTCAGAAGACCTTGAGATAAAAAATTATAAACAGCAACAAAAAGCATCATGTCAAAGTATAAAAGGAAAATGGTTGATAAGTGGAAAAATAAAAATAGGTTGAGAGGTTTTTAAAAAAAACAAAGCAAAGGGAAAACATTAATTATTAAAACGAAGCAAAAATAAAGCGTGGCCACCTTTCAGATCTGCTGCAGCGGTGGGTTGCTCCCGGTTCGGCCCGGTTCTTAGAGCCGGTAGCGGCGGCGGCAGGACGCTCCGCCCACCCGCCTGGGACGCAGAAGCGTCGCACGCGAGCGAGTGTGAGAACCGGTAGTAAAGGGTTTTAGAACCCACTACTGATCTGCTGGTACTGTTATTAACAAAATTCCAAGTTTTTGTCCATGCACACTTGCAATTCTGGATATTACAGTCCCAATATATCTGGGAGGCTGGGATAGAGAATATTGAATTATAAGAAAGTAATAAATTGCTTATATGGCAGTAAGGAGATACAATGAAATAGGAGATAGTCACCACGAGTACAATGCATGTGGAGATATTAGATTAGGACAGCAGAGTTTACTGCAAAAATCCATGGGGACTAGATTTATATTCAGTCCAGTTTCCAATCTTTGACAACGGATACCTTCAGTCATTTTAAGGAGATTGTATGAGAAACCAGAAGTACAGTATTCTGAGTATAGAGCAGACATGTTCCTAAACCAGCTTGCTTCAGACTGCCTGAAACTAGCTAGCTACCGTAGATAGATAGATAGATAGATAGATAGATAGATAGATAGATAGATAGATAGATAGATAGATAGATAGATAGATAGATAGATAGATAGATAGATAGATAGATAGATAGATAGATAGATAGATTATAGATAAAAATTATTGACCTCCCATCTTACTATACGGTAACTCTGGACAGTTTACAGTTACATCTTAATTAAAACATATAATGTTAAAATCAAACCTTACAATCAAAGACACATGGGGATGGCGGGGGCAGAGTGGGGAGGAGATGGGATGTGTTGTTACTCAATCACCTCCTATAACAGTGATGGCGAACCTATGGCACGCGTGTCACAGGTGGCACGCAGAGCCATATCAGAGGGCACGCGAGGCGTTGCCCTATGTCAGCTCCAGCGTGCATACGCACGCTGGCCAGCTGATTTTCGACCTTGGGGAAGGCCGTTTTGCCCTCTAGAGGCTTCAGGGAAGCTTCCTGAAGCCCCAGAGTGTGAAAAACAGGCAAATGGGCAAACTGGAAGTTCGGGAAAACGCACTTCCGGTTTGCCGTTGGGCTGTTTTTCGCACTCCGGAGGCTTCAGGGAAGCTTCCTGAAGCCCCAGAGTGTGAAAAACAGGCAAATGGGCAAACTGGAAGTTCGGGAAAACGCACTTCTGGTTTGCCATTGGGCTGTTTTTCGCACTCTGGAGGCTTCAGAGAAGCTTCCTGAAGCCCCGGAGTGCGAAAAACAGCCCAACGGGCAAACCGGAAGTGTGTTTTTTCCGAACTTCCGGTTTGCCCGTTTGCCCGTTTTTCACCGTCTCAGGCTTCAGTGAGGCCTTTGCGCATGCGGAGGGCGGGGGGTTGTGCGCATGCGCAGGGGGCAGCGTGGGGGGGTTGTGCACATGCATGGGGGGAGGGAATGGGTGTGGGAACGTGTGCACACGCTAGCGCGTGCATACACCCCTTTTTGGCACGCGAACCAAAAAAGGTTCGCCATCACTGTCCTATAATGATACATGTAACTTTATTTTTCTCCTATCTGATGCAAACTCTACTAGTAAGATTTTTTTTCCAAAAAAGTGTTAACTTCAAACCCTTTGGCCTCCAACAATTTGAAAATGAGTGAGCTTGGTAGCCTTTGTCATGAACATTCCATTTAAGGAAATAGGTTTCTGTTGAAACATTAACTATTGTAGCTATATTTGCATCAGTTGATATTTTCTCCATGTAAGCTCAACATTCCAAATTTCAAAAATAACATGATTTTTTTTTAACTCTTCAATGCAGATTTGAATTCTTCATTTGATTAATAAAAATGCATTAGAAGCTGTCCTGCCTTTTTAAAATTGACAGTAGTGGATTTTATCTTCCATTGAAAATACTTTAAAATAAATATTTTAATTAAGAATTGTATAAGAAATCTTATCCTGTAAACAAAATATTTTATTTCCTTCTACCTGCTCTTTCCAACCTTTTTTAATTTTTTGTTTTCAGGTTTCCAGCTAGTTTCACATATAAAAAACTATTATTTTTTTTCCAAACTTTAGTATTATTTTAGGAAAACTGAACTGAAAAAAACTTTGTTCTCCTGTAGCAATTTATTTATTTGTTCGTTCATTCATTCATTTATTGGCTTTCTATGCCCATCTTACTAATACAGTGACTCTGGGCAGCTTACAATATAATAGAAGTTTAAAAAAACCAATTTAAACAGAATAAAACGATTAAAATTAAAAACCCAGATGATGTGTAGCCTTGAGGAAAGAATTTTCTCTATCCTGTCAGCCACTCCCAAGGTAATGAGCCCCTGTCAGGTCCTCAGGCAAGTGGCAGAGCCAAGTTTTTAGGCTCTTAGCAAAGGCCAAGAATGCGGGGGCATATCTCACCTGTGATGGGAGAATATTGCAGAGGGCGGGAACCACAGCAGAAAAGGCTCTTCTCCTGCCAGATGAAATTCTTAGGCCGACTGGATCTGAAGTAGGCCTTTTCCCCTGGAACAAGTGGGGTGGGTTAATCTCAATGGGATAAGGCGATTCTTGGATTCCTTGCCATAAGTGTTTTAAAGTTAATGACCAACACCTTGGATTAGACCCAGAAGCAAACTGGCAACCAGTGCAGTTCGCATAACAGTGGCATCACATGCACCACTTAAGGCCCCCCCAGAACAGCGCATCACTGATTCTGTACCAATTGTAGTTTCCAAATACTCTTCGAGGGTAGCTCCATGTAGAGCATGTTGCAGTAATCCAACTGGGAGATGACCAGGGCATAAATGACAGTGAACAGGGTCTCATTATCCAGGAAAGGGTACAACTGGCACACAACATGAAGTTATGCTAAGGGCCTCCTAGCCATGACTGCTACCTGTTCTTCTTATAACTATTACTGTAAAATATTGTATATATATATTTTGGACACAGATTTGTAGTTTCCATCTGTACATATATGGCTAATTATTCAAGAATTAATCTCTTCACTGTTGTTTCCATCATATGATAACATTTTATGATTTTCTTTTTTGATCACGAAAATAGGGCTATCTTGCTGAAAAATACAGTAAAGTATGCAAACAAATTTGTATGACCCTATTTTGAAAAGCTAAGTACAACTAGCAAGTCCACTGCATGTTGCAATGAGGTCTCCCCCCTTTCCTACTTCCAAACTCTGATATTTGGGAGTCAGAATACCGCATAACCTAGTTCAAAATAACTGCTAATACTGCTGATTAATGTCAGATTAGCACAGGATTATAGTGTTAGCCCATTATAACAGCTCTGCTGTAAGGCATATGGCATTTTAATTCAAGGGATGCCTTAATTTGCCAAGGATTACCTGTAGGAGAGTGTTAGCACATGAGAAAATATTCAGCAATAGATTAATATTAAAAATATAGTACAATTTTATCTAAAAATACATTGCTGAATATTCTGCAAGGTAAAAATAAAGCTAACACAGAAGTGTTTAATATGATGGAAACAGTTCCGTTACAAATTAAGGGTAATTTTTTCCCCCAGCATGGAACTTTAGTTTTTTCCAAAAGCGATTGATACCTTGGTAACAACCATGCCCAACTTGTATCATCATATAATTTTGATAAGATAATAAATACGATTGAATTTAAAAGTAATATTCTCCTAACTCAGATCCAGGAGATGGTCCACTCAGATGCTACGTCCTATGAGTCCAACCATCAAGTTCCCCTGATCAATCGACCAGGGATGTTAACCAGTCACATGAGTGCCCTCAGCCAGTCACAGCTGATTTCTCAGATGGGTTTGAGGAGCGGTGTTACACATGGTTCCCCATCACCCCCTGGAAGCAAATCTGCTACACCATCTCCCTCCAGTTCTACTCAGGAAGAGGAGACAGAATCACATTATAAGGTACGTGCAGCCATGCCTGTTTTGACAGACATAGAGACAGACAGTGACAGACAACCTACAATGGCAGAAATAATGAACTGCACCTAGAACAAAGGCATTCAGCCTTTCCAAGAGAGATACATACAAAGAGAGAGAGAGAGAACTTTTTTTAAACCCATCTGAAAATAACATTTCTTAGCAAAAGAATTGGAAGAGATATCAGGATTACAAATTATATCAGACATTGAGGTGTTATATTGATGAATATAGAACAATTAATGCAGCAAATTCTGAAAGAGATATTTCTTTCTAAATATTTTCCATCTTGCTGAAAATGCTAAGTATATCATTTTGTACTGCCCTTCCAGGTTAAGGTTCTGAAATAAAAGTATGATTTATCACATACAAGCATTCAATTCCACAGCTGAAAATGTTTTTTGTAGAGGCAAAAATTTCATATTTGGAGAATGAAAATAGGAAAGCATAAATATTCAGCTGGGATTTTAATTAAATAGCTTGCCAGGTCATTATCAGAACGAAATAACAGAAAATGTTTTCACTATACTTAAACCTAGATAGGAGGGATTTTTAAGACATAATAAATTATAAGTTATTTAAAGCAAATGATTCTGCTTTGTTAGTGATAGATATATGCTGAATATGTTGTAATAGGGATGTAAAGAAAGTTTGCATGTTAACATAGCAATTTGTATGAAGAAATGTGTTTTTATATTGGATGTCTTGCTAAATGAATATTCATATTTATTTTGTCTTAGAAAATAAAGTCTTGCTAAGTACATTTACATATTACCCATCATTTTTTTAAAACACAAGTCATAGCAGAGTAGCTGTAGCATTTTTTTTAAAGGATGAAGACGTGAAGGAGAGGCAGCCGTTTTATGTTTCACCAACTGGAGAATCTCCTCCTGAAGCTCATACCAAGATGACAGCTAGCTAGCCATGAGAACATCACTGGTAGATCTACTGCTTCCAGAGAAGGGGAGCATGAGAGAAGGGGGTGAATCTTCCTTCTGCCTCAAGTGATCAGTCATCCTGGGCCAACTGTGTTGAGATCTACACCTCATTGGAGATAATAGATTAAGGGCTGATGGCAAGCAGAGGCTATTCCTTTCTTTCTGCTAGCCTTCTTTTTTACCATGTTTTCTGCCACTCCTTCTCTTTCTCTTCATTGCCTGAGCCAAACCAGTTGTTTGCTAACGTATTTTGAAATTAAGATATGTAGCAAGTGGTGTCCTGACTATATATATTTGTATGCTATATGTATTTCCTAATTGGTGGCATGTGACAGTCTTGGCTTGAAATGTTGTCTCTATGAAAGATCATAACGTGCTGAGCATGAGCACGGTTGGCGTAAAACTGGGCTTTGCTTGTGGGGTTTTTTTTAACATTATGCAAACTCTGCCAGTATCATCTTTACCATTAGAAGAGAAATGTGTATAGTTCATGATACGATTAAAATAGTTAAGTTGGTCTATATTATCTCTATCTTGTTAAAAGTGATGGGAAGTGCAGGTTAATCTGTGTGCTCATCTCATGATGATCATAGTGTGTGGAAAACAGAAGTTTGGTATATTTAGTGTGGTGAGTGATAAAGAGCATAATGAAATGAAATAGAAAGAACGTAGCTATATTATGTGTCAGAAATTAAGACAAAGGGTAAAATTGTAATAGATTGAATAATGTTTGTATGATGTTGTATAGTGAAATGATGAATAACAAAAGGGAAGGTATAGGTTTAATTTGAAAAAGCTATACTGCATGTTTGGCAACAGAACTGATGTTATGTAGACTGTTGTGGATATAGCTGAAAGTAGGAATTCATAAGTTGATGAAGGTTGCATGTTATACAACCAGTTAATGGGAAAAATGGAAGAAGCAGTGATTGGTTTTAGGAAAAATTATGCAACATTCTGAATGAATGTGCTTCGAGGGAAAATTATTTTGTCAGATGACATGACTAGATGGTTGGGAATGAGGCAAAAGTATACCCAAAAATAATAAACCACTCAGAAACCCAGGAACTGTAATTGTTTAATGTATTGGCTTAGATTTTTCTTTTAAAAAAAGATGATTTAAGCATGTCTGTTCATATGTACATATAAGAAAGGAAAATATAAATGTAAAAGTATGTTTGATTTATTTATGATGAAACACTTAAAGAACTAATTAAAGAAACAAATGTGATGAGAAGCTCTGTGGAAGTTTTATATACTGTATAATGTGTGTGTGTGTGTGTGTGTGTGTGTGTGTGTGTAGAGTTGCCTGAAATAGAATGAAAATAATTATGCTAAAATTATGCTGCAGGTGTTAGTATCCAGGAAATAAATGATAAAAAAGTAAAAATATTGTAAGAATATTGAAAAATGGTACACCTGTAAGTGTGGTGTTCCTGGACACATATTAACCTAGTATGGCTGTGTGATTTGTTATATGACAGGATTTGTTACTTATAGGAATAATAAAACATAAAAAAATAATAAAAAGAGGTAAAGTAAAAAAAGTGAGTAAAGAAATGAGTGGTAAATAAATGTGGACTGTGTGATGTATCAAAAGGGACATTGGGTTGGGTTGGTTATATTGAGACAATGAATAAGAATCAAGTTGCAAAAGAATTAAATGAAGGAAGAATGAATGGGCCAAGGAAAGTCCAAGAAAGCCATGGTTGGATGAAATCTGAAAATCTTAAAAATACAGTAGTAGAGGTAAGGAGTTTAAATAACTCAAGGCATTTCTGGATGTTCTAATTGTATATGGACATGGTAGAACAAATATATATATTAGAGCCGAGGTGGCGCAGTGGTTAGAGTGCAGTACTGCAGGCTACTTCAGCTGACTGTTCAGCAGTTCAGCGGTTCGAATCTCACCGGCTCAAGGTTGACTCAGCCTTCCATCCTTCCGAGGTGGGTAAAATGAGGACCCAGATTGTTGGGGGCAATATGCTGACTCTGTGAACCGCTTAGAGAGTGCTGTAAAGCACTGTAAAGCGGTATATAAGTCTAAGTGCTATTGCTATTGCTATTGCTATGTGCAAGTGTAATGAACAGCATTTGTGTACACTAAATTTACCTACCGTATTTTTTGGATTATAAGATGCACCCTTTTCCCCTCTAAAAGAGGGTGGAAACGTTGGTGCATATTATACACCGAATACAGCCATTTTTGGCCTCCTGAAGCCCTGCCCCCGCATCCCATTTTTGCAAAAAATGGGCCTGTTTTCGCAAAAACGGGGCGCGCAGAGGGCTTGGGAGGCCTGCAGAGTGCTCCTGGGGGCTGGGGGAAGGCGAAAATGCCCCCGTTTTTGCAAAAAATGGGCTGTTTTTTGCAAAAACGGGGGGGTTGCCTTCCCCCAGCCCCCAAGAGCACTCTGCAGGCCTCCCAAACCGTCTGTGCGCCCCGTTTTTCACAAAAATGGGTGAAAATGGGCCCATTTTTGCAAAAAATGGGACGCGCAGAGGGTTTGGGAGGCCTGCAGAGTGCTCCTGGGGGCCAGGGAGGACAAAAACTTTTTTTTCTTACTTACCTCTTCAAAATCTTGGTGCATCTTATACACCGGTGAGTCTTATAGTCCGAAAAATACGGTATATTCACTGTTTTCCTATTTGCTATGTTTCCTTGGTTTATTGATTTTTATTTCACTTCTACACTTTGGATAATGTCTACATTCAAATACTGTAGCTTGAGCATCTTCAGAGCAAAGATATCAATAGCTAACATTAGCCTTCCATTTGGGAGTAAGGAAGAGAAGACATTTCAGGAATTGCTAGTTTTGCTTTGTCTCCTTCAAGCTAACTAGATGCTGGCAGTAGTTGAAATCCAGCATAGAGTCTGCTTAAATGTAAATAGGGATAAGATTTATGATATGTGTATGGGTTCAAGAATATATACATACAGACAGTGTATCACAATAATAAATAGGATATTCCAAGGAAGAAAAGTAGTAACATATTTTCCACACAATAATGAAGCATAAAGATATTTCTATGAAACAAAAAAAAAATTAGTGAAGGTATTTATTTATTTATTTATTTATTTTATAAAATTTATATGCCGCCCAACTCCCGAAGGACTCTGGGCGGGTAATTGTATGGCTGTGAACCTTTGTCATTGAGAAAGAATAAGAAAAGAAAAGATACACTTGTTTGAATTATGGATTTGGAAATGGTTACAAAGAGTACCATGGACTGCAGGAAGAATCAATCACTAGTGAATTGCTTCCTTAAGGTAATAGCCAACTATTAGAAATTCACTGACTTCCGGCATGTGTGTAAGTGGATGATAGATGAGAAACAAAAGGAAAATAAAAAACTGTTGGAGAAGGTTGAGAGAAGAAAACGGCAGATAAGGTAGATAAATAGGTTCAAGTAAATTATAGGAGTGTTGTTACTAGGTCAGATCACTTCACACAGGTAATAATTTGTCCATGTGATTACTAGGAATCATGATCAGTGACACTTAAGGAAAATAACTATGAGACTGATCCCTAACTGGCCAGAATTCCCAACCCCACATTTTATGGAAAGCTGATTATATGTGTCACCTGCACTAGGTAGACGAAACTCGTAAATCAGATTTACTGGAAGGCTTCTTTTATTGTGATTGGCTACAGTAGCAGAATCTTGGAAATCTGATTGTGCTGTGCCTCCTTCTCCTCCTTATAGTTCATTGAATTAGGGGAACATCTGCCTGAGTTGCTTCTGAATGTTTTTTCATTGTGGATTTTAAAAATACTTCATTTTTAAATGAAGCATTTTTGCCTAGATAACGGTTCCTGCTTATCTCCATCAAGGTTATCTTCCTTATTCTCAATGTATGTCAGTTAGGAGTATTTCCAGTGTGCAGGAAATTATCAAAAGGGTAGAATTAATCTTATTCATTCTCACAACCCTTTCATATAATCAAAACTAAAATCTGACAAGGAATCTTTTGACTTGACAAAATTTGCAAAAATGCATATTAAGAGTTGGCACCTGCCCTATATTGCAGGAATACTAATCTGTTTCTCTAGAAATAATATAAATCTCTTTTGATCTTTAGATTTACTATTATGTTATATTTTTCACATAGCCTATTTATCCCATTTTTCTGGTGAAAAGATATCCAGAACAATTTATGTATGATCAGTGAAAACAAGACAATTATTGTGCATACTTTAGAGCACATAGTAAAAAAGAAAAATGGAATGAGGATGGAAAAAGAAACTTGATTTGTTTCTACTCCAGCTAGTCACAATAAGAGCTATTGTTATTATGAAGAGTTAGAATAGAAAAAAATAAAGTAGAAAAACATCCAGGGTCCTGATCTCTCAACATAGCTGGTAAATTCTCTGTGGTTTATCCCCCCTCCCCCCCTTTTTTTTGCTACAGCAAATTGGTATTGGCTAATTGTATATATAGTGGAGTTTACAGGAAGAATTCACATGTCTATAATGCCTAATGCCTATAACAGTGATGGCGAACCTTGTCGCACAGAAATGTCACACCCGTGCACTTGTCGGGGCCGCATTCCGGAAAAGCCGAACTTCTGGGTTATAGCGCGCATGCGCGGCCAACGATCAGCTGGCCAATGTGCATGCGCAGGCCGGTTTTTGGCACTGCCGTGCACACAAAGAGATCGTAATCTGGAAAAGCCGAACTTCTGGGTTCTCGCACACATGCTCACCCGACAATCAGTTGGCTGGCGCACATGCGCACACCGGTTTTCGGCAATGCCGCACGCACGAAGGACAGCTGATCATTGTGCGTGCATGCCCGCCAGAAACCCAGAAGACAAACAGGCAAGGCCGCGTGTGCCGGGTGACATGGCTTCACGTGCCACTTTGGGCACGTGTGCCATAGGTTCGCCATCACGGGCCTATAATGTCTTTATTTTCTCACAACTCTAACTTGTGGGTGAATTCACACATGACAGTAAGCAGAAACAGATCACATCACTTTTGTACCATGCCACTGTCTGCAGAATCTACCTTAAAAACTCTGTTTTCTCTGATTCTAACATTTTGCATATATTGCTTAAATTACCCTTTCATATAGAAAAAAATGTGCTTTACAGAACTGAAAGCCAGTGGCGTAGAATTGGTGGAGTAGAATTGCAGATAATCAAGTCCTTTTAGTCTTGAAAGACCTGGTTGATGGGCTAATCTCTCTCTCTCCCAGCCCCAAAATATCGTATCAGATCCTTGTGGGAGGATCTAACTAACTAGGAGAACCCTAACCCACAAGGAAACTGAAGAAGGCGGTGTTTTGTGTACCACCTTGATTTCTGGGAAGGAAGAAAGGATATAAACCTAACTAATAGATAAATACTCCAGGATAAATACTGCAAAGCCAAAAATCCATATATGAATAGAAATATTTCCCTTCCTGTGAATGATAATAGGAAAAACAAAGTGTGCAAATAATAACTTTGCTCATTCATAGTCACCTATTGCAGTTTGTGCAAAGAAGCATTAAAAATAATAATGGGTGCCACTTTGCAGGAAGTATTCTACTCATTTAAGATGAATACACATTCCTAGATAACATTCTATTTCTTTCACATTTCTAGTACAGTGCAGCTATTTCTAAGTCACAAAACTAGATGTTTATATTCTTATGCATATGGTCCTTGTAATGAAGGGCTATCATCTGTTTTTTCTGATAATAGCAGTGAAAGTAACCAACATGACTACTGTAGATTCCATCTTCCCTTGGATTAGAGTGTTGACTATAAATCCATATATAATGATTTTCATAATTTTTTGGCATCACTGTGCTTCATATGTTCCATAATTAGCTATGAATTCTGCAGGAACATGTTCTAAGAGTTTGGCACCATGGAAGCAATGAAATTTCAAGTATTTCTGCCTTCATTAATTTATTTGTTAAGTAAAATAGGAACCAGAATGTTGTCCTTTTACATGAGATTAACTGTAGCCTTCTGAATATTATCAGTGATTAATAAAGCACTTAAGTATGTGGATATTATGGTCATTTAAACTAAGAGGGAAACAAAGTGACTAAAAAGTGTTTAAGGATGAACATTCTGGATGATGATGATGATGATGATGATTATGATGATGTCAGAAATAGTAGTGACTGGCAGCAGGCATGCCCTGGCATTGAGCCTAGAATAGGGGTTAGTTTGTGTTACCTGAAAATGTTGCAAATCCTTCCTTCAGCAGTCACCTCAAGGGGGTGAAATAAAGAATATTCATTTCCCTCCCAGAATGAGTATGGTGGGAAAAAGAAATGATTTGGAGTTTGTACTGGAAGAGAAAAGGATATTTGATCTCAATTTCCTCCCTCTAGTGCAGTGTTTATCAAAGTTGGCAACTTTAATACATGTGGACTTCAAATCCCAGTTCTAAGTAGTTTCTGTATCTCTTTCTTTATGCCGCTTTGTTTCATTCTGTTGGAGGATTAATCTGTTTTCTACTACTTTTTCATACAGACCATATGCATTATTTTCCTGTGCTTGCTCTACTTTCTTCTTTCCTTTCCTTCTATGTTCATTTTTCCCAAAATACCCTTTTGACAAAAAGTGACTCATTCAGACTCATCATCCTTGTATCCACTGCACTTAGTTCTCTAAGTCCTTCATCATAAACATTCAAATTAAGTTTTCCATTCAAAATGTTTGTTCCTTTTTCGTTTGTTCCTATACATATGAATAAATGTACAAGTAGTTCTCAATTAATGACCATTTGTACAATCACCATTTGAAATTATGGTGGTGCTAAACGAATGGTATCAAAAGTTAGGGCTGCTGCAGTGTGCGCGCGCACACACACATATACCGGCAGTCACCCACACATACAATTATAGGGGCATTTTAAAACCGTCATCCACCTATCTCCCCCCATATTTGCCTGTTTGGATTTCTCGGAGATAGCAGTAGTGTTGAAGTAGAAGTCCAGTCTTAGCTGGTTGCCACTGCCTCTTGGCCTCTAATTCAGCCCAGTGCCACTATGCTTCTGTCAAAGAATGCTACTTCAAGCTCCATGTCATGACCAGCCACGCCAGCACCTCAGCAAACAGTCCTAGCCATTTGCCGTTTGGCTGCTCTTTGCAGGCCCAGCTGCATCCATACAATCTTCAGCTTCTTGACTGGTCTGGTCCTATGCAAGGCAGCTGCTGGCTATGCCGGGCCTTTTTTCCAAAGCTACTTACACCGTTTTCCAAATAATACATTCCATTCTTGCGATACTTTTAAAGGCCTTACAACATATCACTAGTGTGTTTTTTATCATCTTTTTTTGCACCAGTGCAGTTGGACTGATATAAACCATAATCTCTAACCCCTGGTTCAGGATCTCTGTTCATGGGCCAGCTAGGGCCTCCATTTGCATGCCAGCCAGAGTTTCTCTTTGTGCCCTAAGATCTTGTTTCATGAAAAAAGACCTGGTTTTGCTGACATGAAAGGACCCTTCTAACCGGAGGTTCCTTCTTTTCTGCCAGCATAGCCAAGACCTTCTTTCATGCACCAGCAAAAGAAGCCTGGTGCATGAAGGAAGGGCCCAATTATGCCAGTGTGAAAGAAAGGCCCTTCTAGGTGGGGCTGTCTTTCACGCATTAGTAAAAGAATCCCAATGGGGCCAGGTGGCAACTGCAGGTAGATGAGCAGCCAAAAAGGGAGTGGTGGGAAGACATACACAGGCAGGGGAAGTTCAAGAGGACACAGTCCCTTACCTTACCAAGGGTCACGGCTGGGAGGGATCAAGCTGGGAATGGTTTGGATTGGGATGGATACTCCCCTAATGACCATTAGGATTCGATTAACAATGACAACAAAGATAGTTGGGATTCCCATTGCTATATAATCAGGTGACATCACACTTTATGACCCCTTTGCTTAGTGATGGAAATTTCAATCCCAGTTACTATCATAAGGACGATCTGTATATCATATATTCATGGGAAGGTCTTCTATTTTAATAGCCAATAATGACAAATCAAGTAATGTGCACATATGTAATTGAACCTTTCCTTAAGATAGCAATTAAAATGTATGGTGTACAGTATGTAATTGTTTTAGATTAATCACATAGATAAAAAACAGTGCTGGGTCAATAAGTTATCAAAAGTAAAGGATGTTGAAGGGAACATCTGTAAAAGTAATTGTATATTTGCATTGTATTTTGGGAACAAAGTTGAGAAAGTTACTTGGTATGCATGTTATTATTATTATTATTTATTAAATTTGTATGCCGCCCAACTCCCAAGGGACTCTGGGCAGCTCACAACAATATAAAAAAACTATTAAAAGAAAACATAATAAAAACAGTTAAAAACATGCATGTCCTTAAACTACTCCCAGTTATCGTGTGGGTTTTTTCTCCCCAGTTCAAAATCAAATATTATATTTCTTCTAAAATAAAAGTGACTGAAGGGGAAAAAATAATATATTTTTCTTGACTCTTTGACAGGCAACTGGAGAGAAGAGACCTTTGACAGATCTGGGCAAGAAACCCAAAAACCAAAAGAAGAAGAAAAAGAAGGATCCTAATGAACCCCAGAAGCCAGTGTCTGCCTATGCCCTCTTCTTCAGAGACACGCAAGCAGCTATTAAAGGACAAAATCCCAATGCTACCTTTGGGGATGTGTCAAAAATCGTTGCATCAATGTGGGATAGTTTAGGAGAAGAACAAAAGCAGGTGAATGTTTTTTCCCCATCCAGTTACTGCTTTCCCCCCCTTGATAATGCCATATTTTATTTTCATTCATCTGATACATTATATGCCCACATTATTTCTTAAGATGGTAGTGATAGTTGTTTTACTAATGTAAGCTATTTTCTGTAGCAGTAAAATTATCAATTACCTTTTCTTCCGCATACCTCCATCTCATATTAAAGCTAACATTTTCAGTAAAAGTATTGCCTGAAAAAGCCTTAGGGGTTTTGAGCAGCTTGTAAATTTTAGTAAAACCACCCCCATTCCTGAGTGCATTTTTTCACTGAGTATGTCATTACTTGTCTTCTGGATGGTGATGATTGTTATTGTTGCAGGTTTATTTTGTTGTTTTTGTTACCAAAGCTATCGTCACACATAATTTTGTATAAGTTGGTTTTGTACTTTCTAGAAGCCTGCTTCAGTTTCAAAACCAGACTATGCATTACACTGTAACAAAAGCACAGCTCTTTTTCCAAGACAATAATGGGTACCATGTAGTATTATATGGAGCAGAAATTTATGAATCTCATAGTTGCTATTGTTAAACAGTGTATTAAAAATTAATTATGTTACTTTTGATACATGTTCACAAATTGAAATGATGCCACTGAGCATCCTTAAAGTTGTATCTTTTAAATGTGGACTTTGGAAATTGCTATTTTGAAATTGATCTCTCAAGTAGAAGTTATAAAAAATGTACATAATATTAGATTAGAAAAATGGTTTTTGTGAAGATTGGGAGATGTGTGAATGCAGGGACATCTTGATGGAAATATGTGTATCCTGTACTTTTCAAGAATCCTTGTTCATAGTTAAGCTGTTTTACAGTGCCACAGAATCACAGCTGAATGGGGGCTGGACCTTCAGGACCATGCAGTCAAGTCCAATTCCCTGCTCAGTGCTGGAGTTCAGATAGTAGCATCCCCAACAAATGTCTGTCAGGTGTGGCTTGAACATATACTGTGAAGAGAACCCGATCTTCTCCCTTTGTAATGGATTCTACAATCAAAGTTGACTTGCCATTAGGAAGTTTTCTTAAGTTGCAGCTGGAATCTGCCTTCTTGCAGCTTGACCCTTAGTCCACGTCCTGCAATCTGGCATGATAGATAATAGTTTCTGCTCTCCAGGGATTTGAAGAATCTATAAAATGCTAATTGGTTTTAGTTTCTATTGCTTCATTAAATTGCAGAGGTAATTTTCACTACAAGAGTTTTGCCATCTAGTAGCTGAATTAAGGATTTAAGAAACCTTGAAAACTTATATTTTAAAAAAATGTATTATCCAGGAAATCTTATACTCACTCACCTAGAAACAGGAAATAGCATCTCTAGGTAATAAATGTGGAAATTATGTTTCCACATTTTGTTTATTTCAGTTTAGATGCTAACCCAAGTTTAAACCAAACCTGGGCAGCTCACAATATAATATGCAATAGAAATGCTATACAAAATAAAACAAGATGGGGATCTGATTGTTTGATGCAAAGACCCATCCAACAGGGGACTCTATTCACCCTACCCAAGGCCTGGGATAACTTGCAAGCTTGATAGAATGTAAACAAGGTGGGAGCCATATGGATATTCACCTAGGACACCAGACCATTCCTTTCCTTTCTTCTTGTAATCTGTTTTAAAGCATCCCTTTAAGCCTCTAAAGATTTTTAAGATTATGGAAAGGATTGGAGAGAGTTCTGCTGGAAGAAGCAGTTCCATCAGTGGAAAGTACTCTGTATCCTTAAGAGCTGTCTCATCTTTTCTGTGGGTTGCAATGCACTGCTTGGTGATTTTTTTTTTTAAAGACACAAACATTTCCTGAGAGCCAAGATCCTCCCACTGGAAGGGTTCCAAGAAACTGCATTTAGGGAAAAGAGAAGCAGGTGGAGAAATCATTTAAAATTAAAATTGTGCTTTAAAATGGCTCTGTATTTTTATGTAGCCTTGTGTTGAATGACAAATACCATATCTTCAATTTTAATGAGCTCCCCCTGTCTTTTCAAAAAAATTCTAATGTGATTTTCAAATTTTCTTCACTTTTGTGACTCATTGGCAAACAGTACTGATGATTCTCTCTCATTCTTGGCCATGCATAGGTATTTTTATAGAATTACTTTTTGCTGCTAACTTGTCTCTATTACCTGTCTTATTCACCCCACATTCCGATCTAACAGTAGAAACTTGATAGCTTTACAACTGCAAGATATATATGTATATAGGAGCTCCTTTGCTACCAGTTTTTTTTTTTACCCTTAATGTTTAAGTAATTGTTTCCCTCTAATATAGTTGAATAAGTTACTTTCTATTTGGGCCAGAAAGAGGTTTCTGCTCAAACTGCCACTTGTCCTGATTCAGCAAAGATAAAAAGAAATATATTTTGAATTCTGTTATCAGTGGAAAGTCTAAATTATACAAGAGGACTGCCTCCATTGTATTTTTCAAAACACTACATAGTAAGGTAGGAGACCTCAGGGACACATGTAGCATCAAAATAAGGGAGATTTATTAATATATTATTTACATAAAAATTTAAAATATAACATTTAAATTTCACTGAAAACATACCAATTAATTGTGTCTTTGATAACTTCCCCATTAATTCTTAATTTTTTTCTACAGTTCCCAAATATCCATATTGATTGTTATTTAATTTGCCCCAGCTTCAGTTTCAGAGTTGAATTAATACTTAAGTTGAATTAATACTTCCAAACTGACCAAAATCTGACAAGCATGGGAGACAGATTCTTATTTATGTGCATGTGGCAACCATTTATTTCCCAGAGAGTTAGTCTGAAAAGGAATGATAAAAGATAGATTGACAAATAATGTATAGTCTGTCCAACTCCCAATGACTCTGAGTGGCTTACAATTAAAAATAAACCCTTCCAAAGGCAAAAGAAATAAGTGCTCCCCCAAAGCAACGTAGAACCAAAAAAATGAGCCAAGGTGGCTCAGCCTTCACTCTGCCCCAAAATTAAGGAGAATAACCAAGATTACAGTAGATTTCTTGGGGTCTTCAGTTCTATATTCATCTGAAGTTCCTATTTGGGTATCACTGCTGAATTAATGAATAGGTATCCTAAAAGAGAGAGAGAAAATTATTGTCATCGTCATTATCATCATCATTATTATCCTACAGCAGATCTCAAAAAGTGTTTTTAGGGAATATACCTCAATTATTTTTGAAACAGCAAGAAACTATTGGATTCCCCCCCCCCCGAAATTACTTTTTCATGATTGTAAATTTGTAAAGCTTTTGTTTCACCTTATCATGCTGGAAATAATAATAGCCCTTACCAGATAAGTTGGTAGAGTTTGATTTGATTTAGGCCTAATTCAAACAACCACATTCATTGTATGACAATATGGAATAACCATTTCAGTTCAAGTAAGATATATGATCTTAAGTCAAAAGATATGTACTTTACACACACAAGATCCCAAATTTCACACAGCATCACCAGATGGGGGGGGGTAGGGGGTTGAAATAGCCAGAGTGTTGATCCTTAGATGAAACCTTTGATCTCACTCCAGGGAATTCTAGATAACTGTTATTTAGAAATATCTTGGTAGAGAGCATGACTTTTATTTAGCACTTTTCTGGTCTGATCAGCATTCAGACATATGTTTCTCAGTTGCCCTATTCTATGTCTCAATGTGTACTTTTCACACTATATATTTTTACCTGTCTAATTTTTTTCTTGGCTGCTGGTAGTTTTAGTTGATCTGAATCTCAGATTTGTATTCACATCCTAATTCATGCCATAAAATATACTGTGTGATCTTGTACTATTTCAGTTTAACCATTAGATTTCTATGAGAATAAAAGACAATAAGCATATATTTCTTAAGGAAAGGCTGGATGACAAAGGCAATAAAATAGTAATGAGAAATACTACCAAGAGATAATGCCTGCCGAACAAAAGCTGTGTCTTGGGATAGAGCTTTTTCTTCATGGGAACACAGTGCTTTATCTAGGAATCTGGTGACTTGGTTTTCCTTATTCTTCAAGTCTCCCTTTGCTTTAAGCAGATTTAGTGAGAAATCAGTTTAAGACATGATTGATGGTGGGCATTAATGTCTGAGGTTGGCTTAAAATTATAAATACATTTATACTTTCAGAAAAATGTTTTAAAATTATCACACTGAAGATTAATTTCTTGAGCCAACTGTGAGCATTTGTAGTTTGGTTTGCTGGCTGGAAGCATTTGTATGAATCCTGCTAAGTTCCTTTGATGTTCTTCCTGCATTCATGTTCAAAAGACTTTATCCCATAAAGATTTACGGATGGACAAACAACAAGGAACACAGGGCTTGGTGCCACTGTATTTGTGAAATCAACAGACAGCATAAATAAGATCAGCTGATAATTATTACTGTTTTCATCAATACATTTTTTTTTGGCACAACCACCTTTTAAGTAGCCTTCCCCAATTTCACTCTGTAATGAACCATTGTTTAAATAAGACAGCACAGTGTGGTGATCAAGATCTTATCCCCCTGAAGCAGCAGTAGTAGTAGAATTATCCAAACAATGAGATCAAAATGGCAGCTCTCAAAGCTGGATGAGAGATAAATATTAATTTGATGGATATTAAACTTGGCATTGATACTAACTGAAGTGAGCTACCATGCATCCGGCAGATATCTTGTTTATCACACAGAGAGTTAAGACACTGTTTGTGTACACTTGAAGTATCAAAGCTGGGGATATTTATCTGCTGTGGAACCAGGTGCTGCTACTCCTACAAAGCAAATTTACTTTCTTTCCATTGATGAAGTAAACAAAGTAAAGATTACATATTACATATTCTTCATTGAAGTTTTATTGTTTGATATATTTTCCCTTCACTAAAAGGCAAACAGAAAGAGGAAGGAATTATGTTACTTATGCAACAAAAAATAATGCAGAGCTATGTTTAAAGCAGTTGTTACTATTGCTGCCATTTATTTGGATTTTTGCAAAAAAATTATATCAAAAGAATCTAATATTTTTGTTTGTCAGTTGGGGCTTCTCTCATATTGTTCCTTTCTCTTCTCATCCCTGGCTTTTTACAATGAATCTTCATTTTCTCGCTGACACACTTATATCTAAATTTCTCATTTCCTGCCTTTTTTATTTATATCTGTTGCTTGGTGATTTGATCATGCTGTGGAATACAGGATTAGCAATTTCTCCGTCCTTGGGTTTTCATCAAGGACACCTGTTCTGCAAGTTGCACAATTTCTTCCCTGCTTTAACTCTTTCAAGTACAGCTTCTGTGTAGAATATGCACAATTTCCTTTTTTGCCTTAACTCCTTCAATCATCAATCTTGTGCAGAAATGTGTGTAGATGCTTCTATGTGTGGGCATATATGGGAAGCTCACAACGTTAATGTTTTTACCACTGTACTTTGGCAGCTGACATAGGCTTTTCTAAGAGGCTTAGAGAAGAATCTAAAGAATATGTGTGTGCATGTGTGTGTAATACACACATATAAACACACATTCTTTTGACCTTACAAAAAATGTAGCAGCTGTTCCTGTGTAGATAGTTCTTATCTCACTAAAACATAACATGTTAATGATTGTTATCAGCCAAAGAAGTATCTCTAATAATCTACCTTCATCTCTTTCAACTTTCAAAGCTCATAAAATGCATTACCACCATAAAAATAGATTGGCCACTCAATTCACAACATAGCAGATTTTAACTCTAGATTGAAATAATGCAAATAAAATTCTGCCCTGCTATGGGAAGAGAGTTGGATTTTTTTTGCTGTGTCTAAACAGAATCAAGAACATTAATTTTTGTTAATGTTAGCTCCATCTAAAGGAACTGGGGTTACTCAGTTACCAAGATGGTGATTTTCTAGACCAGCATGGCTCATACCAACAAATCTTAGTTTTACTCACAATTACAATGGATACACTCCTTAGAAATTCTATACTTCATGACGTGTGCATCAGGGGTAAGTTCTAATTTACCTTGCTGCCGGTTCGCTTCCTCCGGCGCCGCATGGCCGCGACGCGCGCGCGCATGCACAGTGCCAAAAAATAAAATAAAAATTCCCCAAAAAAAGCTGAAAACAGGATGGCGATACATGCGCAGTGCCGGAAACTTGGCTTCTGCGCATGTGCAGAAGAATTTTTTTTTTTAAATCTCCCCCCCCCATTTTTTTTTCAAAAAAAATATATCCAAAAAAAACATGGCGGCGCCCACGGACCGGCACCGACTGAACCGGATCCGTGATGTCACCGTGACATCACCAGCGGGTCGCTACCAGTTCGGGCAAACCAGGAGGAATCCATCTCTGGTGTGCATGTAATATGAAGCCTGTAGTATACAAAGTCTAAACATTTCCTTTATTTCTCTTGTTGTGCACACATGACACAGCTTGTTAATTTAGTTTGCTTTTTAGATGTAATTCAAAACTCCACAGACACTTAAGTACTGTCTCCTAATACAACAGTTCAGATCTTTAATGAGCACATCATTTGTTTGCTTTAGATCCCAGTATTCAACCTCTCCCATTAAAAAAGGTATAAGCACTGCTAAAAGAGAGGTTAGTCTGAAACCTAGGAGAAATACCAATCACTGCAAACGGAATTGGAATGTACAGTTAAATGGTCCAACTGTCTTAAGACAACTTTGCATGTCCATGTTTTTCCCAGACTGGCATATTGATCTTATCCAAGTTCTATTTAATTTTCTCTTCTGGGTTTTTTCTTTCTTCCACAGCAAGGTATGAAAGGAGTAACTAGTGTTCATTTGAATGCCAGTGACACATTCTGTGGCACTGTGGACCTCAATAAAGCAACTCCCATCACCCTCTGCTAGAACAGTAAAACATCCAAGACAATTAAATTTAATGTAACTGGTTTAGACACCTCCTTACTCCACAGAGGAAGGGGGCTGCGGTGGCTCACGTGGTAAGATGCTGGGCTTGCGCACCGCTAAGGTCGGCAGCTCGGCGGTTCGATTCCCATGAGCAAACAAACCACGGAAGGGACAAGAAAGGAGCCTCCCCTGTCTGCCTACCAGCAGTCAGGCGTCCTGCGGGTAAACAGATAGCACCTCCCCCAAAAAATTCCTTTCACAGAGGCAGCCAGCCACTTTGGTAATCCCTGGCTAACACGTGCCATACGCTTAAAAAAAAAAAAAAAAACCTCCACAGAGTCTAGACAGTGTGCAAAAAAACCCCAACAGAATAAAAATATAACATAATACGTATAAAAGAATAAATAGAATACTATAACTATAAAAGAATGAACAAGAACTGATGGCAGATCTGGCTAACCATACAGCACACACACACACACACATGCATGCATACAGGGGCACTATTCACCCTAACCCAAGGCCTGGTCTTTCCAGAATGCCAGAAGGGTGAAGGTCACATGGATATCAGGTGGCATCTCATTCCAAATCCTAAGTTCAAGACTTACAGCTGATTTAAATGAATTCAGGTGTGGAAATAAAACCGCTAGTTCGATATATCATCTTCCCCTGGCATAGTTATTGGGCATTATTGCAATTACAGTCTGATGTTACCACAGGGCACCAGCTTGGGAAGGGCTATTGTAAATAAGATGAAACATGCATTTTCCTTTTCAGTATCTGGTATAAAAAATGATTGAAGACAAGTAGCCAATAGGAATACTTGCATATGTATTGGTTTTCAAGGAAGCTTAGTTTTTTTCATCAGTGTACTGATTGAAAAGCATTGCCAGCAAGCTATGCAACATCTGTCCATTCATTTTCCAGAATAATTTTTGCAAGGTTATAGAAATGTGCAGCATTCTGAATTTCTTCTGAGGCTATATTTTTAAATCATAGATATGGTACTCATATCTCTAAAGTATAGCAATCAGTATTATTTAAATTATGTTTATATTAATACTTGTTTTTATATTTGCAAGCTTTAGATTTATTATTACTAACTCGGTGATTCTAAAATACTTTAAACCAAAGCATTTACAATATCATTTAATTATTTATTAAATATTATTTGAAGAGGCTTTTCCTGCAAAAGATATGGCAATAGCAACTTTGAGATCAAGATACAAGCCTCCTTTTTCACTTCAAACAAATTAAGGCTCTGAACATTCAAGTTCCATTCCAACTACAGAAATAGTTAATAGAAGAAATGTGTGGAATTTTTTGCTTTAATTCTTACCACTTTTCTAGCAATAACAATAGCACTTAGACCAGTGCT
>QLTV01003132.1:3938630-3963921 GCA_003457575.1 Thermophis baileyi | reverse complement strand
AAAAACCCAAATGGCGGCGTCCAGGAGGGTGGGCGAAGTCTCCCGCTTCTGTCGCTACTGGCTGTCCGGCGCCCCGCAGGCACGGCCGAACCGGGAGCATTTCACCCCTGCGAGTGACGGTGGCACCAAGATGGCGGGCTAACGCGCGCGGCGACCCCCGTGAAATGGTCATTCGACCCCCAAAGGGGTCGCGACCCACAGGTTGAGAACCGCTGACTTAGACTTATATACCGCTTCACAGTGCTTTACAGCCCTCTCTAAGCGGTTTACAGAGTCAGCATATTGCCCCCAACAATCTGGGTCCTCATTTTACCCACCTTGGAAGGATGGAAGGCTGAGTCAGCCTTGAGCCTGGTGAGATTCGATCTGCCAAACTGCTGGCAGCCAGTGATCAGCAGAAGTAGCCTGCAGTACTGCACTCTAACCACTGCGTCACCGCGGTTTCTATCCAATGGCACATTGGGTGCTTGGCCATGGAGAAGTCAAGTTGGTAAGTATTTGGCAGAAGTAGCAGTTGCCCCCAAACTCTTATGAGAAATATCAAATTAGGGCCTTTATAATGGACCAAGGTAGCTGGGCATATTAATAGGAAGATAGTAGAAGTATTTATGGCACTATATTATGGATAGGAAGCTGATTATGGCATGTTTTATTCGAACGATAGCAATACAGCAAGTGAATTGTCAGATCCAAAATCCAGGAAATTTGTTATTCTTTAGTTACATTTAACATTTACCAATAAAGAATGTGTATCATTTACTTAACACAGAGTGGTTCTGTGTGCATCAGCAGGATTTGGAATAACACTCTTATTTATTGTTTTTGAAAACTGAGCATTTCATTATGGCACAATTGCCAGTTTCTTTGCTAAGCCACAAAAGCATTAGGACTGAAACTCTGGATTATGCTTCTACCGTATCAGCTGCAATTCCCTCCCCCATAATCAGTCACATGTTTGTCCTCCTTCTCAACACCCACCCAGTCCCTTAATGATTAATGAATCTCTCCCCCCCCCCCCAATGAATAACAAAAATAAACCCACGGGCATGGTAGATTATCTGGAAAACATGTAGAATATTTTTTAAACCGTTAGCTCTGATAAATGGCTGAAGTTAATGCTCTGGGGAAAAAGAAAGAGGGCCAATTCTGCCAGTATTTAAATGGATCTCACAGCAAAGCCCTTTTTACACAAATGGCTTTTAAGAAACCCTGCTAGGAATTGCTGTCCACATTTCACCTCAGATTTTCAAAGTGTCAAGTAGGCTTTAGTTACACATTTTCTCTTTTTAGTGAAAAAGGCCAAGTGGGTACTACAGCACGTAATGGTTTCTAAACAGGGTCACAGGTAAACCATATTAACATGTAGAAAGCTAAATCCATGTGCCAATGAATGGAAGCCTTGTCTCTGTGTCAATTAGTACACTTATTAAACAGACATAGAAGTTGACATTCTGCCTTTCTCTTGATTTTTTTTTCCATCTTGAAATCTTCCTAGCATTTATAGCTATGAATCATGACAATATTTACTATTTTTGGAACTATCCTATCAAGAAAAGAGTCGGATAAAGAACAATAACATATTAGTAATTGCTAGTAATTAGTAATTGGTTTTGTTTTTCATATAAGAGAAGAAGGCAATACTTACAGTTCTTTGGAAGTTACTCTGAACCTAACAAGAAATATAACTTTTATGTACCTCAATGTAATAAAATGTATGTAAACCGTCTCATGCGACCTATAACCAAGAAGAAAGTATGGAAAGTTAATTCTTATACCCATAGAACAGGATATTCATCATTAGACTGTCAATTAGGGATGTACAGTGGGAACAGTTAAGCCTCCAAATAGGGCAGAGTAGAAACCATCTTCTTCCATCAGGTCCAACCCAAGAACAACATAAAACAAACCAACTAAAGTGTCATTCCTTATTTGCTCATACTATATTGACAGAATCTTGCCAGATTAAACCTACACTACCCTAAACTAAAGGATATAACTTGGGAGATTCTAGGGCAGTGGTTCTCCACCTTTCTAATGCCGCGACCCCCCTGCGACCCCCGCCCCCTCCCTGCGCATGATGAGGTGACAAAGGGGGCGGGGCACCAGGGGTGAAATGTTCCCGGTTCGGGCGTGCCTGCGGGTCGCCAGACAGCCGGCGATGGAAGCGGGAGACTTCACGCACCCGCCCGGATGCCGCCATTTGGGTGCTCTGATGCTATCAGCTGTCCGGCGACCCGCAGGCACGGCCGAACCGGGAGCATTTCACCCCTGCAGTGACGGTGGCACCAAGGTGGTGGGCTAACGCGCGCGGCGACCCCTGTGAAATGGTCGTTCGACCCCCAAAGGGGTCGCGACCCACAGGTTGAGAACCGCTGTTCTAGGGAGTGGCTATCCTAAGTCTCTTCCTCTGTCTCTGATGCAGCTCTGGACAATGTTATCTCTTGTCTTACCCCCCCCCCCTTCTTGGAATGTGCTCCCTCTTTCATTGCAGTCCATCACGCTACCCAGAGGTGGGATTCTCATAAGTTCCCTACCGGTTTGCCCAGCACGTGCACGCTTGCTTCGGTCACGTGCCTTCCGCGCATGCGTGCGGCCTTCCGCACATGCACTTTGCTCATGCGCGTGGCTTGCATGCATGCGCATGGCTTGAAAACGCGGCTAAATAGGACAGCATAGTGCCAGGGCAGGTGGGCGGGGGCGGGCCCACCCCCCCACCCGCAGCTCGCTACTACCAATTCGCCTGAACCGGTCCGAACCGGCTGAATACCACCTCTGACGCTACCTCTCCTTTGCAGACACATTCCATCACATCTTTATTCTCCAGAAAGAGGGATACAAACAGGCCTATGCAGCTGGCCTTTTAATCTCCAGCTTTCTTTCATGGACACTCTTTTTCAATCTTTGGAGCTCTTCTCCCCACATCAAAAAAAAAAAAATGCTGCCAATATAGGATGAAAGAAACAAATTAAAACTAAACATCTGATGAATTTAAAGCAAAGATAACATTTAAAAAGTTATCCATCAAACAAGATTTGATTCCTAAAACCCTGGAAACAGCAGCAATCCCTGACCTTTCCTTGTCTACAACCTTCCCCCAGAAAAAATAAAATAAAATAATTTCCATATACAGTTTCCATATATAGTTTATAGGTCACATTGCAATTCAAACCTAAAAACCAATTTAAATGCTATTTAATATGCTGAGCAGTAGCTAAAACCTATTTTACCTTGCATGGCAGGGTATTTGACTTGCAATGGTATTTTTGCACAACTAGGCACAAAAACAGGTGCAAGGACTGTTTGCAATCAGTTGGATGAAAAATATTTAGTAACCTTAGGAGCAGGATCCATCATGCTGATGACCTACTAGTTTCCAGACCAAGCACAGGGATAACCCCACACCACTGTATTACCAGAGAGTATTACCATTACTGTAGAGTGCATGAGGTTACCAGTTGCTCCTGATATATTTTATATGCCAGCCAAAAATAGGTGTGCCTGATACTATATCAACTGCACAAGCTACCAATTAACTACTGAGCCAGTTTTAAGAATTTGGTTATAGCTATATAATTCAGATGTTAAAGAAAGATAGGGCTCAATGTGAATGACATATTGGTAACACTCAGCTCAAACACCACTTTTAATTGTCCCTAGCAGTTAATAGCAATAGCAATAGCACTTAGACTTATATACCACTTCATAGTGCTTTTACAGCACTCTCTAAGTGGTTTACAGAGTCAGCATATTGCCCCCAAAAATCTGGGTCCTCATTTTACCAACTCGGAAGGATGGAAGGCTGAGTCAACCTTGAGCCGGTGAGAATTATGAGCAACTATTGCATGTATATTCCTTACATCTGTGGTGGAATGTAGTCTGGATTTCCAAGATGGCAGGGCTGCAGCACAGAGGACAAGCAGGCAGTAGAACTTGGAAAGTTTGGTTGACAGGAAAATATTAAAATAGCTTTTCCCTAGCCATTCCCAAAGCATATCTATAGTTATGCAGATAGTTACTTTAGACTGGCAATATTCTGTCTATCGGTTGAGAACAATAAAGGAAACTACTCAGAAATAACTCCATATGTTGCTTTAGGTTTTTGACAATATCACAGATTCTGATGTTACTGACTTTATGCTGTTGCATCTACACTATAGCTTCCCATAGAAGAATGTCAAGGATCTCAGCCAACTATTGGTATTTTGAGATAAGCTCACCTTCCAAAAGTGCACTAGATATTTGTACATTTGATATGAATGCCAGGGACATTTGGAGAGGCCATGATGAATAATTTCTTTTTTCATTCTCACCCAGAAAGTTTAAAAAAAAAAAAGCTATGAAAAGGAATGTTTCAGCATGGGGGGTGGGGAGACGAGGGGTTCATATCAACTTCAGCACTCATGTAGTAAAGGTGTTTCCTAATGTGAAGTCAGCTAACAAGAAACTTTAGCTGAAATCATATTCACACTTTTTTCATCTTTGGGGTATGGGCATGTGGTTTCAATTTCCATAATTCCCAGCACTACTGGGAATTCTAGACTTTTAACACATCTGGAAAGTAATAGACTGTGGAAGGCTGTGTTGTAAAAGGAAGTGTAGGCAAGGTATAAGGGAAGGGGAAAACATTAACAGTGAGATTGTGTTCTCCTTGCATGGTTTTTGTTGGTTTTCTTAATGTTTTGCTATACATTTGTAAGTTCACTCTGAATTTAAAACCATCAGCTATTGGTGAAAAGGTTTCTTCTAATTTCTTACCTTGAGGGGAAAAATTGTCTACAAAATTTAGTTTTTCAAAGCTAATTTTTCTGAGTGTAACTAAACTTTTAAGAAAGAAACAGAAGTAGAAATGTATTCACTGAGAAACTTAATCTCTTGGGAGACTTCTTCAAAATTGAGATGGGTTTTTTGAATCTCATATTGGTCTCACTTATTAACCACAAGGCAGTTTTTCCTGTTAAGCTTGGAAACTTCAATTTCAATCACATATAAGTGGCCCTGATCTATTTTTTTTATCTCATGTAATTTTATGCAAATCAAAGTGTCCCAATTGATGGGATGTCTAATAAAATCAGAGCAGCTAGAGGTTTTCTTAAGTTTTTTAAGTCTGTTTTCTTGAATTCAATTACTTTGGTTAGCCATCAAGTGATAATATTTGGTTTTATTTGTAGTCATCTTGTTAGTTACGTAATTAAGAGCTTGATTTTATATGTTTCTACCTTTGGATTACGCAGCTGCCACTTGTGAAGGTCAGAAATAACAACTGTCTTTCCATGGAGAACAGTGCCTTCTCTTTCCCCAACTCAAAATAGCAAGCTTTATAGTAGTTGTTGTCTTTGGCCTTTTTTTAGTACTTTTCCCTGTGGAATTGTAATGTCTCTACAAATAGATATACTGTAAGGGAAATTGCAAAGTAGCAGTTTTGGATCTGAACTGAAGACACAAAGCTTGGCACATTGTTCTTTTCATTTTTGAAAATAGAATTCTCAAAATTACTGAAAAGACTTGCATGTATTGTGAGCATAACATGTGCTATTGATTTAATACTATAGTACTTTCTGCCCACACACATATAGAGCATCTGCAGCTCCTCAAAAACCATCTCGTAAGTGCCCTCAGAATTTGACTTGAGAAATGAAAGCTACCATTAGAAAAGGTGATGCAAAGCTTCCTGGGTGAATGAAAGCTAACTTCTGCTACTTTGGAATCCTTTTGTTTGGATAGACTGGAATTAAACATCTTTTTTTACTTCCCCTGTATGTTTTTAGACTAATGAACAACTTGTGGAAATAAAAAATAATATTCTAATCTTTAGCTATCCTGAGGTAGAGGCTGGGATGAATAACACTATATAGTTTTTTTTACAGTGACAGATTGTATATGATCACCTCCTTTTTTTAAAAAAACCTGCTCAACTCTATACACTTAAATGATTTTTTATTTATTCCATATATATGACTAAGTAAGTAAATACCATTATGATATTTATGCATATGCAGGCAAATTAAATGCTGAATGGCTCAGCAACCATGCTCTATTTCGGTAATATTTTGTAATGCACAAGAACAAGATTGCAGATTAACACATTCATAACAGTAAGGATGTAATACTCTAATCTAATATATTTAAATGGAAGTGTTTGGGTCAAAGCATTGATCTTCAGCTGCTTCAATGGAGAGATTATGTCTTCTGATAAAGTGCACTATTGCAGCTGTATTGATGTTTATCAAAGATATTCTGCCTGTTGTAGTGAGTTGGTCCAAAATGTGGTTTTCAGAGGCAGGATTGTGGCAAAGATAACTTTCTATCCATTTGATCCACCATTGTTCCTGTCTTTCTGGCAAGCCTAATTTGGCCAACCACGTGCATCTTTGAAACTAGCATAGTTGGTTTCGTAAATATATGGATTCCTTAAGCTCACATTATTATAATTACATATACAATGAGAAATCATAGCTGTCAGTTCCTTAGCTGCTGTTGGTCTTCATTTGTACTGTTTCTTCACAAGAACTTGGGATATGATAATTTATCAGTGTAGGATATGTGTGGATCCAACAGATGGAAATTTTGTCAATGTGCAGATTTTCTAAGTATCATCCAAGGCTTTTTAACATGCCATCTAGTGTGCCGATCACTAGTGGGACCATAATTGCTGCTTTATGCCATAATCTTTCAACTTCAATTTTCAGATCTTGATACTTTGTGATCTCTCCAGTTCTTTTTCTTCCTGGTATTGCCACATCAATTATCCACATTTTTTTTCTTTTCAGCCACAGTTAAATCTGGTATATTATGCACCAAGACTATTCAGTTTGTAATTGGAAATCCCACACTATTTTAATATGCCCATTTTTAACTACTTTTTCATCAGATTTTCCAATGAATCATTTTGGCAACTGTGGTATGTTGTTGTTTATAATCTCTCTGCAATCTTCTTGCATGAAATGAGTATATCATTTACTGTTTCTTCTGTTTCTTTGTACAATCTGGATTTGGAATCATTTGATTATTTTTCAATTCTGGTCTTGATTGCATTAGTTCGAATAGCTTGTTTTTAAGCAACCAAATCAAGCTTTCAGGGTTTTTTTTAATGTTACAGTTGTAAGCCATTGCCAGGTTTTATTTTTATCCACTTTCCCCTCAAATTTTTGTAGAAATTGGCCATATATTGGGTTTCCTTGCCAGCATTGTTTCCAGGGGTGAAATGCTACCGGTTCGGACCGGTTCTCCCGAACTGGTAGTAAAAAATGCTACCGGTTCGGGTGAACCAGTATTTCCGACGATCAGCTGGGCAACGATCAGCTGTGACACGTGATTTATATTAGCTAGAATCGTCGGATTTCCTGCTTTCTAGCTAATCTAAATCGCGTGGCACAGCGGATTCCCCCCCCTCACTGTTCTATTTACCTTTGCAGACTCGGAAGGCTTCAAAATGTTCCTTTTTTAGTGCTGCGTGGGCGCGCCTCAGGCACGCTTGGTAGCAGACTCACAGAACCAGTAGCAGTCTTCAGAGGATTTCATTGCTGATTGTTTCCTATACATTCAGGAAATTCCAATTTTTAACTTGCACTAGTGCTTGTTCTTGACTGTCTTTTACATAATCAGCCAATCCATGCTTTTCTTCTTCAAATAGTTTGTTTGACTGAAAGTAAACCTCTGTTCCATTTCTGTGGGCCAAGTGTAATATCACTAGGGGAATGTTGTACACAGTGAATTGTTTTTTGTTGTTGTTGTTTTTTGATCCAAAATGTCCAGTTCAGCTTGTGTCCACTTAATAATTCAAGTATTGTATCCTTTCACAAGTATGACCCAGGCTTTGATGGTGTTTCCACACTTCAATTTTATCTAGCAATTTTCTCCCTGATTGGATGTATTATTTACTAATCACATTTGTTTATGCTTGATGTTACCCAATTGTAAAATGTCCAAATGCTTATAGGCTTCATCTTGATGGCTTCTCTGGTTTGGTCATTCAGCATTCCCATTCTATCATTGTTTGTGACCAAATTATTGCTACTGTAGCACATTTCTCTAGGCCACATTCCATTGCCACATTTGTGCTAAACCTTCTTACAGTATTTGTCAGTGACTGGGCTTTGACTTCTGATTTTCCATAAAGCTTCAGATCATCCTTAAAAAGCAAATGTCAGAGTTTATTAGCCTTTTTTGCTGTTTGATAGCCAACATTTGTTTTCTTCAAAATCACTGAAAGTGATGTAGCAATGACAATAATAAAATTGATAATGAGTTACTCTGGAAGATGCCCCTCCTAATGTTGACAAGCCCATATTTTTCATTTCCAACCACCAATTCTGTCTACCAGTTCATAATTTTTTTCCTATAAATATTCTAATGTTTTAATTATACCAGTTGTTTCCAAACATTTGATGGTCCAACTGTGTGGAAATGAATCAACAAAAGATAACCATGTAATTTTCACTAATGCATAATCCACTCCTGCAAGCAACTTATTCCTAAATCACAATATCAGTTCTTCAGTCCACTTAGTTGGGGCCATGAATTTATCTTTCCAAGTTGAAGGACTTGGAAGTGATAAGAATGTGGAGAATCCATTTCTGTTCTCTACACATCAATTTGATGTAATGATTATGTAGTTCAAAAGAATATGGATACTAAAAATATTGCACCCTGTCGTAAAATCAATTTGCTATATGTACATGGATAGTCTATGTACAATATCAAGTATCCTGGGAATTACATTCATTTGAGAATGCTTACCTAATCCACATACTTGTTGAATATCTTATTGATATTTAATGTAATTATTTGAGAAATGTCACATGGAATATAAATACCTAAAAGTTAATAATATCAATAAATATACAAAAATGATAATTAACTGTTGATATCAACACCTTCTTAGCAATCACATAACATTGCATCTCTTAATTTGCCTCAATTTATTAATCAAGTGCTTCAGAGCCAGAATCAAAGTATGATCAGAAACAAAGAATAAAATATCTCTAGCATATAATATCAATTTATATGCTAATGAATTATGCAAAAAATAATCCCACCTGATATTATGAGCTTGTCTAGTAGAACAAGCAAAGAGTTCTTAAACAAATATCAAAAATCAAAATGGATATCCTTATCTGGTATTTCAGTAGACTGAAAAACTAGATTAAGGCAGCCATTGATTTAGACTTAAAACTGCGTACAAAAATTGGACCCATTTTATAAATCCTATGGGAAATCCATTGCTAAGGTAATTTAGCTATGATAATATACTATCTATAGATTTCATTGGAAGCTTTGTCTGCAAGTAATAGGATTGTGGCTTTGTCTTTTCCATCTTTGCTCAAATCAATAACATTAACATTAACAGCCAAATATTATCTGATCTATGTCAAGTTTGATTATTCTTGACAATTGAAGCAATCACTTGCTGATGTCTGTTGGGTAAAATACCAGTTAAGACTTTAATCAGTTAAATGGGATGTTAGCACCTACTGTATGATCTTTACCAGATATAACATGACATATGCATCATATTTCATTCATTAGATGAAAAGGATAAGAGTCCAGTTTTAAAAAAATCTGATCGGATATAATTGACAGAGTTTGGATAAAATGTATCAACAAATACTTTATATCATTCCGCAAGAAATCCATAAAGTCCTGTTACATTATCATTACTCTATTTTTTTTCTTTCTATTCAATCATGTCCAATTTACAGAGACGGCCTGGATTGCCCTGCAGTTTTCTTGGCAAGGTTTTTCAGAAGTGGTTTGCATTGCCTCCTTCCTAGGACAAAGAGAAAGTGATTGGCCCAACTGCCCAAAAGTCACCCAGCTGGCTTTTTGCCTAAGGCAGAACTAGAACTCACTGTTTCCTGGTTTCTAGCCTGATGCCTTAACCAGTACATCAAACTAGCTCTTGCCTTTACTTATAACCAAAAGTAAAAAGCAGTCAAAAAGCAGTTAATAATTAGTCTGTCTAAATAATAACTCTCTCTCTCTAAATTTGATGTCTCCGTGCCAATTCTAAAATAGCATTTTAACTTGTGCAAGCAATAGGAAACTTCCGTGATAAGCACAGCTATAATTTTTAATCTCTATTTGTTTTCTGGTAGTTTTGATTTCAGTCTGAATTTCTGTTTTTGGAAAAAGCATATAAAATTCACTTTCATATCACCTATATACACAGATTGGATTTATAATAAACCTAGCACAGATCCCTTGGGCAATATGCAAGACATAAACAACTGTACAATCAGAGCAGTATCATCCTGTTTCTCTTGTTTAATTAATATTTTCTTCTTGGGCTTTTCAGGCATATAAAAGGAAAACTGAAGCAGCAAAGAAGGAATATCTAAAAGCTCTGGCAGCCTACCGGGCCAGCTTGGTTTCCAAGGTAACAGACTATGCTTCATATATGAATTTCGATGGTTGTAGCAATGATAAATTAGTTGCAACTCAAGGACATCTCTGGGGAAGAGCAAGTTTGTAAGAAACACACTATAACCATGCCATCAAAATGAATTTAAGTGTTAGCTACATTCTGTATGAACTAAGTAAAATACTCCAGCGTGCCTCAAGGATACATAGTAAGGATTCTAGTTTTCTTGGTTTCAAGAAAATAACATTGAATGTTCTGGGGTTTCTTTGCAATCTTTGGAGACAAGGTTATGAGCTCACTCTGAGTTACAACTAAATCCAGTATTTTGATTTAGAAATATGCCTAAATACTTATTTTTCCATATAATTAAGGAAAATTTGAAAGTTTTTTGCAGGTATTCTAAACTCCTTAAAATATAATTTCTAATAACTCAACCTGCCTCAGTCTATACCCTGGTCCAGAAGCTTTAGCAAAGTCATTCATGTCCAGGGTCATATAGTGCTCTCAGAACAATCAATAGGCAGATATTAGTCCCGTCTATTCAGGGATTGAGATCAGCAAAAATTAGAATAGTGGTCATGGTTCATTAGCAAATCAGAAACTTTTTTTCAGAAAAAGAGACAAAGATTTTAATGAAGATTGATATGTCCTAGCATTACACAGGATCGATTTATTAGCGGTGTTTATTAACCACAATTAACCTCAGAATTTCTATCATATCTTTTTGCAATTGTTAAGCAAATCAACTGGTCATTAAGTGAACCATAAGGTTGTTAAGAAAATCCTTTTTCCTACATTGATCACATTTGACCATAGGATGGTGCAACTGGTCATAAATAAATAAATGCAGGCCTGTTGTTAAGTATCCAAAATGTGATCAAGTGGTCATGTGTGCGTGTGTGTGCATGCAGGAAGTGATTCAAATCCAGTTCATTCAATAAGATTCCAATAAGATTAATTAGGCAGGACCTGACATGGCAATTCAGTTGTATTGAATTGCAACATCAGACTGTATCTTGCTCAACCAATGGGTGTGGTGATGAGAATTTAAATCTGTATCCAGAGGAACAAGTGGAGACGCCTGCATTAGATGGGATTATCTTCACTAGTCATATTCGCATTCTTTCTTTTTTCTTTTCTTTTCTTTTTTTTGTATTTAAAGAAAATTTTGCTCTCCAGTAATAAAGGGGGGCAAAAATAAAACAAAGCTATGGTTTTTAATTTATGATCAACCAGAGAAGAATTGTTTGGAATTTTAATTGCTATAGAATTGAAATTTAATTGATATAGAATATAAAATGTATACATAAAAATGGACACCATCTAGTGAGAATGTGAAGGAAAAGAATACACACATACATACATACACGTGTATGCGCGCGCGCACACATTATGATCCATTGACCACCTGAAAATCAATTATGAGCAAAGGAAATGTAGTTGCAATTGTTTTTCCTACACATAATAATGGCAGCATGTCTATGCTGAAGGAGTAGCATAGACATATGAGGGGAACATATGGCAACTATTATTGGATGATATCACAGAGATGCATTGTAGACAATGAGAATATAAACCTCAGGTGGTACAGTAACTTTGATGAATAAAATTTGATGAATCTCTAAATTTGATCAATAAAACGAATAAAAATTACGTGGCTTTGGAAGCAAGGAAGAAATGGAATATTTAATAAAACAAAGGAGATGTTGGACTGTAATAATGTTTTAAAGCCTATCCATTTTGCTAATGCATAGACATTTTTGAGTGAGTTTGGAATTGCCATCTTTGATCAACAGATATTATGTGTAAGGGAATTATAGTATATGTTATAGCTAACATTGGCCTTTTCTTCTTAATTAGTGCATTTTAAATGTTTGTTTGCTTTGATTTCAACATTATTTGAATATAATGAAACAATATTAAAAGTGGGAGGCAGAAATATCTAACAGTGAGGATCAAACAGAATCTTGATTTACTGATCATCTTGACCTATCAGTTCACAGAAAGTCACTTGGCATTTTTCTGTAATGATACACTTATTTGCTTCCTCATTTGCTATGGCATGTGATTTCAATAAGCAGGCTATGGACTGGGGGTGTGGGGTGTGCAGGGGTGGGTTCTAACTTACCTCGCTGCCGGTTTGCTTCCTCCCATGCCGCGTGGCTGCGCTCATGCATGCGCAGTGCCGAAAATTTGCAAAAAATTGCAAAAAAAAAAAAGACCCAAAAACAAGATGGCAGCACATGCGCAGTGCTGGGGACTCAGCTTCTGTGCATGCGCAGAAGAAAAAAAATAGAAAAAAATTCCCCCCCAAAAAAAAATCCAAAAAAAAGATGGCGGTGTCCACGGACCGGCACCGACAGAACCAACTCCATGACGTCACCAGCGGTTTGCTACCGGTTCTATAGAACCGGTGCGAACCGGGAGGGACCCACCTCTGGGGGGCTGTGACCCTGGAAAAAAAAGTACAGTGGAGGGAGAAGATGGGAAAGTGTTGTTTGTGTTGTAGACACAGTGTTCTCTCTTTCTCTCTCACTCTCTCTCTGATTATATTACAGAGTCGCTTTACATAAATCCACCATGCAGTGGCCAGGCAGAGATGGCTTTTAATGTTAATATTATAAGAAAATAAATTTACTTTTTAAACCCCTACATCATTTTAATTTTAGTATAATTAAAATCAAGTAATCATACACTTCACGCTGTGCAATGAGCACTAAGGAACTTTGCCTGGAGTTAACTGAGCCATGCTTTTGAAGGTTAAGAGCTGTGGCAAAAAGGTCAAAAAGGAAATAATCTGAGTCCCTTTCACTGGGTTAAATGTTTCAAAAAATGCAAAACTGCATTGAATGAGTTTACAGTTGAATATTCTGATATTGGTATTCCATTCATGCTGCATTGGCACACTATCTTACGGCATTTAGCAAAGCAGTAATGATAACTCTTGTGGAATTCTTTTTTTTTTTAATCTGACTTTCATATTTAAATATAGCTAGGATGAAAGGTTTTGGAGAGAAAAACCCATTTATCTTTGCAAGCAAATACCTTAAAAATGTATCTATTGCCTTAGAGAGGTAAATAAATAAAATTCTGTTAGAAATTGTCTGCATTTGAAGCAATCCACAAAATGGAAGCAGGTGGCATAGCAGATAGCATATGCAATTTTGTCAAAACTATGAGAATAAAGAAGGATCCTAATGGATAAGAACAGAGATTAGCAACCTGGTGCTTATGGGCACCTGCAAATCTCATCTCATTTAACTTTTAAAAATTTATTTTAAAATAAATAAATGGAAAGCTGATTGCAAATCAAAGTGTTCGCTTCAAGATCAATTTATTTCCAATAACATCTGAGATTGTCATATAGGCTACATAGGTATTCTTGGAAAATAAGTGTGATTAGAGCTGTAGCCCAATTGTTTTCCCTGGGAATTTGCCCATTAGACAGAAAATAATCAGAAATACTGGCAAAAAACGATAACTGTAGAGACAGTGGGATTAGATCACCATGTTGCCTTTTGGATAGTCCTTATATGGGAAATTACCAAGAAATCCCCAAAGTTATAAGTTAAATTGCAAGGTGGAATGCCCGAAGAACAAAACAGAAAATTATTTCCTTATTATTGTTTTTTTTTAAAAAACCTACACAATTGTGTCCCATTATGGTAGGCATTTTGTGAAAGCATTTTCAGCATGCTGCCAAATTCCAATTTGGGCTCAGGGACCCCAAAAGTCTGCCCTCCTCTGGTTTAAGCATTGAATAAGTAAAAGGTGAAGCTAAATGAAATAAGGATATAATAAACTGCCTTCTATTTGGACCAAATTTGGCTACTTTGATTAGCAGTAGCTCTTCATGTATTTGAAAAAAGTAATATGTTATCCTTTAGCTAGTTCTGGGTACAAAGCATATTGTGTGTTTAAGCTGCAGACCCTGAAGGATTTTATGTTAATTAAGCTTAAGTCCAATTGTGTTGCTGGTACTACTTACAGTATTAATGAGCAAAATGTTTTGTATAGTTGATTTAACCTAGTGCTGGGAAATGCAGTAAGTTTGTTGCACTTTTTTCTGCCACATATTCTTCATCTAATATAATCATCGAAAACTGTAGACTTTTTACTTAATTGTACACTATTTATAACTGAGAAATAATAGCAATAGCAATAGCCCTTAGACTTATATACCGCTTCATAGTGCTTTACAGCCCTCTCTAAGCGGTTTACAGAGTCAGCATATTGCCCCCAACAATCTGGGTCCTCATTTTACCCACCTCGGAAGGATGGAAGGCTGAGTCAACCTTGAGCCGGTGAGATTTGAACCGCCGAACTGCAGCTAGCAGTCAGCTGAAGCAGCCTGCAGTACTGCACTCTAACCACTGCACCACCTCGGCTCATTATGTGAAGTCCCAATCAAGAACACTGTGATTCAGTTGCACATTAAAGCACAACATCTAGTGGCCTTCAAGAGAATAAGGGCCTTATATTGGATGCATGTATTAGATCACAGGTCACCAACCAGTGGTCCGCAGACCACTGGTGGTCCGTGAGAAAATTTTGGTGGTCCGCGGTGCACCCGGGTGGAGGAGCTGCTCCGGGATGACTAATGGCCAGTCCTGTGACTAGAGCTCTGCAATATGGGACCGGCCAGGCAGCTCATGGTGGGGTTGGAAATCTCCGCCATAGAGGGAGCTACATGAAACTTGCAACTTCGCAGCACAGCCCTCGCTGGCTGGCATGAGGTGCAAGGGGGGGCCGGTGCAGGCGGGCCGAAGCAACGGGTGTCGGCAACCTGTGGCTCGTTCTTCCCCCTGCTGTGGCTTCCTGTCGGCTGAACCCACCAGTGGCTGGCCCGCCCCTTGCCCTCCCCTCCCAGTCACTTCTCGCCTGGCCTGAAAAGGGAAGGGCGGGGGATGGAGATTTGCTCCAAATTCCAGAGCGGGAGCGAAGCTTCATCTCTTGCTGGGTCTCGCGGGCGTTTCTTCCAAGACAGAAAGACAGACAAAAAGAGAGACAGAAGAGGAGGGAGGGGGGGGGAGAGGGAGAGAGAGATAGGGGGGAGAGAGAGATGTCAGAGAGAGAAAGAGATGAGAGAGAGGGGGGGAGAGAGAGATGAGAGTGGTAGAGAGGGGGGAGAGGAGAGAGAGAAATATAGAGGGGGAGAGAGAGAAAGAGAGGGGGGAAAGAGAGAGATGTCAGAGAGAGAGAAAGAGATGAGAGAGAGAGAGAGAGACAGACAGAGAGAGGGGGAGAGAGAGACGAGAGAGGGGATAGAGATGAGAGAAAGAGAAAGAGAGGGGGAAGGAGAGATGAGAGAGAGAAAGAGATGAGAGAGAGAGAGACAGAAGGGGAGAGAGAGATGAGGGAGAGAGAGAAAGAGAGAGGGAGTGAGAGAAAAGGGGGAGAGAGAGATGAGAGAGAGACAGACAAAGGGGGAGAGAGAGAGAGAGAGAAAGAGGGGGAGAGAGAAAGAGAGAGGGGGGAGAGAGAAAGAGAGGGGAGAGAGAGAGAGAGAAAGAGAGAGGGGAGAGAGAGAGAAAGAGAGAGGGGGAGAGAATGCCTGAAGGACCCCATCCCGTCACTGGGAGTCCAGGTGCTTCAGCAAGCGGCACGCTGGATTCATATTAGTGGTCCGCGGGATTTAAAATTATGAATGTAGTGGTCCCTGAGGTCCAAAAGGTTGGGGACCCCTGTATTAGATCATTACACCCAGGGGTAGGGAGGAACCCCAAGGCTAGTTTCCTAAAAAATTAAGAGATAGTAAAAGGATTTCAGAATTCATCTCTGTTAACTGGATCCTGTGAAGAAGGCTCGTCATTCAATACATATGTTATCAAGCATGGTACAACAAGCCTCTAGTATCTGACAACAAAAGACACAGCCCTAAATCCAGAGATTATGGTTACTGTATATGTCTTATTTAAGAAATCCAGTATTTCATTGAGCTGTTATTTTTTTCTAAAATTGTTACTCCAATTGTGAAATCTCTACCAGAGTTTATATAGATTAGAGGGAAAAGAAGATGGCATTAGCCACAGATGTTACAGAACAATATAGAATATGATATAGAATATAGAATATAGCCGCCCAGAGTCCTTTGGGAGTTGGGCGGCATACAAATTTTATTAATAATAATAATAATGAGGCATTAATACAAATTTAGTTGTCTACTTGCTTCAGTGATCTTAAGTTACAGGAAGTGAAGATAAGCTAGCATGAACACATCTCCATCTCCATTCTATTTTTTTTTTTTTAAATCTGCTGGAAAGGGATGTTCAGTCATTTATTTTAAACTTGTTCTTATATTTCTCTTCTAATCATGAGTGGAAGCAAAGATAAAGATTTTATAGAGAGGCAAACAATGCTGTTCATTAATCAAGCCAAAGGTCTAAGTTGCACTTAACTCATTTTCATTGCAATTTGTTCTCTTCGTGTGTTTGTCTGTGTGTTTCTCTCGTAGAGTTCAGCTGACCAAGGCGAGACAAAAAATGTTCCGAGCAGCCAACCTTCAAAAATGATCCCACCCAAACAGCCCTTGTATACAATGCCACCGCAAGCCTCGTCACCTTATCCTGGCTTGGGCTCCTTCTTGTCCCCATCGGATCTGCAGAGTTACCGTGGCCACCCTCACCCCAGCCTCTCCAGGACCCTGAGTTCCAAACCTATGTTGCCCAGTATCAGTGCCTCACCTCCTCCTTCTTTCCAGATTAGCCCCCCTCTCCATCAGCAACTCTCTTTGCATCACCCGCAGAGTTCCATCCTCAACCAGCCCCTCAGCATGCAGCAGGTCCCCCAGCAACCTATTTTGTCTCCTTCTATGGCACTACAGGTACAGCCCCCCATGAATTCTTCACCACCGGGCCAGCAGGTGAGTGGCTGAGTTCTGAAGCGACCGTTCTTAAACAGGTCGTGCATGTTTATAGCTTGCCCAAATGTGATACTAGGATCTGTGAGTCTCATGTGGTATGTACTAATTTTAGCAATCCTGCTACTCTGCATTGAAAGTTATAAAGGGGTTCTTGAAGAGAGTGGCTGGTCCACACTGTGTGCCCAGCCAAATAGAAACCTGTTTGACTGTGCATTGTGTTAATCCAGCCACTTATGGTATAATTAATAAACCATGACTAACCAGATCTCAATATAAGAAGTGGCTTTTATTTTATTTATTAACTCAATTTAATTTAATTGCTGCCCATCTCATAGTGCTTGAAGTGCCTTTCTGTGGAATCCATGGAATTTTGCAAGCACCTTAGACCAGGGTTCTCCAACCTTGGCAACTTTAAGACTTGTGGACTTCAACTCCCAGAGTTCCTCAGCCAGCAAAGGTTGGAGAACCCTGCCTTAGACAATACCATTTCCCATTTGCAGCAATCCTGTTTTTTCCATATAGGTAGTCCTTGTCTTATGACCATTCGTGTAGCGACCATTCAAAACTACGACGGTGCTGAAAAAAGTGACATGCAGTCAGTCCTCACACTTAAAACTGTCACAGCATCCTCATAATCATGTGATTGCGCTTCAGGCACTTGGCAACCAGCATGTATTTATGACGGTTGAAGCATCCTGGGGTCATGCGGTTGCCCTTTGCAACCTTCCCAGCTGGCTTCTGACAAGCAAAGTCAATGGGGAAAGCCAGATTTACTTAATAGTGTGATTACTTAACAAGCAAGTGATTTACTTTACAGTTTTGGCACACACACACACACACACACACAAAAGTCACAAAACCTGTCACAATCACATGATACTCACTTAATGACCATATCACTTAGTGTGGGAAATTCCGGTTCCAACTGTCAAGGACTACCTGTAATGTCTTCATAGAGCTCCCTGTGCTACTTTTATAGTTTCCAAAGTATCTTCATGTTACATTCCTAAAACTTGATAACAATTATTTGGCAATGTAATTTTCTCCTACTTCGTTTTGTTTTTTGCTAAAATGAGAGTGGCTGAAGCAAGTTCCTTTTAAAACTCCTTTGCCTTTGTCCAAGCATTTGAAAAATGTGACCTCGCTAGCTTTTACAATCATGTTCCTATGTTCCTATGCATCTTGGTTCCTACGGAGGAAAAACTCTTTTTAAATAGTCCCAAAAGTGCTTTCCAAAAAGCAATTGGGCTTTTTTGTTTCCAGTTGCCTTTTGGAAAGCACCTTTGGGACAACCATGACCTGGATGACTGAGAATCTCCATAGACATGTTTTTAAATAGGATTATTATTCCCCCTTCCAGCCAAATAATAATTGCCTACTCCTGTACTAAGTAATCAGCAACAAAAATATGGATTTGTTATTGGTGAATAGTGGTAGAAGAATGAACAGTATACACAAGCCGTTATAATTATTGTTGCCTGCAAACATGAACTATGATTTTGATAGTCCTTAAGTTGCCTTTTATAACTGTGTGGGGTTTTTATTTATTGATTTATTTTGTATACCGACCGTATTTTTCGGAGTATAAGACACACTTCCCCCCCTAAAAGAGGGTGAAAATGTGGGTGCGTCTTATACACCGAATGTAGCCACGCCCACCCACCGGCCCCCACCCTTCGGCCTCCGCGTGTCGCATTTTATACCTGTTTCAGGCTGTAGAGATTGCCACAGACCATCGCCCCAAAAACGGAGCTTTTGGAGGCTGCAAAGGCAGCCCCTCCCAAACAGAGCTTTCGGAGGGTGAAAAAGCAAGGCACAGAGGCCAAAATGGCAACCCGGAACAACTGCTGCCTTGTCGGACCGGTTCCGCGCTTCGCCTGCTGTACTCACTGGAGCGCCCTGCGACGATCAGCTGCATTTTTGAAGCTGGGTATCTGCCCCAACGAGGCGCGTGCGCTCACAACCAGCGAACCTGTTACTAAAGTTCATCTCTGGGAACAGCTGATTGGGGGTATTCCAGGGGGCCGATCCACCCACCAATCAGCTGCTCGTGGTGAATCAGGCTAATGTGCTGAAGCTGACCAGGCTGTTTCCTAAGGACGCTAGTCATGGATGCTGGTAGGCAGAGGCAGATTTTTTTTTCTTATTTTCCTCCCCAAAAACTAAGGTGCGTCTTATACTCCGGAGCATCTTATACTCCGAAAAATACGGTATTTCTACTATTTATTTATTATTGTGGCAAATTATGGTGTAGTGATTTAAATCAAAACCAGCTGTGAGTTATTCAGTGGGATGTTGAAGTAGCCATAAGTCAAATCCCAATTCTCTAGAGTAAGTGAACTTCAACCTGGAGGTTTGACAATGGATGTTTTCCATCATTGGTTCTCTCAAGCTAAATTTGTGTAGAACATCTTTTCTAAATTTTATGATTGCCCTGTTTTGAGGCTACCCTGATTGTTGTAAATAAATAAAATAATGATTTGTTTATTTCCTCCAGGAGCTTCACTGGGATGTAAATTTAGTTGTTATTATGATTTCAGCTATTCCCAGCTGTATGCCTCCAGATATACTGGGACCACGTTTTTTAGGGTGCCAAGTTACCAACAATCATAGCACATCTGGAGAGTGCAGATTTCAGAAGGCTTGATTAGGGCAATATCTGAAACAATATTTCACATCAGGTCTCTCTCACGTTTTTTCGGAACTACCAGAACATGGCTTCTGCTAAAACCACAATGAAGATTTTTCTTGCCACATATAATCAGCTATTTTAATATATCGCAGTAGTGAGAAATGCAGTTCATGTGGGAAAAAGACTATGATTGCAAAGAAAAAAATAATAAAGGCAAAAGTATTCATTCTTATGCATAGTAAGACAGTAAATGTGAGATGATTTTTTTTTCAGAACAACAGTTTGTAAAGCTAGAATAAGTGAGAAAGCAGCAAATTGTTTTACATAATAAATAATCTGAAATAAAGGTTCTTCAACATGTTCACAGTTGTTCAAATATCAGCATACTTGGTTCATCTGGGATTTCCCCTTTTTAATATTTTCTTGAATTGGTTATATATAAAACCAAATTGTTCTGCTAATAACTAGGGTTCTAACTTTTCTGTCTTCTGTTCTTGTCTTTTATTCTTAGGATTTTTCACATATTTCATCCGAGTTTCAGAACAGTGTTGGACCACGATCACCTGGTGCATCAAACCCTCCAGGAAATACTGACTGGGACAATGATTACTCCAGCAGAGAGTGTGGGATTAACCACTGCAGGCCAGTAAACAAAATAAAAAACTCCAACTTATTTAGAAGACCTCTAAACTGCATTTATTTACACAATTGGAAATTTATCATTTAAGGTCACAAAGAAGGAATAATGAAGTAAACAAAACACCATATTCCAAAATCATACATGTTCCTTTGAACATGAGTGTTTTTGTTTCGATTTTGCATTTCTAAGAAAGAAACCTATCTTGTTCCCAAAACAATTGCATGAATTTTCAGAGTAAAATGAACTATATTTAATCTAACAGAAACAGAAATTTTAACTTTCTTTTTTTTCCCCCAATTTTTATTTTTATTCAAAAGATTAATTTTCTTTCATTTATTAAGAATTTGCGTCGTGTTCTTAGTAATATGGGACTCAGTGACTCAGCAGTTAAAGATGCTGAGCTTGTCAGCTGACAACCCAGGTTTGAGACCCGAGCACTGTGCAACAGAGCAACCTCCCATTACTTGCCCCAACTCCTGCCCACCTAGCAGTTTGAAAGCATGAGAATGCGAGTAGATAAATAGGTACCATTTTGGTGGGCAGGTGTTCTGTGCGCCTCGGCGTATAGTCACATTGGCCACATGATCATGGAAATATCTTTGGACAATGCTGGCTCCCTTGGCTAAGAAATTGAGATGAGCACCGCTCCCTAAAGTCAGATACGACTGGACATGGGAAATCTTTACCTTTATCTAGTAATATATCTAAGACAGGATGATTTCCCTGATGAAGAGTGAGGGACAGAGCTGACTAACAAGAGGGAACAAATAGAAAGATGGGTTAATTTACAAAAGAAACTCTACCCCTTCTTTACTATCAACTGGATCCAGCCTTCTCACTTGCCTTGCATAAGGCTTCTTCATTTGTACATTTGTATAAGTAATCAGAAGTATTAACTTATCTCCATTTATTATATCATGACAATAATTCTTTGCAACATCTACTTTAAATCATTTAAGTCATTCCATTGTAGCCATCATAATTTTCAATGTTCTTTTTACTTACCATAGAATTTTGGGGGGAGAAAGGATTTTCTAAAGTCAGCAAAATGAAATATAGTACTTAATGCAGTAGTAGGCTATTCTAGACCACTGGTCAAAGGCTTCAGAACTAAAACTTCAAAACTAAAGATGGTGACAGCAATTATGCTGTTAAAGCCTTGCCCCATTTAATGTGTGCTGCCCCACAAACACAAATGTGGGCAAATCTGTATCTGTTGGAAACTGAAATAGCCAAGAATTATGAAACTGTCTGGATTTTGCCAGCCTAACAAGGAGCATTTTAGCCCTGAAAGATGGGTCAACCTTTTTTTGTAGAATCTTCTGAATGTATGTGCTATGATGATGCTTGATGTCATTCTTTGCAACATGATGTGGCTTCTGTTTGCTAGCTTGTTCTCACCAGACTTCCAGTAGCTTAAGGCCTTCAGAAAAATCTGAATTGGGATACACCATGAATTGTTGTTTTGCTAAGACGTTGTTTACTGGAATAATATATGTGACTGCGTTTCTCCAGTTAAAGCTACTGCTATGTTTTCAGTGTTCTTCACTTTAGTTTAAATATATTACGCTTCTTGCCAATATTCAAGATTCACTGGCTGGATATCTTAATACAATTTTGCAACTTAGGCTGTATTTCTTAAACTCTTTATGTAAAAAATTGTAATCCTGGTCTTGGGAATGGAGACAGAATGAGTGAACCGTTAAAAAGGAAATTTCAAAAAAGTCCTGACAAAGAGAAATGTGTGAGATATAAACTCAAACTAATCTTGATCATCTTCGATATACAATGGGGTAGAAGAAACTCTTAACAGGGTAAATGGTGTTCCTGGAATCTCTGCTGTATCTGCTTCTTGATCTAGCCTACCTTGGAGGGCTGATATTTGTATAGAGAGCATTCATGAGAGCACTCTGGAATAAATAGTCTGAATCGTGTGTTAAGGCTATGAAGCAAACCACACATATTGCTGAGTTGCATGCAGTCAGTTTGTCCAAACAAAAACAGACCACACTAATTCATGTTGGAGACTAGAAGGTGCAGTCAAAATATAATCTTCCAAATCATTTGAATAAGTGAAGAAATATCTTTGGGGGGGGGGAGAGGAAATATAAAACATGGGAAATGCACTTAGTTGAAATTCAATTATTTATAATGATATCCATAATGTGTTTGGGAGAGCAGTTTGTAAAATTAATGAAGCTCTAGTAGTGAAGCACCATGCCATTCATGTTCATATTAATTCTGTGCTAAGGATAGGAAGATAGAACATGCTAAGTGCAGACTGTAAAAAGGACAGATAAATGAATTATGAGAGAGCAGATACTGTAGATTGCCAATACCTTTGACAAACAGGTGCTTTAATATATTTTCATTCCACAATAGAGGGCTGAAATTCATATTGATCTTGGATGTATTCACTTAAGTATGGACCTGCTATAGGCACATTAAAAAAAGAGTAGAGCCAACCAATTTTTAATGGAGAAAGGATATACAGATGAGGCAACCTTTACCTCTCTGTAGTTACTTTTCTCTCTATAGTCTACTTCCAGCATAAAAATTTAGTTCTGGAGAAAATTCTTGAACTAACAAGATACGTTGGTGGTGAAATATTTAGTATCACCACATGTACAGTACAATACTGTATGTGCTTTATTCTATCTAAAACACAAGATTATTGCCTGTTTTGTATGTGATTAGGCATACCTGTCATGAAACTGTACAATAGTTAGATTTTCATTCTGATCAGTCCTTTTCTTCTTAGTTTCCAATGGGGCAAAATTATTCATTTGTTATGAAATGCAATGAAAGGCATACTTTCATCCAGTGGTGGGACTTGAAAAGCTTAACAACCGGTTCTCTGGCTGGGTAGGCGTGGCCGGTTGGTCATGTGACTTGGTAGGTGACGTCACTCATCACACCCAGCCCTGCATCCCGGCCACTTGCCTCAAAGGCAGAGGTAAGATTCAGCCGGTTGGGGCTAATCCCACCACTGGCTGGCCCCGCCCCTCCTGTTTTTCGGCCTTTTTTGGGCCGTTTTCAGGCCATTTTTCGGGCCATTTTTGGCCAGAAAACGGCCCGGAAAACAGGCCAAAAAATGAGCGGGGGCGGGGCCAGCCAGTGGTGGGATTTGCCAGTTCGCCAAACTGCGCAGAATCTTAACTACCAGTTCGCTCAAACCGGTACGAACCGGCAGCAGCCCACCTCTGCTTTCATCTGGAAAATTGTGAATGGGTTGAGGGGGTGAGGTTAGATAACTTGGAAGTTGCACAATTTTATTAGCTGAAATTCTTCCATGAAGCTCTTAGATGGGGGAAACCAGTTATAGGTTTTAATTTAGTAAGGCTTTTCAGGATTTAGCTGATTTTGCAGAAATCTTAAATAACATTTAGAATTAGATTAGTATTTGCATCGTGTGTGTGTGTGTGTGTGTTTGAGCGTGAAAATAGATTTCAGAAGTCTATTTGCAGCAGTGTATTTCTATGAGCCTGTATTATAAAGCAAATCCATATCTATTAGCATTCAGCAAGTATAAAATATATTCAGGTCAATATGGTGGAGCCATTCATCACCTTTTTTACTAAAGAATAATCAGAATTAGTCTTTGTCCTAGTCAAGATTTCTAAGAAGGCAGAACTTTTTGCCGCTACAACCTGTGGAAGTTGACAGAAGGGAGAGAAAATTGTTGCTCTTAGGAATGACAGGCAAACTGAGAACACTGCTAAGCGTACCAAGCAGGAATGGGGAAAGAAGGGCAGAGATTAACAGATTTTTCGCTGTAACTTTTCATAATTATCATTAAGAGGAACAGGACAATGCTGCAAATAAGGAAGCCAATTTTGGTCTGAACTAATACAATTATATTTCCCAAATCATTCTGTTCTACATTGGTCAGGTCAGATACTATCTTGAGTACTGCAATCCAAGGCTAAGCACCATGGTTTAGAAAGGATTTGCGCTGAATAGAGGCAAAGAAGAGGGAGGAGGGTCTGAGCAAGATAGAACACGACTCCTACAAAAGTGGCAGAGGAAGGTAGCCTTGAAAAAGAACAATTGAGGGAGGATACGATAACGTGTGCCAGATGGAGTGGAAAGCAGAACTTAAGATCTGTTCTTAACCGTCCCAGGATGCAGAAAACAGAATAATGTTTTCAAATTAAGGCAGCATCTAACTGAGTATTAGGAATGGAAGAGAAATTTAAAAGTAGAGCATATTTCCAAGGGTGGTGATCATCTTCACTGGATGTATTCCAGCAAAGGTTGGAGTGCTTTAACACCCTTGGAAATATACATTTCCACACTGAGCAGGGAGCTAAATGCTGTGGCCTAAATGGTCCCTTATGTTACTAAGCTGTATCACTTCACCACATGAGTAGGAAGTATAGCAGTCCATCAGAGTCTCAGGTTTAGAATGGATTTAGAAGTATAATGACCATATTAATTTTTTCCCTAAACTTGCAGTGCAATGCCAATCTCAGTTAAGTAAAACAACAGTGAATTATTTAGATAGATTATGCAACATAATGCAATATTAAAAGTGCACATCCACAGTTTGCATATGACCATTAGCTGGGCCAGTGATGTCAGCTGTAAGAATAGTTACTGCCAGACTCTAGAGCAGTGGTTCTCAACCTTCCTAATGCCGCGACCCCTGCCCCACCGCCACAATCCCTGCCCCCTCCCTGCGCGCGATGAGGTGACAAAGGGGGCGTGGCACCAAGATGGCAGGCTAGCGCGCGCTTAGGCAACCCCTGTGAAAGGGTCGTTCGACCCCCAAAGGGGTCGCGACCCACAGGTTGA
>QLTV01003132.1:3909941-3928525 GCA_003457575.1 Thermophis baileyi | reverse complement strand
CTTCCTTTCCTTTCCTTTCCTTTCCTTTCCTTTCCTTTCCTTTCCTTTCCTTTCCTGTCCTTTCCTTTCCTTTCCTTTCCTTTCCTTTCCTTTCCTTTCTCCTTTCCTCCTTCCCTTTCCTTTCCTTTCCTTCTTTCCTTTCCTTTCCTCTCTCTCTCTCTCTCTCTTTCTGTCTGTCTTTCTTTCTTTCTTGTCTCCCTTGAGACAAGGAACCGGGGGTGGCGGTTCGTCTTCATGCGCGGAGAGCAGGCGAGGGGAGGGCCAGGTTTCCCCCGGCGCCCCTCCTCCGTGCAACCTGCTGCTGCTGAGCAGTCTCCTTCACATCGCCCGCTTTGCTCATGGGGCGGATGGGCTGGAACTTCTGCACTTCTTTGCTGGCGAGGTTTCTCCCCAATGGCAGAGTTCTCGGAGGACGATGTTTTGCCCAGCCTGGAAGTTGCTTCTGATGTGCGGAGAGGCTTCGCTTTTTCTACTCCCCAGTGAGCGAAAAGCTGGCGGGCCAGCAGGGTCGGGGGGCTGCGGGCCTGGGATTCGGGGGGGGGCAGAAGTTTTGCTCCTCGGAGCCTTGGAGCAACTCCCGGCCCTTGCACAGTAAAGAGTGCAAGAAGTTGTTAATTGCCTCACAATCATGAGAAGTGTTTCTTTACTGTGCAAGGGCCGGGAGTTGCTCCAAGGCTCCGAGGAGCGAAACTTCTGCCCCCCCCCGAATCCCAGGACCGCAGCCCCCCGACCCTGCTGGCCCGCCAGCTTTTCGGGAGCACCTCCCCGCTCTTGCATAGTAAAGAAAAACTTCTCATGATTGTGAGTCAATTAACAACTTCTTGCACTCTTTACTGTGCAAGGGCCGGGAGTTACTCCAAGGCTCCAAGGCTCCGAGGAGCAAAACTTCCGCCCCCCGAATCCCAGGCCCGCAGCCCCCCGACCCTGCTGGCCCGCCAGCTTTTCGCTCACTGGGGAGTAGAAAAAGCGAAGCCTCTCCGCACATCAGAAGCAACTTCCAGGCTGGGCAAAACATCGTTTAAAATTAAATTAAAATTAAAAAATCAAAAAAAAATCAAAAAAAAAAAAGATGGCGGTGCCCACGGACCGGCATTGACTGAACCGGATCCGTGACGTCACTGTGACATCACCAGCGGGTCGCTACCGGTTCAGGCGATCCGGTCCGAACCGGGAGGAACCCACCCCTGTGTTTAACTGAGAGCAAAATGAAGCTTTTAATCTGCTTATGATTTCATTATAGGAAGGGACGTGTAAATGCACCAAACTTAGGTTAGCTGAGGTATGAATTTGTTGTATTAAATTATGGCTTAACATTATATACCAGCTTTAAAAAAAACAACCTACATCCTGCCTCACCCCATCTTTTTTATTAAAAAAAAATTCCCACCAAGATTACCAATCTAATGTATGGTTTCATTTGTTTGAAAATTGTTTGAAAGCATTTGGGATTTATTATATATGAATATAATAATGTGTTACAACAAATATGACCTCTGTTGCCCCAGTATGCTTATAGAGCAGTACAAGTAACCAATCCATTATTTGCCATGTTACTGTTTCTTCCAAGTATTCAGATTTAGATAAAGTTTATTTACTGGATCTATAGGCCACCGCAATCACTGATGATTCTGAATATCGTTTTACATGTCAGTAATGTGATATCCATCAAGTTTCATTATACCATTAGGACAATTCTCAAATCATGATCAATTCTATCAATTCTTTGAAATTAAATAATCTCTAATTCTGAAAATCACATGTCATTAGTACTGAAATAGTAAAGGAACGTTTGGGGAAAAATACATAATGACTAAATCATTTTGCTAGAGATTTCATGAAAGATGAAAGTTTCATCAGAAACTGCTGTATTAAAAATACATATTAAGAGCACCAGAAACAAATAGCACCAGAGATAATCTCAGTTTTCAAAATTCCTTGTAATCCTTATAAATTGGGTTAGTTTGTGGCTTTGTCATGTGAAGACAGCATTGGATTTTACAAAACTTTGTATGGAATAGAACAGTAGTTTTGTTTTTCAAATTGGTAAAACAAATCCTCCTTCATCCTCAACAGCATTCCAATATCTCAAGGGCTGCCACAAAGAAGAGGGAGTCAAACTATTATCCAAAGCACCTGAGGGTAGGACAAGAAGCAATAGGTGGAAACTAATCAAGGAGAGAAGCAACCTAGAACTAAGAAGAAATTTCCTGACAGTTAGAACAATTAATCAGTGGAACAACTTGCCTTCAGAAGTTGTAAATGCTCCAACACTGGAAGTCTTTAAGAAGAGATCAGATAACCATTTGTCTGAAATGGTAGAGTTTCCTGCCTGAGCAGGGGGTTATCAGTTATCAAAACAGGTATTGTCTGAAACAACATCATACCTGGCAAATCATTCATTTTATCACAGAGATAACATTGTAAAGCTTATGAAGAATTTGAACAAATAGAAAAGCACCAGGTTGCTTGCCTGTGATTGCTGAAGAAAAGTGTTAAAATAACTCTCAAATGGTTTTATTGGTTTTAATAACCCCCTATTGATGCAATATATCTTTTTTAGATACTGGAAAGGACTGTAATTACTGTACAGTACAGGAAGAACACAGGTTTCCGGTGATAATGAGGAAAGAGTTTGGAGGCGGTAGAGAGTCTACTCTAACCACATTGGGTCTTTTGGCTACAAAAATTGTCTGCATTTGAAAAAAGGAGTATCTGTGGTTGACTGTTCACATAATTTAATTAAACAGAGGTTTCAGCAGAACACAGAGAAAGTAGGTACTGCAGAATTTTTTTAAAAAAAACTGAACAGAATCATTAAATGATTAGAAAACTCATTCCTGTTGTAGAGAGTTAAAAGAACAGCCTGAGTAAGACAGAACTTCAAGATCCTCGATTATCTTTGATGATGGGCCTGAATCCATTCCTTCATTAACTTTTGTTTGTTTGCAAAGACTTTTGTTCCATTTCAGTTATATAACTCTAAATAGCTTACAAGCAGGAAGTGATCACTTACGAATGAGGGCTACCATGTAAGGGGTGCAGAAATCAAAGTATCCACTAGATCAGGGGTCTCCAACCTTAGCAACTTTAAGACTTGTGGACTTCAACTCCCAGAGTTCCTCAGCCAGCGAAGGAACTCTGGGAGTTGAAGTCCACAAGTCTTAAACTTGCCAAGATTGGAGACCCCTGCACTAGATGGTAGCAAATGAATCTCTTTGTGCTACTCAGTGGTCACTTAAATTGTTGAAACTTATTGTAACTCAGCCTCTGTAACTAATTAGCTTCTTTATTGACCATGAGGGCTTCTCACCCTGACCTAGGAAATAATTCAAACAACTGGCAACAACCAAGAAAGATTTTAAATATTGAAATTAAGTAGCACAAGGAAGGACTAGAGTTACACATATGTTACATACTGTATAAATATACAAAAATCTATGGTTTTGACCTTGCCAACTAATGTTTAACTATTCTTGCCTTCTTAAGATTTTTTTAAAATTTTAATGCTAAAATTTTAACTCTTAACATTGTAATTGTATTTACAATTAACTCTTAATTGTAAATACAATTTGTATTTACAATTAACTTTTAACATTGTAATTGTGTTTACATTGTAAACATTGTAAAACAATGTGGGAGCTGCATTGGCTGCCGATTTGCTTCTGGGTGCAATTCAAGGTGCTGGTTGTCACCTTTAAAGCCCTTCATGGCTTGGGACCAGGTTATCTGAGAGACTGTCTCTTGCCGGTCACATCTACCCAACCCATCAGAGCAGGGAGGCAGGGAATGCTGCGGGTCCCATCCCCGAGGGAGATACACCTGGCGGGACCCAGAAGAAGGGCCTTCTCCATGGTGGCTCCCTCTCTCTGGAACATCATTCCCCCAGAGATTAGAATGGCCCCCACTCTAATACTCTTCCGGAAGGCACTGAAGACCTAGTTCTGCCAGCGAGCCTGGGGAACCCAGAGCGGGATGGAGCCCATTAAATGGCTTGTGTGATCTGCTGTCGCCGGCCGGGGGGTGGGGGGTGATTTTATTATATTATACTATATTAATTTGATTCTTTTATTAGTTTTATTGTTTTAAATGTGGTTTTTGTAAGCCGCCTTGAGTCGCCATGGGCGAATAGGCGGCAATATAAATTCAATAAATAAATAAATAAACAAACAAATAAATAAATAAATATTTTATATAATGTTTTTATATTTTGATGTTTATTGGTGATGGTGCAATGGTTAGAATACAGTATTGCAGGCTAATTCTGCCGACTGCCAGCAGTTCGATTCTCACTGGCTCAAGATTGACTCAGCCTTCCATCCTTCCAAGGTTGAAAAAATGAGGACCCAGATTGTTGGAGATCATATGCTGACTCTGTAAACCACTTAGAGAGGGCTGTAAAGCACTGTGAAGCGATATATATGTCTAAGTGCTATTGCTATTAAGGAGCCGAGGTGGCGCAGTGGTTAGAGTGCAACACTGCAGGCTACTTCAGCTGACTGCTAGTTGCAGTTCGGCGGTTCAAATCTCACCGGCTCAAGGTTGACTCAGCCTTCCATCCTTCTGAGGTGGGTAAAATGAGGACCCAGATTGTTGGGGGCAATATGCTAACTTTGTAAACCGCTTAGAGAGGGCTGTAAAGCACTATGAAGCGGTATATAAGTCTAAGTGCTATTGCTAAGTGCTATTGTACATCACCTAGAGTCCCTCTTTGAGGGAGATGGGCAGTTCAGAAATGTGAAAAATAAATAAATAAGAAAGAGAAGGTGGGTTCTCAGGACAATGATTTCCAATATCATATAAATAATTGTCACGAAGAGACATACATTAGAACACAAAATTCATAATCTTAAAGAGGTTTGGGTCACATATTCAGAAATGGTAAGATATCCATTCCATATATGAAATGTTGTTCTGGTCTCTGGCACATCATTAACATTTGTATTAATGTGGAGCATGCTGGCTGGGGAATTCTGGGAATTGAAGTCCACCAGTATTAAAGTTGCTAAGCTTGTATGGGATCAGACAACTGGGGTTTGGGGTTCTTTTTTTAATGAAAGGTTTGTTTGGTTTGGTTTGTTTGTTTGTTTGTTTGTTTGTTGTAGAAATGGGAGCCAAGGAAAACTAGATTGTCAAAAAAAGAATTTGTCAAAACGTATTTTCACTTACTGGAAATACAATGAACAGCTATTGAGTACATTTTCATTACACATTGCAGAATCCTTGAATTCTTCAGACAAAATTGCTTACAGATATTAGTTGAAGGAGAGGACTATGCACCCAAAACTCTTGTCTTCAACTTAAGAAAGTTTAATTCATGCATATTGCATTGCAAACTATATAAGCTCAAGAATATAGAACATATAGGTTTTCTGAGTGTTATACTAGTATGAATTTATTTATATGTGTATGAATTTAAATATAAATTGTACCATTTAGAAATGGATGAATTTCAAAATTAATTTATTTATATGATTAATTTGAAACTTGTAACTAATGCTGACTAATTGATTTATGTCCCCAATGGCTTTGAATGTGTTTATTCTGTGCTAAATTCAGACAAGTATCCTGGGTTGACAACTTATTTAAATGTGGCATCAGTTTTCTAGAAATTGCTAATTTACCAACTTTTGCCATTTCTAGTAATTCTGTGTGATTAATTCGCATTTTTCCTGTGACGACGTTTTACTTTCCACTACGTGATGTATATGTACACTAAAAATATAGCAGCGTCACCATGAATGCATCTAATGCTATGAGATCATTGGTATTTGTCTCCCTCTTGTGGTTCATCTAAAATCTTTATGTGTTTGTCAAGTTTATTAATGTGAAAAGTAGCCATAGATTTTTTTAAAATGAAAATTGAAAAAAGTGACACAAAACAGAATGCTTACGTAAAGTCATAAACTAAAAGTAAAATGGAAAATCACCCAGTAGGAATACAATGGTCACAATTCAACATAGAGTTAGTTATGCTTAACCTTATTAATTTCAAGAGGTTGAAATGCACTTTACTCTCTTTTGATTGTAGTCAATGAAGTCACAACATCGTGGCCCTAAACAAGAAATACGTTTCATTGTGTAGCTCATCATGATGAAAGAATGTGCATATTGAAGAAATTCAGTCACTTTTAACAATTGTCTCCAACAAGGCATGTGATTCTGATAACATATCAAAGAATGATATTAGCAGAATTAACAAGCATTTTCTTAGCTATTTTTATGATCATATCTTATGTGGTAATAAAATTCTCTCTATATCGAAACAGGTGTACTCTCATATGAGCACATTTAAATCTGTAAACTTGATTATCTTACCTCAAAATGGAGAACCTAATTTATTGTCAAGTACTAGATTTTCTGGCCAAAACCTGCTGTGGTTTATATTCCAGGAATGCAAATGGCTGAAGTTAAAAGTAGATGTGATTCTTAGATTCACTGATTATTCAGTTAAGGTAACCATTTTTTCCCTTCTTTTCAATCATATCTGATTTTCGGAGCTTGCTTGGACAAATCCCTGCAGTTTTCTTAGCACAATTTTTCAGATGTGGTTTGTCATTGCCTCCTTCCTAGGTCTGAGAGAAAGTGACTAGCCCAAAGTCATCCTGCTGGCTTTGTGCCTAAGGCAAAACTAGAACTCATTAACTCTCAGTTTCCAGCCTGATTCCTTAACTACTACACCTAACTGACTTTCCTGGCTGTAAAGAGAAATTAACTATTATACTGTGCTGTCTAGTGATTATCCAGACTTCTGCAGCCCAGATATGATACTTCTAGTTTTCAATAATAAAAAAGCACCATGCTAGAAGCTAGAAAAATGTAGAATAGACAACATCACCACCAGATGGATTTGTAGCTGGCTGACAAACAGTACTCAACAAGTAGTCTTTAATGGTACTATATCCACATGGAGAGAAGTAAGCAGTGGGGTACCACAAGGCTCCATCTTAGGCCCAGCACTCTTCAATATCTTCATAAATGACTTAGATGAGGGAATAGAAGGGGAACTCATCAAATTTGCAGATGACACTTAACTGGTAGGAATAGCCAACACCCCAGAAGACAAGCTCAGGATCCAAAAAGATCTTGACAAACTTGAACAATGGGCACTATCTAACAAAATGAATTTTAATGTGGAGAAAAGCAATGTTTTACATTTAGGCAGGAAAAATCAAAGGTATAAGTACAGATTAGGCGAGACCTGGCTCAAAAACAGTAACTGTGAGAGGGACCTTGGAGTTCTAGTGGATGATCACTTGAATATGAGCCACAGGGTTCTGGTTGTGAGGGAAAAGAAGGAGGAAAGAATATTATGTATGTTTGTTGCCTTGAGTTATTTATACAAATAATACAGCAGGATAAAAATCTAAGAATAGAATAGAATAGAATAGAATAGAATAGAATAGAATAGAATAGAATAGAATAGAATAGAATAGAATAGAATAGAATTCTTTATTGGCCAAGTGTGATTGGACACACAAGGAATTTGTCTTTGGTGTATATGCTCTCAGTGTACATAAGAAGAATAAAATACATTCATCAAGAATAAAAAGATACAACACTTAGTGATAGTCAAGGTTACTAATAAGCTATCAAAACGTACTAGGAAACAACATAAAAACTATAAATTGAAAGATACAAGCAACATGGCTATAGTAATAAGTGGGAAGAGATAGATACCAGTAAGGAAGAGAAGAATATTAGTATTACAGTCTTAGTAAATTATTTGACATTTTTGTGTTAATTAGTTGTTAAGCAGTGTGATGGCATTCGGGGAAAAAACTGTCCTTGTGTCTAGTTGTTTTGGTGTGCAGTGCCCCATAGCGTCTTTTTGAGGGTAGAAATTGAAACAATTTATATCCAGGATGTGAGGGGTCTGTAGATATTTTCACAGCCCTCTTTTTGACTCGTGCAGTATACAGATCCTCAGTGGAAGGCAGGTTGGTAGCAATTGTTTTTTCTGCAGTTCTAATTATCCGTTGAAGTCTGTGTTTGTCTTGTTTGGTTGCAGAGCCAAACCAGACAGTTATGGAGCAGAGGTGGGTTCCTCCTGGTTCGGACCAGTTCGCCCGAACCGGTAGTGACCCACTGGTGATGTCACAGTGATATCCCGGATCCGGTTCGGTCGGTACCGGTCCGTGGGCGCCGTCATCTTTTTTTTTGAATTTTTTTTGAATTTTTTTTAATTTTATTTTATTTTTATTTTTTCCGACAGTTATGGAGGTGCAGATGACAGACTCAATAATTCCTCTGTAGAACTGAATCAGCAGCACTTTGGGCAGTTTGAGCTTTCTGAGTTTGCGCAGAAAGAACATTCTTTGTTGTGCTTTTTTGATGACGTTTTTAATGTTAGGTGTCCATTTTAAGTCTTGAGATATGATAGAACCTAGAAACTTGAAGGACTCTACTGTTGATACTGTGTTGTCTAGTATTGTAAGAGGTGGTAGTATAGGAGGTATATATAGGTAGTATATATATATATATGCATACATACAAAAATGCTATTTGCATGTGGATCTTTTCCTTCCTCCACTGATCCAACTTATTGCCTTAATAATGCAGTCAGCATGGCAGTATGGAATAAACAATATTAATTATCCTGGATTATGGTGTATGGCCTATGGAAAATTGCATAGTTCACACTGTTAGATTGGAGCTCTACAATTGGCTCATCTTGTTGATGAGAAAACTATTCCCCAACTGCATTACCACTTTCTTTTGCAAGGACAGATTTGATGAATCTCTGTAAAATAAGGTAGATTTAGGAAAAGTTTTATCTGTATATTTACCTATGTATTATAGTATTATATATTATATCATGGATAGCCCACAACCTGATAGATGTCAAAGTCCTCTTCGAACACGATGGATGAACATCATAGTAGTGTAGGGTTTGGAGTAGGCTTAAGTGTGCTTAAATTTTGCCCATAGGCTCTCCACATCTAGCTTCAATCGTTTTTCTTCTATGATGTATGAAAGTTCTCCTGAGCAGAATTTGTGTCTATAATCACAACTGGCCTCTAATGTACAAATATATTTGCATGAAATCCACATCCATTGCCAAATATGTCTTTTAAGCTAATGATATTTTTCCAGTTTATTTTACATTTAATTACTTAAGTTGGTAAGTGGTTAAGATCTGAGTTTCTTTTCATATCCAGGGAGCTAAAAATTATGCAATACATACAGCATTAAACAAAAATTATTAGGTGAACTGTGCATTCTACTTGCAATTAGAGAATTAAGGATATATTTAACTACAACCATCAAATGGTTCATTATTTTCTTTCATTAGTATGATATCCAGTATTTTCAATACCACTTTCCAGTCCCAGGTGATGATAAGAGTCCTTTGAACATTTCCAGTTTCATTTTAGTCACCGCAAGCATCTTAATCTAAAGCAGGGGTGTCAAAGTCGATTTCATTGAGGGCCGCATCAGGGCTGTGTTTGACTACGGGGTGCCAGGGTGGGCATGGCCAGCTTGACATCACTGGTGTTGGGGGCGCCTGTGATGGCCCAAGCGCTCTGTCAGTGAAAACAGGCTCCCGAGCTCCGTTTCTGGCTGTGACGGCCTCCTACAACCTTCTGTCATGCGGCCCTCCCAAGCTCCATTTTCTCTGGCAGAGGCATCGCAAGCCGGTCTTTCATTGTTTTCAGGGTGTCCCCGTGGGCCAGATCTAAGCATCCACAGGCTGGATCCGGGCCGCGGACCTTGAGTTTGACACCCCTGATCTAAAGCAGGGGTCTCCAACCTTGGCAACTTTAAGACTTGTGGACTTCAACTCCCAGAATTCCTCAGCCAGCTTTAGACCCCGGATCTAAAGGATTAAAGGAACTATTAAGTGAGACGTCACTAAGTTGTTTGACCTGTGGCACTTCCTTTCTTAAAAAAAAAAAAAAGAACACAAAAATATCAGTGGTTCATTCCATATTGGTTTTTCAGGGTCCTTCTTGAATGTTTAGAATTTAGGGATTCTGTAAACACATTATAACTGTGCATATGCTGGTATCTGTATGGGAATCCCACTTCTATGATTAAGATAGACAGGAGGGACAGAAAATATGCAGATACTAGATAAAATTTGTGGCTTTGATAATGGGGTTTGATAGCAGATACCATAAAGATTGCTGCCCTGAGTAGCAATGGCATTTAGATTTATAAACAGTTTCATAGCAGAGGTGGGTTCCTCCCGGTTCGCACCGGTTCTATAGAACCAGTAGCAAACCGCTGGTGACGTCACAGAGCCGGTTCTGTCGGTGCCAGTCCATGGATGCCGCCATCTTTTTTGGGAAATTTATTTTTATTTTTATTTTTTAATTTTTTTGCTATTTTTTTGCTATTTTTTTTCTTCTGCGCATGCGCAGAAGCCGAGTCCCCGGCACTGCGCATGTGCTGCCATCTTGTTTTTGGCTTTTTTGGGGGGGGATTTTTTGTGAATTTTTGGCACTGTGCATGTGCACGCGCGCCCTTGTGGCAGGGCCACGCGGCGCACAATGCGCACACAGCCACGTGGTGCGGGAGGAAGCGAACCAGCGGCAAGGTAAGTTAGAACCCACCCCTGCTTCATAGTGCTTTTCAGTCCTCCCTAAGCAGTTTACAGTCTCAGCATATTGCCCCCAACAATCTGAGTCTTCATTTTACCGATCTTGTAAGGATCGAAGGCTGAGTCAACTTGGAGCCGGTCAGGATTGAACTGCTGGCAGTCAGCAGAGTGAGCCTGCAATACTGCATTCTAACCACTGTGCCATCATTGCACTACCACTGAATCTTGGAGAGTTGCTGTCAATTAGTACATAGTCTGTGCAGACCAGCAGTCTGTGGTGGCTTCTTTATTATGGTAGTCTCGGACTTCTCTTTTGGTTATAAAGAGGTAGGCATTTGTTAACTTTACATCCCATTTTCCATCAAGATGTCTAGGTCTTCTTTCCTGCACATTTGTCTTCATACCAATGTCCCTGGGAGGCAAGGTGGGCTGAGCAAGAGTGGCCCAATAAAGACACCCGATGAGTCTTTATGGCTGATGATGGAACTGATCCTGCTTTCCATAGGCCAGGTCCTATGTCTTCATCACTACACCATGTATTCTCCATGTTTATGTAAACCATAAACACACTAATATTTGATTCAAACGAAGAGAAGCCAGAGCATAGTTAACTGGGTAAAACTAGGATAAAACAGTAAGAGACAAAGAGGGAGGGAGGAGACAGTCTTGGCTGTGCAGCCATAAAGTCTGTGCACATTTTCCCATCTCTTTCTCCAGTGCAATCTACTCTTCTTTCAGGAGATACCCCAGTGATTCTGTTTAATTACTGCTGACATTTCATCTGTCATACAATGACTTTTATGAAAGGACAGATATAAATTAGCTTGCTTCTGAAAAGAGCAAGTGTAAACTCAATAAACAAAAGCACATTATAAAAAGAATACATCACAGGCATACAAAGAGGTTCTTTCCCCCTCCCCACTGTCACCCTTTCAAGATTCATTTATACTACCAGTATTGTGTGCTAACATCACATACCTCCTAGAACAGGGGTCTCCAACCTTGGCAATTTTAAGCCTGGAGGACTTCAACTCCCAGAATTCCCCAGCCAGCAAAGCTGGCTGGGGAATTCTGGGAGTTGAAGTCCACCAGGCTTAAAGTTGGCAAGGTTGGAGACCCCTGTCCTAGAAGACAGTTACAAAAGAAGCTGCAAATTGACTTCACTGAAATGCCAAACTATCGGGATTTTGGGATGCCGTCATCCTGATAGTAAAGGAAATATCTGAAGGGTTTTTGGTGAGGACTCCCAAATATATATTTATTTATTTATTTATTTAACTTACATGCCATCCATTTCACCTAGAGGTGACTCTGGATGTCTTATAAACAATAAAAGCAACAAGATAAAATATGAAAACAATAAATATTAATACCAAAATTGATTTAACACTATCCAATCATAGTGAAGACAGGCGCCCCTTCAGATACCTCACCACCATACTATAAAAAAATTTTAAAGCCCAAAACTAATGCTGCGATCTGGCTTTGGAAGCAGATGGAGATCCAACTGAGTTACAAAGCATAGGCAGAATGAGCTCATATGCCTGGTTCAGGTTTGCTCTTTAGCTTCCATATTCTGAAACGAAACACAATTTCCAAGCTGCCTCAGAAGCAGCTTCAAATGCAACACATTACTGTGTGATATGCATGTTTTTTAAAGCACATCAATGCCAAACTGCCTTTATCCAGATGTGGAAACTACCTTAAACTCATAGAAAGAACTTATAATTCTAGACCCAAGGATGGTTAAAGGAGCTTCACATAGCTGAATTCCTTCCTACTTTAGGAAGAGACAAAAAGGGATAAAATAAGAGTGTTGCTTCCAGCTTAGCATGAACACCCTGTATTATGAGTGGACTATAATCTCAGGTCAAGAATATGCCTGCTATTTAGATATGATCCTTCAAGGCAACATAAGGGAGGATGAGTAATGGAAGAGAGGAATTAACTTTGAATGAAATTGGCCTTAGTATGTGGAAGGCAGAGAACTATCCTGGTGACCAAACTTTACAAAGTGACCTCTTCTTCTTTGTGTACCATTGAATTTAACTAGTTTTGGCAGAGATCAGTGAAAGACCCCCACACTACCTACTGTGTTTCCACTTGGTTAAAAGATCACAACCATCCTACTGTCAGAAGAATAATTTGGGGTTCCCACTCAAGCCGAGGCTGCGCAAGAATAAATAAAAATGAGATCCAGACAGCTGTGAGGAAATAAGAAATATTTATTCCTGAAAACAAAACAGTTTGCCTTTAGGGACAGCTACAGAGAAATGGGGTGCAGCAATAGATTTTTATAGAGGGAGCTTGTCCGGGGTGTGGAAATGTCTATGTGCTGATTCTAGGGTGACACTTGAAGGGTGTGTGTGTGTGTGTGTATGTGTGTGTGTGTGTGTATAAATATGTATTCTTGTGAACATGCAGTTCCTCTGGGAGACCTAACTTAATTAACTGTTTGTCTTTGCAGACCTTATCTTTTGATATGTGGATTAGATCTGGGTAACTTATTTGGGGGTTTGAAGAAGCTTGCTAATTTTAGTTGATTAACTTAGTTTCAGTTTGACTGTCAATTATCTAGTGGAGACACTGATTCTCAGACCATTGTGGATTCTGTTAATATTTTAAGGGAAGATGGAAACAGTATAAAGAATAGAGTATATTTGGATATAAAACTTCTCACACTACATTGTTGTGCATGACGTCTGGAGGAAAAAAACAAGCCAATTTCAAGGAGAGACGTGGCGCTGCTCTTTCCTTAATGAATGTAAATGTTTGTTGGATGAATAATACTCTCCCAGAGGTATGTACCTAATGGATCTCAAGGAGCGCTGAGCTCTTTGCTGCTGATTTACAAAAAGCTCTGCTGTTCAACAACCAGAGGAACAAGCGCAGGAAATTAATAAAGGCATATTTCCATAAGACAACAATTAATGACTTAATATGGTATCCTGGCTACGAGGTGCATTAATTTAGATTGACAGCACTCAAGGCCTTAAGAGCTGGCACTGCACTAGATGGACAGGATGGGAACAAGAGGCAGAATAAACAGAAAGATTTCTAAGTGCTGGTGACATTTGTTCAATGAGCTTAAAAGGAATAATATAAAGCTGGGGTCACTTATAACAGAGGAAGCAAAATAGAAATGTGGTGAGTACCTGAAAAGAGCTGCTTAGATCCAAGGCCAGAAAAAGGTATGTGTGATGATGGAGATGGAGATGAAGGGCGGGGGGGGGGGTGTTCAGATAATAGAGAAGAATACTCTGAATTGTCAGCATAGGAGCTATCCCGCAGCCTTAAGAAGCGATTGACATATTCTGGGGAATATTTTTCCTTCTGCAGTTTTGCTAATTTATTTATTTATTAAATGTATGTGCCATCCATCACACCAGGGGTGTCAAACTGGCGGCCCGTGGGCAGGATGCATCACGTGCAGGCCACGCCCACCCCAGCTCCGCGAAGGGAAAAAACATGGCGAAACGTCACGTGACGGCAACATGACGCCGCGAGTTTGACACCCTTGCATTACACTATCCAAAGCAACTCTAGGCAGCTTACAGCAACACTCACAATGTCAGTTAGGTGAGAAACCACGAGAAAAAGAAACACAAGAATTCTAGTCTTTCTCTAAAGCAGGGGTCTCCAACCTTGGCAACTTTAAGACTTGTGGACTTCAACTCCCAGAATTCCTCAGCCAGCTTCAAATAACCCAAACATCTAATAAAAAGTTCTGCCATAATCCTTCCAGGTATTCCACCTCTCATGCCTTCTACTTGAATCCAGGAATATTTGGTGAATACAGTAGAACCTCTGGTCACGACCATAATTCATTCCATAACTTTGGTCGCAAACCGATTTGGTCGTGATCCGAACCTAATTTTGGAAATTTGGCACCTACAAAAAAAATGGCGTGGAAGGGGAAATTGGCCGTGAAAAAAAATGTGAATTTTTTTGTCGGAACTCAATTTGGTCGTGGTCAGAAGCATTCGTGACCAGAGGTTCTACTGTATTATTACCATTCATGTGAAAGTGTGACAGTTAGTTAAGCTATTTTTCTTTCATGTGTTTTCTAGAAATTTGATGGGGCAGAACTAGAGTGAACTTAGATTTTAAACAAATGGTTCCACTTGTCCCCTTTCTTCCAATGTGACCCACATTGTTTTGGAATGCATGGTAATAGTACAAAGCCCACACTGAAGTAACAAAGATTTTTGGGGGGGGGGAGGGGAAAAAATAACAATATCAGCAGTATATTTTGAGAATAAAGTAGCTAAGCCAGGTTGTAGAAGGCCTAAATCTACAAAGCAATTGTAGCGATCATTAATTGTTAATAAAGTCTTAATTTTGGGCAGAGGGCTTGAGTTCCAGGTTCAGTCAGGAGACTATTGTGATAGTCCTCAGGACCTGCAGCCCATTTAATATAGGGGCAACAAGAAACTTCCAGCTGCTTCCACCCCAGACTTCCAAGCCTCTCACTGGAAGATTATAGTGGTTTTAAAGAGTTACTGCATAATCACAGTTACTGTTAGTCTGCAGGGCCCTTAATACATTACAGGAAGTTTCAGTAGTATTCTGAATGTATACAGAGCTTAGACATCTAAAGAGTTTTTTGGGGAATTGTAGAGCTGAAAGAAAACTTGTCTGACTTCTCTGTTTTATTTTATTTAAATCATTTCAGTCTAATGCTAAAAAAGCTAAATACTCATGGTCTATAGCTTGTTTAAATAAGATAAAGCTTTAGCATAAAGTGCACAATTTCTTTTGACCTTGGGCCACATTTGGTTTTGAGTGTGCTATTGGTAGCACTTCAAAAAATAAGAAAATTTGCATTTAATAAAAATTAATGAGATTTTAATGTTTAAGCAAATACATGGTTCCATTCATAACACATTTTCTCCTTCTTTGCCCAAACCCCTCTCAGACCATTCCCATGGATATGATGAAATTGGCATCAAAAATATTATCTCAATTGTCTTCCCTCACCCAAAAAGAAATATCTCTTTACCTTGATGTTTTTCACAGTGTTTTCTCCATTCAGTCATAGTCATATTTGTTCAAATCCAAACAGGGTGAAAAAAATCAGCTAATGGGGGGGGGGGAGACTAAAACGAATAAAATTATACTAAGAATTGAAACCATTGCTACCTTTCCTCAAGAACTGCAAAATAGATTTATATTTATCTTTAGTATTTGGAATTGTGATTGTTCTAAGTATGTCTGGCACAGTGATTAAGGTGCTGGCCTAGAAACTGTGAGTTTTAGTCTCTCTTTAGGCATGAAAACCCAGCTAGGTGACTTTGGGCCAGTCATTCTCTTTCAGCCCAACTCACCTCCTGGAATGGTCATTATGGGGAAAGTAAGAGGAAGAAAGAATTAGGCATGTGCGCCACTTTGAGTTATTTATAAAACTAGTAACGGTAAGATAAAAATCTAAAAAACAAATAAAAAATAAATACCAATGCGCAATATACTACAAATATTTTCAAAAATATTTTAAACTTATGTTGGAAGAAATATCCATCTGGTTCAGTTCCAAGCCGGGAGAAAGACACTGGAAACATGGAGGCTGATTGGAAAGATGGTTTAATGATGGAGCAGAACCACCAAGCACATGGTTCTGGTGCAGCTGACCACATGGAGTTGAGAGTGGGTGGCTTTTATACCTTCTCTTGGGCTTTGCACTTGAACTTCCTGTTCCTGTGCAAGAACATGTGCTCTATTGACTGTTGTCAGACTCCCATGGGGCCATGTAGGGGTCATAGCTGGCTCTGTAGGTTGTCTGAGCTCCCAGGTTTGGTTGAAGTTTGTGAGGATAATGCAATGAAGGGGCTTGTGTTCTGAAAGGGTGTTGAGTAATTCCCAAATCCTAGGAGTTTGTCTGAGCTAAGTTTGGTTGAAGTTTCTGAGGGTGATGCAATGTCCTTAGGAGATTGTGCAGTGTAGTGAGCTCTGTGTCTTAGTGGGTTAATCCTATTATGTCCTGAAGGGTCATGTCTTAATCCCTTCACCCTGGAGTTGAAGGTCTTTTGTTTTGTAGATAGGCTGGCCCAGTCTTTCTTAATGGGCACAAAATATCTGCTGGGGGCAGGGAGCTGGGGCTCTGAGTTTCTGTCTCCTTTAAGATTTTTTATTTCTCTTTTAGGGGAAATGTTTTATCCTGCCTTTTTTAATATTTCTCAAAATATTTCATTCTTCCAGGAGGGAGGGTGGCTTCCCACACTTAAAAGAATGAACATGGTAAAAAAAATTAAAAGCAAAGAGTTGTGGACTAATATTGGTTTTAATAATATAGTGTCATGATTAAAAGTTCACAATTGGCCTGGGTCAAATTAAGAATTTGAAATAAATCTTTTTCCAATTAACTGCCATTGTTAAGACACACTAAGGGTTCTTGAGGGAAAGGAGAAGAAGGAAAGAGGAAAGAGGAAGGCATTCCCACGAAATGTGGAGTTCACCCGAGCAGTTCCATTAGTCAAATAATTCTTGTTTGGTTTGGTTTTTTCTAATGAAAACTTGCCTACAAAGAGATGGCAGGAAGGCTGAGATTCAGTCTACTTGTTCCATTTTGAAGAAGTTTTACTGATGTGTAATCAGGTGAAGATGGTTCATCATCAGCAAAAACCAGGTGGGGCTATTTGATAGGTTATGACTCTAGGCAGAATATTCAGCGAGATGGGCCATTGGCCAATCCAGTATTATAATTTGCACACTTTATTTATTTATCACATTTAGATGGCCGCCCATCTCACACAAAGTGACTCTGGACAGTGTACAACAATTAAGCTTAGCTTGGGTCCTATGGAAAAGTTTTGATCTCTTCAGGTCAATACCAAATGCGGGGCACAGGCAGAAATGAAGCATGGTGGCAATCATATTTCTAAATGTTATCTCTGTTCTGCAGAGATAAAAATTGTACAGGATTACAATGGAGCCTCTAAATGTTGGTTGCTTGGTAACATCATGGGTCATCTTCCTGTGTATTATCAGTTAGCTGTAAAATTAATGGTTATCCTGGAACTTGAGGTGGGGGGAGGAGATCTCCTGTTAAAATTGCTTTCCCCCCCCCTGCTGGGGCTTCAGCCTGCTGTCTTTGTTCCAAGTGGTGTGAAGTGGTTAAAGTCATTAACTTCCTGCAGTTCTAATCTGGCTGTGAATGAGAATGAGCAGTAGGACACCACATGTTTAACTGCATGATCTCCTTGTGTTTATTATTCACACAATCTTTTGCAAGCAAGGGAATCCTCTTCTGGGCCTTTGAGACGTCAGAGAATTGGTAAATCTTTGTAGCAGGTGCCTCCAGATAAAAATATGCCAACACCTTTAAGAATGTTCCCAGAATTCTCATGTGGGTTTGCATATGTTTGCATACATGCATAGACACCTGCAGTAGAAAGACTTTCATTGCTCAGGCATATTATCACTGAAAGATTTTACCTACAAGATTTCATTGCTAAAAACAAATACGTCTGAATAATGCAAAGACTGTTTTTACAAATCTGGGATTTTCCAGATATGTTGGATGACACCTTCTTGAATCCCAAGGACTTAAAACATGCTAGCTAGAGAGTTTAGGAATTGGTGCACCATATTTAGCAGGCTGGGCAAGACTCCTCCAAGAGATGTCTAAAACAATGGTAATTTTGTTTTAGATGGGTTTCTGCACCTTTGAGAATTGTAGCAGGTGTTATCCAGGAAATAGTGGAAGCTAGATTTGTAGCAAAACAAACAATTTTACAGCATAATCAAATTGTTGGTCCATCTTGTTCAACTTAAACTACTGACGTTCGCAGATGACACAACAGTGATTGGCCTCATTCGAGACAATGATGAATCCGCATACAGATGGGAGGTTGAACAACTAACCTTGTGGTGCAACCGGAACAACCTGAAACTGAATACACTCAAAACCGTAGAAATGGTGGTAGACTTTAGGAGAAACCCACCCATACTTCCACCTCTTACAATACTAGCCAACACAGTATCAACAATAGAGACCTTCAAATTTCTAGGTTCTACCATATCGCAAGATCTACAATGGCCACCT
>QLTV01003132.1:3887290-3909899 GCA_003457575.1 Thermophis baileyi | reverse complement strand
TCTTTTACCTGTTTGACAAATAAATAAATAAATAAATAAATAAAAATAAATAAAATATTTACAGGCCCCTCGCATCCTGGACATAAATTGTTTCAACTCCTACCCTCAAAACGACACTGTAGAGCACTGCACACCAAGACAACTAGACACAAGAACAGTTTTTTCCTGAACACCATCCCTCTGCTAAACAAATAATTCCCTCAGCACTGTCAAACTATTCACTAAGTCTGCACTACTATTAATCTTCTCATCATTCCCATCACCCATCTCCTCCCACAAATGACTGTATGACTGTAACTTTGTTGCTTGTATCCTTACGATTTATATTGACTGGTTCCTACTATGATTTGATTGCTTATTTGTACCCGAACTATCATTAAGTGTTGTACCTTATGATTCTTGACAAACTTATCTTTTCTTTTATGTACACTGAGAGCATATGCACCAAGACAAATTCCTTGTGTGTCCAATCACACTTGGCCAATAAAAAATTCTATTCTATTCTATTATCTATTCATTCACTGGAAAAATGACTGACAAACTCTTCCATACGTCTGTGAAACTTAAGGACACCTCTACACAAAAACTCCATACCAGTTTGAAATCAGGTTAGCCAGGCCAACCACGGATTGTCAACAAATTCTGAGAAGTGATTTGTGTGTGGGGGTGGGTGGGTGGAGGAACTTTTGTTCCTGGCCCTCTTGCCTCTGTTGAAACTCTAACAAAGCTATCTTTTTCCTTGCAATCCTGCTGACCTTCGGTGGTCGTGGGAGAGTTGTTTTACTATTAGTAGGAATTGCAGACTCATCCCATTTTCTGGCTCCATGAATTTCTCCCCTTGAGCCAAATGCTATCATTTCTGATTCAGAGGTTTTTTAAGACTGAAGAGGAATAGTGCCAAGATCTCTTGGAAATTTACAAATGATCTTTTGTACATGAAGAAGGGCACTGCTAGCAATTAATTCCATATCTGCCTTGCGTGAAGCACCTGTGGGGGTTTCAGGGTGTAGATCACTGGTTGAATAAAGTATTTGCACTCTCCTATTGGCAGCTGAAGGGAGCATAGATTAGCTCAGGGGCTCATGATGCCCAGCATGTTCTTAGTGATTTGAACTTTGCAGTAGATCCCTTGAATTTCAGATTCTGTTGGTGGGAAATGATGGCTCCAAAATGTCGGCTGCTACTTTTTGATGTTTGGGGAGTATGATAGACCAAAAATATTCATGGAATTGTTGACAATTCAGTTGCAAGAGAGTAAGAAAAGACAACATGGAAAACCTATCTGACAATTTTTAAGAGCAAAAGTGAGATCTCCCCAGTGGTTAGAATGCAGTATTGCAGGCTAATTCTGCCAACCTCAAACAGTTCGATTCTCACTGGCTCAAGATTGACTCAGCCTTCCATCCTTCCGAGGTTGGTAAAATGAGGATCCAAATTGTTGGAGGCAATATGCTGGCTCTTAGAGATGGCTGTAAAGCACTGTGAAGCATTATGTAAGTCTAAGTGCTATTGCCATTGCTATTGCTGCCCTCAGAATGACTTTAAATGGAACTAAGCTACATTGTAATATTGCCGTAGTTCTGCTAGGGGATGTAAGCAAATACAAAATTCTGCATGTGAGTAGCAGTGAGTAGACACACACACACACACACACACCCAAGTCATTCACAATTATATACAGTAGTGAGGTGAGAAAGTCTATGGCTCTAGTGTTTTAGTTCAGATGGAAGACTTTGCACCTAATTCATTGCTATAAAAAGTTGTGCTGTTCCTATGGACAATCAACTCTCCACTAATATTGCAATATGACATAGAGGGAAAGGATTGCTCATGGGTGCCTTTGTAGTAAATTTTATTTGTGTCATCTTACCCAGGCACAGAATTATCACATTTGATACTTCAAAGAGACACATTGGGCATAGGTATGAGCTGCAGTGATGCCATACGTGTCATGATAGTATTACACAATGATGCAGATAGCATAAATGGTGCCATTTGCACAATGCCATGAAGATGCAGTTGAAGTCACTTGCTTCCACACAAACCCCCTTACTTCAAGGTTGCTCATTATTTTAAGGTGGGGGAGGAATTACTGACAGCTATGATTTCTTTCTCAAATTCTTTTGCAAAAATGTTATATAGCATTATTTTGGAACATGCTGGTTAAATGCAGTTATGCAGATTCCAGAATAGCAATGAGTTTAATACCTTATACTTTGGACTTTTGCTTCATCTGTTAAAATAATTGAAGTCCCAATTGCTGTCTTGAAAAGAATTGTGGATGAATGTTTGTCACTCAACAGTAGTTCGACAGTGTTAAAAAAATCATCCAGGAAGCGGATCAGACTACTGTCTGTCCATCTATAACTCTATCATGCTTTTAAATTGCTGCAATTTTGTTACTCTTAGGAGTGTAAAAATAATTACAAATATAAATATAAAACATCCACAGTATAATAGTGACAATATAATACAAAAATAAAAAACAATAACCTACATAGAGCAGTGTAAACATAAACATTCATATGAAATTCATTCAACTAATTTAAAAAGCCATCTAGAAGAACTTTATTTTTAGTTGTTTCCAGAAGATAATAATATTATAAAAGCTAATCTCGTTTCCCAAGGGAAAGCTGTTTCATAAGATAGAGGTCATTACCCCAATGGCCTCAGCATTGCTAATTTCATGGCAGTGGGGATTATAACCTCATAGCCTCACCTCTGTTACTAATCTATTGAATAAGTAAAAACTAAGTTAGCTGAAATCTGTCTTTATTGTCACGTCACCTGATGTGGCCATGGAAGTCATTTTGGTTCAGGAAAACCAAATGTATTATTAAGGACACCATGATGATTGTGTTACGGTACTTCAGAAGATTATTGCAAATGATTGCATGAGTGATGATGGTATTGAAGACTTCGGGACTGCTTTGAGCACTCTTGTGAATGCTAGGTCTAAAAGGACTGTACAAAGTTAACACCCACCCCTCTCCTAGAAAATGAAATATTTTAGGAAATATTAAAAAGGCAGAATATTCTATTTCCCTGGATGGGAGAAACATGTTTTTAGGCAGGAAATAGACTTACTCATAATAGCCCCCACCTTTGTCAATGGACCATTAAGGCCAGAGCCCAGCTCACTCCCCCACCCCCACCTTTGTCAATGGGCAGTCTAATTCTACATAACAAAGATCTACCCCCTTCAGGTAGACCCATCTAGCAAACATAAACTCAGCAATGGCACCTGGGAAGATTACATCAGCCAAGCCTGGGACACAGACAAAAGCCTACAGAGTTAGCTAAGACCCCCGCCCCCTGGGAGTCTGACCACCAATCAGAGTGCATTTCTTATACAGGAACAGGAAACTCTGAGGTGGGGCCCAACAGAGGGTATAAAAAACTCAGGGACTCTCAGTAACTCCCTTCTTTTCTCCTTCAAGAAAATGTGATCCCCCTTTTCCCCAGGGACCTCAAACCACGTGGTCCTTCTGTCCACCATTAAACCATCTTTCCAAACAGCCTCCATGCTTCCAGTGTCTTTTTCTCCACTTGGAACTGAACCCAGAAGGACATTTCTTCCAACAGGACCTTAGAGCTTCAGTCCTTGATAGGATGTAAATGTGTTGGGAGAAAAAAAAAACACATTTACCTGTATTTTTAAATTTTAGCTTCTAAAATACAAAGTCCTTTGTCTGAGCTATTGAAAGCATAAAAATTCCTTAAGTACGAGGTTTACATATAAACTATGGTAATGTTTATCTGGATAAAATAGTGAGTTTGAAAGACACCAATACTAGACGTATCGATTTTTAAAGTTTTTAATCTGTAGACATTAGCACATGATAATTGCTTTCATGGCATTAAACTACTCCAACTTTTAGGTTAAAGTCATACCAGCTTTCTTTGATCTGGTACAATTTCATGCTGTGTTGGGATATAATGAATTGGGGTTCAAAAATGTGGAAAGCAGTAAATTAATTATGGGCATATAGAAATTAGGCTGCTGTGAAAGGCACTAAAGTAGTTAGGAATTCCACATAGATATTGAACAATTAAGCATCCTTCTGAGACTGTTGCTTAAACTGATGGGTAAATTCTAGCTTTTTTTCACAGCTCTCAGGTGGTGTGACTTGAAACCATGTTAATCAGCCGAGTACCACTGTACTAGGAAGCAGCTGCTCTCGCTGAAGAATTACCAGGCTTATTTTCAGCACCATTCCTCTTTTCTGCCCCATTTTTCATCATACTCCTCAACAAAATGCATATTTCCCTTTTGAGAGCTCTCAAAAGAATAATATATTTTTATTGTGACAGTGAGGCTGTTGGTTGCCATAGTTACATCCCCTGGCTGGGATAGGAGCTCTGTGGATGTTTTAAATTCTGCTATTTTCAACCATCCTCCCCTCCCCTCCTCCACATATTTTCATTCTTCACACACACACATTATATTGCCTTTATTGACATATTTACATCATCATCCTGTGCAACTGTCCAACATTTGCAGAATTCTGGAGCCTTTAGATTTGTTAACCAACGCAATTCATTCTAAGTGTTCTAAAAATTCACACATGTAGTATTTTGTATATGTGTATACACGCAGACTGCAACTATGTACATAAGTGAGAACCTCCAAAAGGTCTCATCTGTCTTTGTTTGCTCTCTCTATTATATACTAAATCCCATCCTAGTCTTCAAGACATTTGAATTAGTGTTGTAAAATGAATTTCAATTTGTGTTGCTTTTCTAGTCTCCTTGCTATAGAATCAGCTTATATCTTCCACTTGTCATCTTGCCCTTCTCTAGTCCCATAGCCTTTTTAAACTTAATCTGTTTTGAACTACACAGAGACTTGGGTGGATATATTTGCTTTTTATTTATTTTCCTTATGATTTACCAATTGGGTCTGTCAGCAACCAACTAACTGACAATTTGCAGTATGTGTGTGTATATGTGGATACATTAAAGAACCAAGGAGTTATTTAATAGATTATTATTAATTGGGATCCTTTGAAAGCAGGGCTGTTTTTTGAACATGAGAAAAGAAACTATGTTATCTAAAAACAGAGAGGACGTTGTAAAAATCTGAACCACAGTGGGTCTCTACAAGATGTTATGCTATCTGAAGTGGACAAATCTGTATTCTGGTTTGCCAACTAAATCCTGACAGAATATCTTTATGGATTAAGCAGAAAAAATGCAAGTGAAGTTTTTCTATCAATTGCAATAAAAGGAAAAGTTAGCTCTGAAAAATCTGAGTTGCACACAGTTTTTAAAGACAGTGGATCCCTGCTATGAGATGAAATTGGCATCCTTAATCTTTTATAAAATAATTAGGCTATTTAAGATGATTTAGAATGTAACTGACTTTATGATAATCTTTGTAAGGCTGAGAGAGTGAGTGAATGGTCCAAAGTCACCCAGATGGCTCTGTGTCTAAGGTAAGACTAGAACTCACAATCTCCCAGTTCTTGCCTGGGGTCCTAATCACTATACCAAACTGGTTCTCACATTATAATCTTAAACAAGTGTACTTTACATTCTCAATGTCCATGACTGTGACTTTGTGGCAAAATGGCAGTTATCTGTGAATAGCTACATTCCAAACTGGGGCCTTATTCTCTCATGAATTCTAATCACAGATTTATTTATTTACTTAGTAAATTTATATAACTGCCCATCTCACACAAATTGACTCTGGACAGGATGCAACCATTAAAAAAAAAACAATAAATATATAACAACAATTATTAAAAAACAGTCATTATTAAAATATATTTTATTTAGCAAATTTATATGACTGCCTAGATATAGATGCATATCTTCACATTAAATACATGGTGAAGACAGAGCCAATTGTCAAGTCCTTCTTTGTATCATAAATCCAACTTATGTCTACAGTGTGTGATGGAAGCTTATGTAAAAGACAAGACCAGATAAATTGTAAGGGTTATGTGTAAAGTCAAAGTTAAAATCCTACTCTCGGTGAACATTCTTGTTGACTATAGAAAATGACATGGCCATACACTGCAACAAGTAGCTTTTTGTTTGGTAAACAACTTCTCTGTTGGAATTCAGTTGTTTCCTGCCAATATTTCATGGTATATTATCAACCCCATCCTGATCTAAAAATATCTCCTTATTTGTGTAATAAATAAAAATTGGTAAGATCGCTTTCAAATCCAGCTTGTTTTAGGATGCCTTCATGGAGACATGTATATAATTTGGTTTGTAATAGTATTGAAGTGTTTATTTTGTAATTTTTTTTTTTTTTTGAGCTTTGGAACTCCCTGGAAATCTGCCATCTAACTACAAACCAGACTAACCTTGCTTAACAATATTAGCTAGGTAAGCTACCTGCTGAGACATAAATATCATAGATATAGTACATGATTAATTTTTTTTTTACTGCCTGTATGCCATGGATGATGTAAGAATCTTAAAGGGTAAAATGGAAAAACCTAAGTGATCACAATCATTAGTGCCATTATGCCAACACTATAAATTAGAATTTTCTGAATTTAAACTAACTCAAGGCAGGGAGGGAGACCATTATCTAGAACCATACCCAAAACATAATAACAAAGGTCATAAATCTTACAGCAAGGAAGGAAGTACTCAAAGAGAGCAATAGATAAGTTCAGCAGGAGATGTAGCACTGAATCTTAAGAAGGACTAAGCCTTTTAGGGCTAAGCAAGTAAATGGTTCAGTTGCCTGTACATCAATGCACAGAGTATGGGAAACACTTAGGTAGGACTTAAAATCCTAGTACAGGAGGGCAAATATGATAGTGTAGATCTAATTGAAACTTGGTGGATTGGATCTCATGACTGGAATCCAGTACTAGAAAGATTATAGTTTTGCAATAGTGGTGAATACCTGTAGCTCGGGTGTAGGATGAGGGTAAAGGTTCGTTCTCTGAGCTTGTGGGTTGGTTTCCGAACGTTTCATTACCAGGCTAGGTAAGGTGTTACCTAGCCTGGTAACGAAATGTTCGGAAACCAATCCACAAGCTCAGAGAACAAACCTTTACCCTCAGGTTATAATTTGTTCAAAAGGAACAGACCCAGCAAAACGAGAAGTGGAGTCGCATCATAGTAAAGAATGATTATACCTGTATGGAAATTCATGTTTCCAAAGATCAAAACCCTGTCAAAATTATCTGAGTATTAAGGGAAAAAGCAGTACAAGTGACATTGTAGTGAGTGCATACTATAGGCCACCCAACCAAACAGAAGCTATAGTTGAAGTGTTTGCAAAAAAAAAAAAAAAAATGACCAAGGCATCCAGGAACCATGGTAATGATAATGTAGGATTTCAACTATCTTGACATGAACTGGGAATCAAAGTTGCAGTAAGTAGGAGATCTAACAGGTTCTTGACATGCCTTGCAGACAATGTCATTGTCCAAAAGATGGAGAACAGAGACAGAAAATCAGCTATGTTGGATGTAATAGAGAGCCAGTTTGATCTAGTGGTTAAGGCACCAAAGTAGAAAGCAAGAGATCATGAGTTCAAGTTCTGCCTTAGCCATGAAAGCCAGCTGGATGATCTTGGGCCAGTCACTCTCTCTCTCAATCCAACCCACCTTACAGGGTTGTTGTTGTGGGGAAAATAGGAGGAGGAAGATTCGTTGGATATTTCTGAGTTATTGTTTAAAAATAATAAAGGTGGGATATAAATAAACAAACAAACAAAAATAAAATGCTTACCAAAGAGAAGAAATGGTTAAAGAAGTGGAAATGGTAGGGACCTTGGGAGAAAGTGACCATGCAACCTAGATTTTACTATATTGCAGATAGGGAAAAGTAAAGATAATCAGAATAGTGTTCTAATTTCAAGAATTCAACAGGCTAAGAGAAAAAAAGGAATGATTCTGTAGCTAGAAATCCTGAAGAGAGAAACAACTCAATAAATTCTGTAAAATGAGATAACTGAAGCCCAAACACAATACCAAAGAGAGGGGAAAAATGGAAGAGACCAAAAGACCTATCTGATAAACTGAGAAACAAAAAGAACAAGTATAAAAAGTTGAAAGAGGGTTACATAATAAAAGCAGAATATTAGGAAAGCTAAGGCTTGCTATCAATGCCAGAAATAACAAAAAGGGTTTTATGGGTATGTCTGGGGGAAAAAGTGGAAAGTCAAGGAAACAGTTGGACCACTTGTTAGATGGCAAGATGGTGACAGACAACAGGGAGAAGGCAGAATTGCTTATTTCCTTTTTTTTTTTCCACAAAAGAAAATAGCAGTCCAACTTGTCAGAAATGGAACTGTGGATAGCAGACAAGAAATGCAGATCAAAATAGATAAGGAATTGTTGAGAGGGGACTTTGTAATTTTGAATGAATTCAAATCTAGAACTGGTAGATCACAGAACCACCAACTGAAATCTTTGTGAAGTTCTGGAGCACAGGGGAACTTCCAGAATACTGGAGAAGAGCCAACATGGTGCCAATATTTAAGAAAGGTTGCAGTTCTGCCCTGGACTTGGGTTTCTTTTTTCTAACCATTGCCTACGTAACAACTCTTCCTTCTGTCCTTCAGGGTTATTCCCTTAGTCCTCTACAGATAGAGGTTTTCTGTTACATGGGGAAATAGATTTATTTTCCCTAGCACCTACATGGGGGCAAGAAAGGAACCAGTGGGTGGAAGTGAGAGATCCAAATTTGAACTAAGGAAACATTTCCTGATTGTGAGAAATATTAAGCAATAGAACAGCCTTCTTCCTGAATCTGTGGCTAGCCCATCATTGGAGGCTTTCAAGAAAATAAAATAATTTTTTTTATTTAGAATGATGTGAAGATTCCTAAACTGGGCATGGGTACTTAGAGTAGAAGACATTCAAGATCCCTTCAAACCCTATGACTCTATGAATGTAGATGCCAGAGTATCTTGCATATCAACCTTACAAATTAAAAATCCAAATTATTCTATCAATACTAGGACATATGCTGAGGTCATATTAGTTCAGAGGTCTTCAAACTTGGCAACTTTAAGACTTGTGGACTTCAACTCCCAGAATTCTCCAGCCAGCAATTCTTCTTCTTTGTATATGTTAATGATCTGAAAGATTCATTGTTTTTTTTTATTGTAACTTTGGAATAGTTTGGAAATGATACGATTAAATTTAATAAATAAATGTATATTTGCTATATTTACTGCCAACATTTAAAAATCAAGGGAAAAGAGGATAAAACCCATAACAGTGCAATTATATATTGTTTAAAACCAGAACTATCTTGTGATTTAGCTCAACTGCCATGGTGAAATTTGGCATGTTTAAGACTAGGCATAGTTCATTATATCTGGTCTTAAATTTTATCTTCATTCTCTTCTAGGCATAGCAAATTAATTCCTGGCTACCAACAAACATGCACATGTGTATGTAGAAATGTATCCAAATACACACCCAAACTACTAATACAAATTTGGAAAGCAGAAGAGCTTTCAACAACGTTGAATTCCTATTCTCTCATTTGCCTTTCCTAAGCAGTTCTAAGAAATTCAGCAAAGCTTTTATTTCCCCATGCAGCAACCCCTAATTAAGAAAAGTGTATTTTTCTTTCCATGTTATTTGGCCTTCTTTGTAGTCACTTACTTTCTTTATACAGGATCTGCTCATAAATAATCAAAGCACTCCAATCTGATGAAGCATCAGTGTCCAAGATTTGAAGCAGAGTCTCTGGAGTGAATGGTATAAAATTGTTGAAAAATAAATGAATTAGGAGTTTAAAAAAAGAAGCCAAAGTTATAAAACTGTACAGCTGCATAATCCTTTGCAATTTGTTTCCTATAACTTTTAATATGTCTGCCTAAGAAAAAGAACATACAAGAAACTGCAATTGGAAGAATGAGAGAGAGATACAGAAAGACCTAAGGTGTAACTTTTACATGTATTTCATTATTTTATTAATTATTTCAATTTGTATGGCTTCCCACTCAACATACAACTCTCTCTGGTGTTCCAATGAGGAATTAAAAAGCTAAACTCTGCCCTAGCCTATACTAATACTGTGTTTGGAAATAAGGTCCCAAACTGCATAAGTACCTTCGTTCTTGTCATATCTTTCGAAACAAAACAAAACAAAAACCACATACTTTTAGCACAAATGTAAGCAATATATGCATGATAGAAGTATCTCTAATGTTGTTGAGTTTTTAGGCTTGGGGACTCCATAAAATGCAAGAATGGTGTTACTTTGTTGAGTTTTGTTAGTTACAGGCAGGTTTGTCTATGCAGATTCTCAGTCATCCAGGTCATGGTTTTCCCAAAGGTGCTTTTTTCAAGAGGCAACTGGACTTTCTGGTTTTTCTTTGAAGACGTTTCGCTTCTTCATCCAATGAAGAAGCTTCTTGGATGAGAAGCGAAACGTCTTCAAAAGAAAAACCAGAAAGTCCAGTTGCCTCTTGAAAAAAAGCACATTGGGACTTACAGGCAGGTTATTTCACTTTTGCTCCCATCATTTGCCACTAAAAACTTGAAATATATCCACATATTAAAAATATTCACATAGTCCAATTTTTCTGTAAGTTGGGTGGTAGGTAGCCCTTAGTAATGATTACCATTCCACATCCATGAAGGCCTCCATAAAAATCAAGAGAGCAAGCAGTTTGTTTTAAGTTCTGATGTCCAATATGGGGCAAAAAAAACTTAAACAGAATTGTTGTTTTAGTGGAACACAATCAACTGGAATACTTAGACGGAATATTTTAAGTGGGATCATTTTATTCCAGCACCATTTTCCTCTATTTCATGTATACTTTGATTTGGTTTTGGTTTAGTATATTGCATTAACTCAAGCATTTTGTTTTGTATCTCATGGTTTAGATCAGGGTGTCAAACTCACTGCCTGTGACTCATCCGCGGGCTGGATGAGTCACACACTGGCCACGCCCACGCCCGGTTTAGCGAAGGGGGAAAAAGTCACGATACGTCACGTCATGATGCCGTGACAACGCGAGTTTGACACCCCTGGTTTAGATGGTTTAGAACACTGTGCACATCCAGCTAATAACCCAGAGTCAACTAATTGATGACCTAAGTTGGCTTGCAAAGCCAGCCTGTAACTTGGTTCTGGACCTACTATACTGATCTTGTTCCATGGGTGATGTATAGAAGAGTCTGCAGAGACTTTAGCTGCTGTGCTGGTTCATCATTTTTTTTAAAAAAAAACTCTGCGGGGAAAAACTGTGCACCCAGAAAACAGACTGCAAAGACAAACTAAGTGGCAAGGAAATTGATCATAAGCAATCATCAAGGGAATGGAGTGGGGAAGAAAACTAGTCTCTAGTATTAGTTTCTTACCAGTAGATAATACTTCCATCAATTTGAAAGTGCACTTCAAGTGGCACCCGCTTTTCTGTCATGTGATTTCTACAGCATTTTTGGCATTATTGTCAGAATGAGACATCCTTCCATCATACACACCGTATCTGTTTTAGAATCTCTTTAGCAATGTCACCCATTTAAAGTGCATTTCATCAAAATGTGATTTACCTTTAATACCAATAGAGAGGAAGTTCAGAGAAAGGGAGGGGAGAGAGAAAGGACAAAAAGCGTATTCATGACTCATTTCTTGGTCTATCCATTCAATTTCACATCACAAGCTGTTGCCATGGAAATGTCACACATGTAAGACGGGAGTTGGAAGTCTAATGCAAGTGCTGATTGGTACAGGGAGGGATAAGGAAAAAGAGAAAACATTTTTTTATAAACAAAGAAAAGAAGCCGAAAATGCAGGCAAGTAACAACCAAGCAGACCTTAAAATGGGAACTAATTCTAGGGAACTATTCAATATATCTCAGGAAAGAGCAACATTTCTTCTATAGATTAGGGCAACAGCATTCGTTTTCTTGCATCCACAACAGGATTCCAGGGTGAAGGCAAACACTCAGCAATCGTAATTTTGGTGTTTTTTCCCCCCCTATCAGCTGTTTTTTGGCAATCCACAGGCATGAATGCATGCATGATTATGTGTTAACTGCTGCAGAGAAAGTGTAGTTAAAAACATAATTACAGCTGTTTGAGAATTTGGCACCCCAGCAATCCTCATATGGTATAATTTACATTTGCCAGCATGCAATCTGCTCTGCAGCTACAAATCAAATACTCTGGCTCTTTTTAACCTTAGCATCTCAGAGGGGTTTTTTTTTAATAGTTTTCTACTGATCTTTCAAGTACACTCACAAATCATACATGTAATAGCTGGGTTCACACATCACACTGAGACCTGATTTTTTTTAAATTCATGATCATTGGCCCTGGTTTATAAATTACAGTGGCTGTGTTCATGTAAAATGCTAAGTTGGAAGCAAGCAAGCAAGCATCACTCTGATTAGTGCAACGTATGAATACAGACACTGATAAACATTAGATCTGATTTACATACTGCACTAAGCAATGAAGTTGTCTGTGAACTATGCTACTGTGGTTTGCAAACCATGGTTTATGGTTTTGTATTCGATCTAAATCTAGACATTCAATGAAGCAGAGTTAAAATGAAGCATGGTTTGGATCAGTGTATGGCAGGGGTGTCAAACTCAAGGCCCAGGGGCCAGAGGTGGGCTTCACATAATTTAACAACCGGTTTGCCTAGTGCAGAACCGAAAATGTGAGCGCGTGCGCGCATGCTCTCTTCACACACGTGCGCACCTTCCGCGCTTGCACGTGGCTTCAAACACACGGTGATTTCATGCACGCGGCTTCCAGCACACCTTCTCGGGCAGATGCGGTGAGTAGAGTGGGTGAGGCGCAGAAATAAGCTGGGCTGCGTGGGTGGGGCAAGCGAGCCAGAGAGTGAGATATATAGGACGGGATAGCACTGGGGCGGGTGGGCAAGCCCAGCTGGTGGTGGGAATTACCGGTACGGGCAAACCGGTCCAAACCACCAGCAGCCCACCTCTGCCAGAGGCTGAATCCGGCCCGCAGGGTGTTTAGATCTGGTCCACGGGGCCGCCCTAGAAACAGCAAAGGACTGGCCCGTGGTACTTCTGCCAGTAAAAACAGAGCTCGGGAGGGCTGCATGCGCCCTCCCCAAGCTCCGTTTTTGTTTGCAGAGGGTTGCAGGAGGCCGTCGCAGCCAGAAACAGAGCTCACAAGGGCTGCGTGTGGCCCCCTGAGCTCTGTTTTCATTGGCAGAGGGTTGCAGGAGGCCATCGCATGCCCACCCCGGCCCCCCGAAGTCAACCCTGATGCGGTCCTCAATGAAATCGAATTTGACACCGTTGGTATATGGTATTCCCAGAAAGGCATTGCAGGTAGGAGATCACTACTTAAAATTATGGTTATTCATATGTAGATCAATTGCTCCACATTCTAGTATAACATGTAATAACTCTGCTTTGCAAGGTGTACTGGTTGTCAATTTGCTTTTGGGTACAATTCAAGATGCTGGTCATTACCTATAAAACCCTGCATGGCATAGGGCTTGGTTATTTGAGGGACTACCTGTTTCCCATAGTATCTTACATTGTTAAGGTTTAGTAGCAGAAATTGATTATTTGCCATCAAGTCATTGTTGGCTCTTAACAACCACATAAATAGATTTTTCTCCATTTACCCCTTACCTGGTCTTTCAAGTCTTCTTATGGTGCATTCATCACCACTTTGTTGCTGGTTGTCCTCATCTTTTCTTTCTATCTTTCCCAAATTTAAAGCCTTCTTTGGAAAAGTAGGTCTTTGCATAATATATCCAAAGTAGGATAATTTAAGCCTGGTCATTTGTGTCTCAAGAACTCTGAGTGGATTTGTTAAACGATCCATGTGTTTGTTTTGGGGCCATCCATGATATCCCCAGGAGTCTTCTACAAAACCAAATCTCAAAACCGTCAATATTCTTCCTATCTTCCTTCTTCAAAGTCCAAATTTTACTTCTCTTGAGCATCACAGGTAATACTATAGCTTGCAGAATTCTGATTTTTGCAGGTACAGTCACATCACAGCATTTGAATATCTTTTCCAAGGCCCTTATGACTACTCTACCAAGGGACTGCTTGTTTCTTTTTGGGTTAATAGTTGATCCTAAAAAAACAGAAGCTATCCATCACTTCAATATCTTCATTGTCAATTCTAAAGCAAGTTGTTTCACTTGTTTATATTTAATTTTAGTCCCATTTTTTCAATGTGGTCCTTGACATTAATTATTTGAGCTTGCAGATCCTTTTGCATTTTAGCTATCAGGTTAGTGCCATCAGCATAGCAGAGGTTATTGATGTTTCTTCCTTCAGTTTTAAAATCATGCCCATTTTCTTCCAATCCAGCTTCTCTTAATATGTATTTAGCATATAGACTGAGTAAAATAAGGGGAGAGTATACAGCAGGGGTATCAAACAGGTGGCCCACGGGCCGGATGCATCACATGCAGGCCATGCCCACCCCAGCTCCCTGAAGGGGAAATACATCGCGAAATGTCACGTGACAGCAATGTGATGCCGTGAGTTTGACACCCGTGGTATATAGCCTTGCCTCATCCCTTTACCAAGCTGTATGTAGCCAATGTGTTTTGCCATATTTTGTTTGCACTGTGGCTTCCTGACCTGACACCGGTTTCTCATGAGGGCACTGAAATGTTCTGAGATACCATTTTTCTGAGCACGTCCCATAGCTTGATTAGATCGATACAGTCAAATGCCTTTCTATAATAAATACAGCACGTAGTGACTTCTTTTTTATATTCCCTGGCTTTCTCAATTATCCAGCATGCATCAGCAATATGTTGTGTTCCTTAGCCTTTTCTAAAGCCAGCTTAAACATCTGGCATCCCTTTTTCCATGTACGCCTTTAATCTGCATTGGATGATCATAAGCAATATTTTGCTGGTAGTGGCAGAAAACACACCTCCTAAACTCTAATTGGCATTCCTCTACTTAATAGAAAAGGAACTAGTGCCATCACGTAGCCTTGCCTGGACTTTCCTGATAAAAGACCTTAAGGCATAACAAATACTTTCTGGAGATAGTGGATGTGATTTTCAAACTGTTGACTTTTAATTGAGTTGGTGCCTTTATGTCCTGCCAAGAACTACTTGTAAAGAATTGTTGATTGGGTTAACATCTGATTGGGTTAATTTTATGGTGGGAATCAGGCTGTTACTGCTTAATACAAGGAGTGAACCCCAGTTTTAGCTGCCTATTGAGCATAGTATTTTTTTTTATCCTAATTGCCAATAAAATTTTAGGAGCTGAAGGTCAGCCTTCTCATATTCCTTGTTACTCATTCCTTTGAATTGTTGATACCAGAGATTCTGCATCCCAAGCATAAACTACAGTTTTCATTCATTCATTCATTCATTAATGTTAATTTAATTTATATACCCATCTAACATGATTCTAGGAAGCTTACAATAGAATACATAAAATACATGATATAAAAAATAAAAATAAAACATAGTAGCTGAGTATTATCCAGGCAATAATCAGCTGGATACTTTTCCCCATGATGTCTCCCAGCCTGCCTGCCCAGCTCTTGGAAAGCTATACAAAAAGACAGGGATACAATTGAGGCATTGCACCAAGCTACAATAGAGTTATTTTCAGGCAATGTGACTTATAACTTATGAGTTGTAGCTTAGAATGAACCATGACCGAGTCAGCCATGATGTACAGGTAGTCCTCAACTTACCACCACAATTGAGCCCAAAATGTCTGTTTCTGGGACGGTTGTAAAGTGAATTTAACCCATTTTACGACTTTTCTTGCCACAGTTGTTAAGTGAATCATTGCAGATGTTAAGTTAGTAACACAGTTGTTAAGTGGCTTCCCCATTGACTTTGTTTGTCAGAAGGTCGCAAAAGGCGATCACATGATCCCGGGACACTGCAACGATCATAAATATGAGTCCGTGGCCAAGCATCTGAATTTTGATCATGTGTCCAAGGAGATGCTGCAAAGGTCGTAAGTGAGAAAAAAGGTTAAAAGTCACTTTTTTTAGGGTAGTTGTAACTTCGGTCACTAAATGAACTGTTGCAAGTCGAGACTATCTGTATTCAATAAATCAGGTTGAATATACTATACAGGTAGTCCTCGACATACGACCACAATTGAGCCCAAAATTTATGTTGCAAAGTGAGAAATTGGTTGAGTGAGTTTTGCCCCATTTTACGACCTTTCTTGCCACGGTTGTTAAGTGAATCACTGCAGTTGTTAAGTTAGTGACACAGTTGTTAAGTGAATCTGACTTCCCCACTGACATTGCTTGTTGGAAGGTCGCAAAAGGGGATCACATAACCCTGGGACACAGCAACGGTCGTAAGTATGAACCAGTTGTCAAGCATCTGAAGTTTGATCACATGATCGTGGGGAGGCTACAAAGGTCATTAACTGTGAAAAATGGTCATAAGTCACTTTTTTTAACTTTGAACGGTCACTAAATGAACTGTTGTAAGTCGAGGACTACCTGTAGTTCCATACAATGCATGAACTTGGCCAGCATCTTCTTAAGGACTGCTTATCAGCAAACTTTGAGCACCTTTAATGGGATTCTTTCAAATCGTGAGCTTAAAAGTTTCTCCTTTTATTATATGTGTTAAAAATTAATTCGATAATAACTTTGGAAGTCTTTAGGGGTCTCATCCAGGCCCTTCCAGAGCAGTTTGTGCCACCAAGGCTTTAAGTTCTAGTTTGGTGGACTATGCAGTTTAGATCTTGGTTAAGAATACTGCTTGGCTCTAGACCAGGGGTGTCGTTAAACTCAAGGTCCGTGGGCTGGATTCGGCCCGCGGGATACTTAGATCTGGCTCGCGGGGCTGCCCTGGAAACAGCGAAGGACCGGCCCGTGATGCCTCTGCCAGCGAAAGTGGGCTCCCAATCTCCGTTTTCAGCTGAGACGGCCTCCTGCAACCCTCTGCCAGTGAAAACGGAGCTCGGGCTCGGGCATGTGGCCCTCCCGAGCTCTGTTTTCACTGGCAGAGGGTTGCAGGAGGCCGTCCCAGCTGAAAACGGAGATTGGGAGCCCACTTTCGCTGGCAGAGCACTTGGGCCACCACAGGTGCCCCCGACATGAGTGATGTCAAGCTGACCACGCCCACCCCGGCCATGCCCACCCCGGCTCCTCGAGGTCAAACACAACCCTGATGTGGCCCTCAATGAAATCGAGTTTGACACCCCTGCTCTAGACTGAGAAGGCATTCTATGGACCAAGGCAGGGACCACAAGATAGAGCTGCCTAAAATTCAGAGGTGCCTTACGTGGCAGTACAGAAGGTGCTTTTGTACCTTCCCCTGGGTTTGGTGCTTAATCCTAGGTGTTGCTGTAAGGATATATATCTTTTGCCTTTGAACAATATGTCAGCGGTAGGGCCTCATCAACAGACGTGAATACTGGAATTAAAATTATTACTTGCAGTTATTGAAAAATGCCTCCTCTACAGTCTTATTGTGATCTTAATTGGTTTCCCATTTAAATTAGGTTAAGAAGTCATTAAAAACCACTCTCATACTTCCCACATAAGTCTCCTATACAGAAGGCACATGTGCATCCAGAGAAAGGCATTATTGAGGAGGTGTGTTGCTGATGGGTATAAAATGAGGGGGAAGGGTTGAGGTGGGGGCTGCATCTAAAATGCTGCGCCTTGCTGCAGAAACCTATAAATTAGCTTGCCAAAATCTAACTCTTTGGGGAAAAGAAATTCTTGCTCACTAATAGGAATGAAATGAAAGAAGCAGCGATGTCAAGGAAATAGCCGTTTCTGTTTCTATCGTGAAGCATCACTTTGTAGCATCAGAGAAAACGAAGCCTTTGCTTTTCTAGGTTCCAGAAATTGAAGCAAAAAAATTTGCCCTGCCGAACAATATCATGCTTTTCCCTTCCCCTAGTATCAGTTGTACTTCCTGCTAATCAGATGCACTCTCCTCTCCTCAGCCTAGGAAATAGTTGTGGTATCTTGGATACCTCCAAGCGCTAGTAATTCCGGATGAATATTGACTATTTAATGACAACTACACTCCAGTACAAATATCAAGTGATATTATTCAGTCAGATACAGATGATTGAATAGGGATGACATACATGTTACTCAGCAAATGAATTATTGGATTCGCCCATGCCCTCAATGCGCTTGTCGGCTAGGAACTTTTCATTTGGCCTTCTAACTTGAGAACCAATTGTGAATGTCAGACCTAAATGCTCAGATTTAAGTGTTAGGTTGTCTTGTTTGATTACAGAAGTAAAAGGTCACAAATGACTAATGAAAAGTACAAGTGATATTGCCAGGGTAATGCTGTATGGCTGCAAGAGGCAAACAGCGTGGGGGACAATCTTATTTGAGATTGCACTTCTTTGAGAGGCTAAACATTATGCTGCCCTCTAGTGGTCTCTGCGAGTGTTCCCCTCTAATCCCGGATTCTCCTTTTCCTTCTCCTGGGCTTTACATGCACCTGAGAGGTGTTTGGGGCTCCAACCTGTTCTTATTCTGGCCACCACTCAAACGTATTTTCTCCCACCATCTCAGACCTCTTGTTGCCCTTTCTTTCTCCCACTTGCTGCAGTTACTTTACCAAAAGGCAGAAACTGGAGCTTGCCTCAGTTACGGTGTTATATCTATATAATATCTATATATATCTATCTATCTATATATGCCTCAGTTACGGTGTTATATCGAGGGAATATCCTGCTCTCTATTGCAAACATGTGTTTTATTAGCTACTTCTTGGGCTTGTTTTGCTAAAAAAAAAAGAAAAGAAAAGAAAAGGCAAGGTGCATTTATGTACATGAGGGAGGGAGGGAGGGAGAGAGAAGGAGACAGAGGGAGAAAAACATGTTCTTGTTTCTTTTTAAATAGTTCATGTGGAGGGAGAACGTGAATGAGCATGGCTGCCTTCTCCATAGGGGCAAAATTCTCAAGGGGGAGTGAAGTTCCTTCCAATGTTTGCTCTTGTGATGGCCCAGAAGCTAGAAAAGCCAGGGAGGTTATAAGTCATTCCAAAAATAATAATGCTGTGAAATATTGGACAGTAACAGAATCTTTCATGCTCAGGAAAATTTCACTGATTTGTTTTTTTCCTTTCCCCAGCCCCGGAAACAAAAGTCAAAGACAATTTGAATACATTGGTTGAATACATTGGTTAATTCTGCCTTGCCCCCTCCAAAATGCTACAGGAATGTTCAGCACAGCACAAAGGTATTCCCAAATAGAGGATGGCTAAGATAAAACACATCAATATTTGTCAGGTACTCTGTTGGTTTTGAGTACCTCACTAAATGCAATCCTAGTCTCTGTTTATTGATTAATTAGTTTGGATTTGAGTTGGTTTGGGTTGGTTGGATTTGGTTTGATGTTACCTGATTCCAAAATGATTCTGAACAGCTCACAAAGCTGCTTGAATGTTGAGGGAAATAGGTGTCCCCTATAAAAGGATAGTACTGACTGGTGAACAGTAACTTACATTTTGGATGTTGGTCAGTAGTTCTTGACCTTTGACAACTGCAGAGAACTGCCTACCTAGATGTGCAACTCTAAGATACTACCGTATAATGCCTTTTGAGGCAGGGGTAGCAGGGATTCCAGTAACACAGTTTATTGTTCTAGGGTAGAATAACAGAATCTTGAAAGCTGTCTCAGCTTATACCAGGCAAAATCAAGACAGGATTACTTTGAATTTCTTTCTTATGCTTTTCACATTCTCAGGATTGAGTTGCTGTTTCTCCTTCCTTAATAGTTTGTTGCTTCCCTCCCTCTTCCCAAAACCAAGTCTATGTTCTTCACACATAAATATCGAAAAACCAAAGACACAGAAAATTAAGGTTTTTAGGGGTTTGGAGAAGAATGAGTTTAACTCTCTTTGCTGCATGAGCTAATAAAGAGAACTGAGATCTTGTAACATATTAGGACAAGATCTTCCTGGCATATGTAGGAAATGCAGTTTGCATTTTTTTTATTTTTAACTTAGAAAATTAAAATAAACCCAAAGACAATGTCATTTGTTTTCTTTTACACTGATATTCTTTTAAGAAATAATACAAAGGTTTCTTATAGGGTTGAATTCTTATAGTTAATTGTACATCTGTGATATTCCATAAATTAGTACCATAATGGGATTTCTACGAATATCTGTATAATAATATAATACAGAAGCAAATATTTATGAAGTTTAAGAATTTTTCTGTTCAGAAAAAGATATCCTTAAACACTGAGCAATTACATTTTAAAATAAATAATACTAGAAGTCAGGTGTATGTGAGTGTGGATGTGTTAAAAAATCAAGATGACAGTCATGCTGTACAAAGCCACACCCCTTTTAAAAAGATGTGTTGGCTGCTTCAATTGCGTGGCCACAGCTGTTGTAGAAGAATTGCCCCAAGAATTCATTTAAACTGGAGACCATTAATGAAGCATCAATTGTTTAGTACAGGGCTGTCGAACTCCTGGCCCACGGGTCGGATGTGTCACGTGCTGGCCACGCCCATGCCCAGTTTAGTGAAGGGGAAAAAAGTCCCGATATGTCACGTGATGCCGCCATGACGATGCGAGTTTGACACCCCTGATTTAGTACTATACTAAAGCAGTGGTGGGATTCAATTTTTTTTTACTACCAGTTCTGTGGGCGTGGCTTGGTGGGCGTGGCATGGTTTGGTGGGCGTGGCATGATGGGCGTGGCAGGGGAAGGATACTGTAAAATCTCCATTCCCACCCCACTCCAGGGGAAGGTTACTGCAAAATCCCCATTTCCTCCCGATCAGCTGGGACTCGGGAGGCAGAGAATAGATGGGGGCAGGGCCAGTCAGAGGTGGTATTTACCGGTTCTCCGAACTACTCAAAATTTTCACTACCGGTTCTCCAGAACTGGTCAGAACTTGCTGAAACCCACCTCTGTACCAAAGACAGAAAAATTAAACCTAAAAAGGGGCAGTGATTAAACGTGTTTATATAGTATTATACAAATTAAAATATGCACATGATTGGGTTAAGCATATGTGTAATTCGGTCAAGTCAGCTAATGGGGTAGATTCCAAGAGAAAAGGGGGTGGAACTGCTAAAACAACAATGTACTGAGAGAACAGCCATATAAATATACATTTCTAGGGAAATGCCTCTATAGGTTTATATTATACTGGCCTTGTTTCTCAGGGGCTTTGCTTGCTTAGTGTCTTCTCCCAGCTTTATCAATTTTGCTTGTCTTTTTAAGTAACTTATGACTGAGCTGACAAGGTTGTTTTCCAAGCCCCTGGGAAGGTAATTAAAGGAAGGGATGTTTTGTTCGCCTCATCACCATATTTTCTCCACAACAGCCATCTTCATTGTTTTAACTCTCCCCCATCCCCCATGGTTGCCTCTGATTTGGTCTAATGTATTTTCTTCATTTCCTGATTTCTTTTTTTAACAGCTTACTTTATAAAGAGTTTTAGAGAGGCTGAAAACTTTCAAACTTTAAAGTAATGTTCTGCATATTTTTGGGCAGATATTGAGGCCCCCAGTTCAGTCTGCCTACCTATCCTGACTATATTAATAATTTCTTTAAAAAAAAATGAGAAGTGGGCATATGGCAAAAATTACCACCAGGTGTGATGGAAGGGGGCTTAAAATCAGTGTTGATTTCTGACAACTGCCTGGATAAGTCCCTGGAGTTTTCGTGGCAAGATTTTCATAAGTATTTTGCCTTTGTCTTTTCCCTGGGTCTGAGAGAATGACTGGCCCAAGGTCACCCAACTGGCTTTGTGCCTGAGGCAGGACTTGTCTCCCAGTTTCTAGCCTGGTGCCATAACTACTACTCCAAACTGGCTCTGTTATGGATGCCTCAGGAATTCTTACAAAACAAAAATGGTGGGCCAGCTGCCCACAATGCAAGTGTTTCCACTTGCCAAGAAACACCAAAGGTCAGGTGGAAGGATTTCCAGGGGAATAGATGGGTGGTGTCCATACCTCTGATGAAATGAGCTGATGAAAAACATGTACACCATATAATAAAATGTATTACTTCAAAAACTAATACTCTCTTGTCCTACAAAGGATCTGATTATAATGTAGGTTCTGTTGTGTCCAACTTCTGCAAATGGAATGGAGACAGAAAGAGTTCAATGCACAAGTAGTGTATCAGCATGAAACCTTCTGTGTTTCCTACAAAATAGGCGTTGGACCTACCTGATACGCCTCTTCTCATCCGGGGGGAGCCAGCATTCAGGATGGGTTGTTCTCATCCAATCTGGTTTCAGGACTGAGTCTGTCTATTTTTTTCTTATTTAGATTAGGGTCCGCCTCCTGTAGCCCCAGATTTGACGAATTCTGAAGACTAGACTCGACGTGGTAACTCTTAACCCAGGTAAGCACCTGGCGGACTCCCATCCACCAATTGTAGATTGACATGGAAAATTTTGGACAGGTAAGGGCGGGACTGAATGCTGGCTCCCCCCGGATGAGAAGAGGCGTATCAGGTAGGTCCAACGCCTATTCTCCATCCTGGGGAGGAGCCAGCAGTCAGGATGGGACATACCAAAGCATGTAGTCCCCGAAGGGAGGGACCTGTCCTGGCCAACCAATCGGTGATCAGACTCCACCACTCGTTGAAGGACCCGGCGGCCAAAGGCCGCATCTGTAGAAGCATACGTGTCTATTTTGTAGTGTCTGATGAATGGGGTAGGAGAGGCCCAGGTGGCCGCCCGGCACACCTCGTCCAGAG
>QLTV01003132.1:3869091-3883832 GCA_003457575.1 Thermophis baileyi | reverse complement strand
GCGCGAGCGTTTGCTCAAGCGCCAGAAATTTGGAGGCTCAGCAGGAGGTCGCAATTACAATGATGGCCTTCCGACTCGCTGATGAAGCAATTGAGCCTGCGCGAGCGTTTGCTCAAGCGCCAGAAATTTGGAGGCTCAGCAGGAGGTCGCAATTACAATGATGGCTTTCCGACTCACTGATGAAGCAAACGAGCCTGCGCGAGCGTTTGCTCAAGCACTAGAAATTTTGGAGGCTCAGCAGGAGGTCGCAATTACAATAATGGCCCAGCTGAATCAGCAATTCTGTTGAAAGTGGCCTTCCAACTCTCCAAGTAAAGCAAGGTAGCTTGCGCGAGCGTTCCGACTCACTGATGAAGCAATTGAGCCTGCGCGAGCGTTTGCTCAAGCGCTAGAAATTTTGGAGGCTCAGCAGGAGGTCGCAATTACAATAATGGCCCAGCTGAATCAGCAATTCTGTTGAAAGTGGCCTTCCAACTCTCCAAGTAAAGCAAGGTAGCTTGCGCGAGCGTTTGCTCTAGCGCTTCCAGGAGAACAGCTGTGAGTCGGGGATCCGAAGGCTATGCAATCCGAAATAGCGCGGGAGACTCACGCTCGGTAAAAACGGGCAGAAAAACTTTTTCGCGAGCAGTTGCTCCAGCGTCTGATCAATTTAGGCCAGAGGGGTACAAACGAGGATCGGAGACCCCTAAAACAGCGATCTGAAGCACCCCCTGGGCTTTCTCTAAGCTGGGAGGAGAAGGGGGGGAATGGGGGGGAATTCAAACCGTCCAACAATGAAGCTGAAGTTCTTCCTTCTTGCTGGAATGAAGGCAGCAAACTTCTAAGTGATGGAGCCACCTGGTGGCTTTTGCAGAATTGTGCAGATAAAGAGATAGTAAATTTGGAAGATAAAGGTCTAATTCGTGATTTGACTAACTAGGATGGGAGTCCAGTTGCCAGCAAGCCACCTAGTGGCTCTTTCAGAATTGCTCAGATGATAGAATTGAATTTGGAAAATAAAAAGACCTAATTTTTGGTGAATTTACTGAATTTAGGATGGGAGTCCAGTTACCAGCGTCCTTCTCCTGAAAGGACAAGTCAAATCTGGGGCTACAGGAGGCGGACCCTAATCTAAATAAGAAAAAAATAGACAGACTCAGTCCTGAAACCAGATTGGATGAGAACAACCCATCCTGAATGCTGGCTCCTCCCCAGGATGGAGAAGAGAGGAATTGCTCAGCCTGCATAAAATTTCTATAGTATATACTCTCTTAACTTTTAATATTTTCCCAACACTTGACTGCAATTTGAAAAGAAAGGGGAATTAGCTCATGCGAACATAAAGTACCTGATATGCTGAATGCAAATCCACAACTGAAGTTACAAGTACCATTGTAGTTTTGCTTAAGGGGCAAAAAAAAAAGTATGGAAATAGAGTTTCTTTGGTGTGGCTTTTCTGTTTTGATTCTTTCTTTTCTTTCTTTTTTCTTGCATTGACTGTACAATCATAAAAACTGGTAAGGTTGAACTGTGAACATGAAAGACTGAAGTCTGTCATGAAACTTCAGTATAAATACAACTTTCAAGTCCATGTACCTACTTATTAAAAGAAAAGCATGGGGGGGGGTTCCCGCATGTGGAATTGATTCTGCAATCTGTATTAACCAGTCTTCCTCAACTTGTCCTCTCCAATTCTGTAGTCTTTCAGAATTCCCAGTGAGCGGAGCCTTTCAACCAATCTAAATAGGAGGTACTGGATTTGGAAAGGCTAATATGAATGATTAAGTGTCTGTATGTACACATGCTATCATTTATTGCTAAACATGGAGAGAACTGAAAAACTAGGAAAATTAGCCAAGTTAGTAAAAGTTTCTCAAAAGAAAGTTTGTGATAATTCATAGGCACGCAACCTAAGTATATGTAGTTGGAAGATTGACAGCCAGGAATATTTCTTCTCATTGCCTATGGTTGCCTTGGGGGAAAGTTTCGTTTTTGTTTTGCTAAAATAGAGTGAGAAATCAACCTATTTAATGAATGTGCCTACCCCCCCCCTCCCATCACATGTTTGTAATCCTCAAAGTTCCAAATATACGGCTAAAATTCAATAGCAAAATAACAAATTTCAGTAGTAAGATTTTGTTAACAAAATACCCTCCTAAAAGGTATGTGAAGCTTCTCTTGATATTGCCACCATGGTCTTAAAAAGTAAAACAAAGGAAAGCCCAGTAGAAGAGACACAGTACAACAATCTTCCAGGCTATAGAAACACACAGAAAAGCCTTCCCTGTGTTGTGGCCAAAAGTGCAGAGGAGAATCAATCATGGGAACTGATTGGCACACTATATCAAAAGATGGTTTACTCTTCTAAAATGGGCTTATCAACTTTTAAAGAGACCATTCATCTCAGCAAGCTTTCCAAAGTCCCCTTTTGTAGGAAATCTGGAGTCAGTTGTAGAAACAGCTAGATCCCCTGGTACCAGCTAAGAGGCAGATTAAGATAATCACTATGATTTTGAAAACTCACAGTATGCCTATTCTTAGTGCTATACACCTGAGACAAAGCCTTTTTGTCCTTCACAGCTGTAGGATCTATGTATCTTTCCCACCGTTTATGTATTTCTCTTTCCTGATCATTTATATACGTAGAATGGATGTCTTCATCAGTCATTTCTATTATCCCATCAGCTGAAGTTATTGTTATAAGTGCAATATAATCTAATCATTGTTTGTTTAGCAGCAATCTATTTCTTGCAGTGTTATTTTGTGCTCTGGTGAATACTAATAGCATACAGACAGTGATATAGTTGGAGAGTTATGTACATAAAATCACCCAATTCCACAGCACATATTTTGTGCCCATAAAATCCCAGGCGCCATTCCTGCCTCTCCCTTTAGAAACCTCTCCCAAGACGAAATGGCATGCTATATTTGTTTGTTCATTGCAGCAACACTATAATCCTAGGTAGGAGAAATATTTACCCCTTTGTCTTCTGCATTTACTGACAATAGTGAGGAAATGGCTGCGGTTGTGCAGGAACTAAAACAGAAAAGCTGAATAAATCAAGCAAGGCTTCTTCTGGGATTGAAGAGGCACAACATGTAATTCCATCTGCTCCCCTTTTTTAAAGCAGCATTGGGTAAAAGGTGATTGGGTTGGTTAGTTTAATCTTCGTGGGAACAATTTGCCCAACCTTCTGGATCCTGGGATGCTATCTAAGAACCACTGTAATGACAACTTAAAATTTCTATGTACATTTGACATTTAAAAAAATTCTCATTGTCAGTGTTCATTTAGTTAACAGTCATGCTGTGTTTAGAATGTGTGTGTTACAGTTCCCCTAATCTTAATTGACTAATATATAAATTAAAACTTATTAGAAGAGCGAAACGTAAAAAGTTGTGTAGGCAGTTTTAATATAGTTAAAATTATTAAACAACAGAACCCTGATTAGACTGATAATAACCATGGCAGCAGTTGGCAGCTAGAAAGCCACTCCAATTAAAATTAAATTGAGATGAGAAAGCCACTGTTGTGTCAAAAATTGATAAATTTCAAGCTCAATGAGTAATTCCAAACATTAACTTTCAAGATAAATTGGAAAAGGTTTGCTTTAGTCATCTTCAGCAATCTAGATTTATTCTGGCAAAAATGAAAACAAATTTCATGCACAATTTTAGCTTAAAAAATTAATTGCTTCCCCTGTCAAAAAAGCACCTCCAGTTATATTTGACAAATAAAAACTATGGGGCTAAGATTAAGCAAAATTAAAGTTATTTCCTGCTGTTTCCTTAAAAAAAGGCTTCTGTAACTATCTCCAAATTTTAGATAAATAAAAAAGGTTGGTTTTAGACAGTTAACTTGTATCTGCTGCATGTAAAAAAAATGGCTTTATGCTAAATCTTATGCATTTTCACTGAATTTTCAATCCAATCCAATGCATATTCACTTAAAAGTAAATCTTTCTGGGTTCAGTGGATTAATCCCAAATAGGTCAGTACAGTGTAGAAGCTTGGGTCTAAAATAGTGTTGAAACTCTAGATTAAAAGCCACTAAGACAGCAAATGAACTATATATAAATATAAAACCTTGATACAAACAGATTTGATATATATATATTTACGTATATATAAAATATCATCTTCAAGGCACTAATGTGATGGCTAAATTGGGTTGGTTTGACACCTTCACCAGAATCATCTCTGATGTAGGAGATGGGATGGAGATGTCATATCCTATCTTGGTATCAGTTGTCAAGTCTTAAGATGAAAATTCTGAACAGCTGTCCATTTGCTTTCTTCAGTTGTCCTGGAAGTTTAACAGGTTTTATTTTTTTTCAGCCGTGGATGTTTTGCACCATGTTGTTCTTGCTCCGGTCTGTATTTCAACCCTTTATTTTCACCATGAAGGTAGAACTATACTGCATAGATTGCACGAAGTCTTGCTTCTCTCCAGAGTTTGCTCTATGTCCCTATGCCAATAACCCAAGCCGGGTCACCTTGGCAGAGAGGAATGAGTGGATGATGAAGACAATTGTTTTGGGACAAGAATGAAGATCTAGTTGCTGCAGTGAAAGGAAATATAGATATTGATGAGTAAGTTATACACCACATTTCACCTCCCTACATTTCCTAAATTAGTCTATGCCACTAGCTGGGTAATAGCTAGCAAGTAGCAAAAACAGACATATCTATCAAATTCATTGCTTCCTGAATATGTCCAGTAAAGAAGTATCTGCACCCAGTGTTGCAGAGGATAGTCAGTTCTAATGTATTCATTAGTATTTAAGAAGCCTACAGCATTAACATATTGCAGACCAATTTTCATTACGTCTTGTAGATAACAAAAATTATAGACCAAAACTGTAAGATCACAGTCCTTGGCTATTTAAATTTACTCCAGTCATTGTTTATGGTGAATTGCAAATAATAATAATAATTAAAGAACAGTACTACATCTACATCAGAGGTCTTTGAAACTTTGAAGTCCACAAGTCTTAAAGTTGCCAAGTTTGGGGACCCCTGATCTACATTTTAGATCTCTACATGAACTATTATATAAATGTGAGGGTAGTTGCATCTCTGGATAATCCATTTTGCTATCATACTTTATGTTTATTCTTAAATAAATAGTGGAGGGACAGAAAGAAAGAAAGAAAGAAAGAAAGAAAGAAAGAAAGAAAGAAAGAAAGAAAGAAAGAAAGAAAGAAAGAAAGAAAGAAAGAAAGAAAGAAAGAAAGAAAGAAAGAAATCCTAATGATTGGGCTGGGTCAGAGCAGGTGGAGACCTCCCCTAAAAGTGTTTGAGGAACTATCCAAGATGCTGAACATTATTCACTGAAACTTCTTGGTTGCTGTTTTTCCTTATCGTTATAAGAACTGAGAAAGGCATTTTCTAATTCACCACATAAAATCTCTAATTGCACAATAACTAAATATTATGCATAGGCACAATGCACAGACCAAGATTTTCCCTTGACAGGTTTTTTTTTTTTTAAAGCATGCTTCTAAATCAATTATTGCCTTGCTTATCTGAATGTAACATTCTGATTTGGAATTCAAAATCATGCATGGCCTTTCTGGCATTCTCTAATGTTTGCCCCCTCTAGATGTATGAAATTCAACTCCCAAAATTCTTAACACTGGCCAACAACTTTAGGAATTAAAGGAAGTCCTCATATCTGAAGGCCTCCTGGGTTGGAGAATGTTGACCTACACATTATTTTCACCACATCCATGTTTGGTCTCACAAAGCAGCAAGCCCACAAGGGGCTTTGGTCAAACATCTGAAGTCCTGAGCAAAAGGGACTATATCAGGTTCCCTCAGAAAAGCCTTCTCCCTTTGGGGCACAGTTTAGGAAATTATAGAAAACAGTTTTTCAGTGAAGCTTCTATTATTTTTGTTACTGCAAATGTTGCAGCTAGGAGAGCACAACAAGGGAAGGGAAAAACGTCTCTCAAATTTCTAGGCAAGGCCTGGGATGGGACTGCGGAGCTTCTCCCAAGGACTGCAACATCTTTGGCACATCATTCTGTATTCAGCTTTATGCTCTCCAATTTCCACAATGTTTTGTCATCGGCTATGCAAATAATTGGAATTCAAAACATCCGGTTGTCTACCACTACAATATAGATTATAGGGTACTTTGCTTTAAGAAATGTTTCATGAAATAGCACAGCACTCTTGCCTCTAAAAGCAAAGTAGCCACATTATATCACTTCATCTTACAGGCCTCTTCCAGCTATTGGGACTGTTGGAGGAAGATTTGAGACAACCTAAATAGCCAAGGAGAATCATGTTGTTCCCTTGCACAGGCGTCATTAAGATACAGGAACTCCATATCACTTCCTGCAAACTTATTGAAAGAACAAAAGAAGAAAACAAATCTTAGTTTCTGGTTGTTAAGGTATGGATTTGGAACCGACAGACTAAAGTTCATCCCCAATTAAATACATAACATACAGGATGACTTTAGGTGAGTCATTCTCTCAATCCAACCTTCCTTAAAGAGTGCTTATAGTGGAGATAAAATTACAGACAACTTCCACTTAAGCTATTTTCAGTTATCAAAGTAAAGGCTACACACACACACATACACACTAAATAAAACAAAAAAGGAAACCCACAATCTCTCCCTCTGAGCTGCCAAAATCCAGGTGAAGCATCTTGGCTCCATCATCTGAAGACATCTGTAGCTTCTCAAAGGGTTGCTGGAGAAGAACAACATTGGTGAGGCCTGGCTCCAGGGTGGAAATGGTGAAACCCTTGTCAATATGGATGGACAGGGTGCAGTCCCTCCCATTCCATGTACAGGCTAGGGGGGAAAAACAGAAAAAATATATAAATCTACTTGTTAGGAGAGGAGGCAACAATTTTAGCGAAGAGGATTAAAACCAAATGTTAATTGAATTCACATGTAATTCAAATTATAAATCAAATTACCATGAGTATGATTACTTCACTACCTGGTATGTACCAAATTGTTTTCTACTTCAATAATACAAACATTGAAGGGGATAAAAAGAAAAAAAAAGGACTTCAATCAAAAGTACTATTACTCATTTCTTGGCCATCATAGATGTTAAAAAAAGTATTGGCAGCAACTAATCTACATCTCTCATGATGGACTGAATTTCCTAACTTTATTGCCAATACTGGCCTCTCTTGTAATAAGTTGCCCTGTCATGCTTGAAATTACTGAATTAAGAAGCACAATACGATTCTTGCCAAAGAATGCCTAATTCTATATTGGTATTACGATGCAGAATTGGCAAGCAGAAAAGTTTTCCAAGCAGGCAGACCCATGCAGTTCATTAAAGTTTCTATGGCAAACTCCAAGCATGAAGTCCATCTCCTTGCTCACCAGTTGACACTTCCTGGACACACTCGGCCGCATTATGGCAACCATCCACCAGCATTCTTGTCCATGTGGCTAAGTCCCGGTGTGTCTCCACACTAAACAGATGTGTTTCCACACCTTTCTTAGTTCCAGTCCGCAAAGCGAATGAGAGTTCTGAGTCGTACAATAAAGAACCTTTTGATGGGCCAGAGTGCACAAGCCTGGATAGATCAGGGGTGAAAAAAAGAAAGTTTTAGATATAAAGATCATTCATTGCAACTGGATATGGCTCTTTAGTGTGTAGCAGTCGCCAGAAAAAAATAAACCGTTTTTGTTTGAGTTTTCTGTTATTGACTAATCATGTGTGATAACAGCCACTAGAGGCCACTCTTGTACCATTGTTGTAGCTCCATCAGGTCCCTATCTTGCACTAGACTTCTGTACAAGAGAAATAATAATAATAATATTAATAGTATTAATTAGATCTCTTTTTCCTTTTCTGGCTCTCTTTTTCTCTTTTTCATTCATGCAGAAACATGGAGTTAATTAATAACTGGACTCCGATATGAAGTCCTTTGAAGTTACAGATCCAATCATACTCTAGCAATAGAAGACTGACTCTTGGAAGTTATTAAAATGACTCTAGGCAATTCCTTTAAAAAAAATCAACAAAGGAAGAGACTTGATTACATTTAGAAATGAAATTAACATCCCAGGAAGGGCCATGCATATGAACTAGGCCCTTAAGTGCCTGGTGAAATTGTTTCCAGCAAGAGAAAAAGCAGGTGTGAACAAAAGGCAGGGCCTCTGCATTCAAGACAAAAGAAAAGGACACGATGCAAATCCAAGGAGCAATAAAACAATAAAAAATATTCTTTCTCAACTGCAAGGGCAACACAAACATTTCCAAGTGCCAATTATTGAGAAGAATTAAGGGAATTCTCAGCTCTCTTCAAATAAATATTTTACCAAAATCTCAAGATAATGAAATCTTACATATATACAGGGTGATTTGAATGGGTGGCTTTTCTGACACATTGGAGCTTGGGAAGATGTGTCATTTATTTTGCTTCCTATTTAGGATGACCAGTTATGTTCCTCTTCTATTTCAGTCAGTCTCTTGGCGCAAGGTGGCAGTAAAACCTTAGAAAACCCTCAGGGCAGCAGGACAAACATTCTTCCAATGGAGCTCTTTGCACTATTTATGATACAAGCATTTGAGAAACCAGCTTTCCGTACCTAACCTTTTCATTCTAAAATTCCCTAAGACTATTTAAGAGATTTAAGAATGCCTGTATGATCAAAAATGCATTTTTGGAAGAATTTTAGCTTCCTTTTTTCCAATCAAAATAATCTCAAACAAACAAAGTCAAGTGTAGCAGTGAAGCTGGTAAGTGCCAAAGGAGGTGTTTGTGGAAGCATTTTTGCCCATCAATACCATATTGCTCATCCTGGTATGTTTTGCACTTGGTGTGTTCTCCCTTTATTGGAACATCCCAGTCCTGTAGAGTGAATGGCTTGCAAGCATAGGATGGAAGTAACTTTTGCACTGATTGCCAGTGCAGGAACTGAGGATTGCATTCATATGGAGCTGTCTCCAAAAGCTTCAAGTTACGATAGTAGATAGATAGATAGATAGATAGATAGATAGATAGATAGATAGATAGATTAGAGAGGGAGGGAGGGAGGGAGGGGGAGGGAGACAGCAGCCAGAATGCATTTACATGAAGTTGCAATAGACCAATCTTTTATGATTTTCTGACTAAGTGTACTTCAACAAAAAAATGTTTTGCTACACAACCTCCCTCTTTCACTTTGTTCCACCTCTAGGACAGCCGCAATATAAGGATCAGCCAGGCTGGATAGAAGACAGTACTTCATTAAAGAGGGAACATTCCCTGGAGCTAAGATGCTGTAACCCAGGGGTGTCAAACTCGCGTGTCATGGCTGCTTCACCTGATGTATTGGGACTTTCCCCCCCTTTGCTAAACTGGCCGTGGGCGTGGCCAGTGCGTGATGCATCCGGCCCGTGGGCCGCGAGTTTGACAGCCCTGCTGTAACCCATTATTCAAAAATGTACCTTTTCCAAAATGCCTTCCCTGGAAGAAAAGAGAACAACATCCCTAAGCCAAACTGCTGTCATTTGTAGTTACCTGGTGGCTATAAGAGGGAATCTGTGAGTTGGCTTGTTCAGAGCATCTCTGTTTTGGGGAAGATTGCCATAGAAAAGAAGCTCCTTCTCTGTGAGAATGGCAAGGATATTTTTTGTCCCATCGCCTGGGAGCTGCAAATAAGAATGTAAAAGGTGCAGCTGTCAGAATGGCAGCCAAGTTCACATATGCCACTGGAAAATGCCCACTAAGAATGGAAGTGATGTTCTTGCTGGCATCTTGTAAAAAGTATATTTGAATAAAGCACATCACTAGGTATATTGGAGTGACAAGTACCAGAGCAACGGAATCAAAGGAATTCATGGGAGTTTGTATACGATTATCCTCTTTCTATTATTCTTCTATCGATATGATTAATTTTTTGTTATGACATCTTTCTAGATCATAGGTGTCAAACTCGCCGTGTCACGTTGCCGTCACATGACGTTTCATGACTTTTTCCCTTTCGTGCAGTTGGGGTGGGCGTGGCCTGTGCGTGACGCATTCGGCCCGCGGGCCGCCAGTTTGATACCCTTGTTCTAGATTCACAGAAAGCTGAGTCAGTCCAGCTGGTCTAAGAAACATCTGTACAAACTGACAAATGCTTTCCTGAGTTTCATTCAAAGGCCTTTCTTAGCTATACCATAAATGCTATGAACTGAACATGAGACTCAGAGGCATGCAAAATCTGTATTATGATAATGAGACACACTCCAGCAAGAACAACCTTAAAAATATCTACCGTATTTTTTGGAGTATATAAGATGCACCTTTTTACTCCCAAAAGGAGGGTGAAAACTTGGGTGCGTCTTATACACCGAATGTAGCCCCACTCAGCCACCCCCACCCTTTGGCCTCTGCCTCCCAGCAATTTACCTCCTTGCAGCAAACAGTGCAGAGCCTGATTAGCACAAGCAATTGATTATCGGCCTCCCGACCATCAGCTGAGAGGCTGCAGGCAGGCCCACCTGCTAAAATGAAAGTGAAACTAGAACTGCAAGGAGGCAACTTGCTGGGAGGCAGAGGCAGCATTTTATTTTCTTGTGCAAATCAGACTGCTGAAACTGGATGCAAGAAGGTAAGTCAATAACTATAAATGTCTATAGAATGTTCAAATTATTAGACTTATTTTTTAAAGACTGCTTTATTATTGTTCTAGACAACTTAACAAAATGAAGAAGCTTTTTAAAATAAATGTCTTTTAAATAGCAGAATAATATGTATACTCCCAGAAAGCCACAACAGTTTTAACAGCATCTGTACAAGTATAATCTGAAATGTAACAGTGTCCTGTTTTAGTATTAAAATAAGGCAGCTGAGTTAAACCCTGACTTAGTCATGATTGGAGTAGATCTATTTAAATAATTGGGAGGAGTTAGTGTGACTACATTTAAGAAAACTTTCTGGCATTAATATACTGCCATAATGTACATTTCTCCAATTCTTTGCTATTTCTATGGGTCAGGCACACATGCACAGAAATACACAGCAAACAGTGTATATCATCTGTACTGTTTGCTGTTTGCTGGGAGGCAAATTGCTGGGAGGCAGAGGCAGATTTTTTTTCCCCTCGTTTTCCTCCCCCAAAACTAAGGTGCATCTTATACTCCGAAAAATACGGTATATGTTTCCAACCTTCAAATGAGCAGAAACTATGCTATTAAAAACTGGGGTTAGAGAGGATCTAGGAGCTACAGAAAAGGGGATTTGCATGCAAATTCTATGCTGCTCACCCCTGACTTTAACATGACTTTGTCTTCCCTGATCAATGAATACTACAATTTTTTCTCACTAGAATCAGTGCAAATCAAACCAGGAACCCCAATCTTACCTGTTCTGTGAGCCAGCCAATGTGCTTGATGTCTCTATTTCCTACAATGCCAAGTCCTGATTGTAAGGTCTTCAGCTCCTCTTTGACTCTTGGCAACAGAATGCTAACATTGCTATGAATAGCATTGAACCAAGACTGAGCAGATGCTTCCTCTTTTGCTCGAAGGAACAAGGAGACCCGTCCATCTGCTGAGCACACTTCTAGGTACCTGCAAGATGAATTTTCCTTAAGACTGAAATGTGGGGAGCCCAAATGCAAGCTGTTGTCATAAAACGCCCAGCACTTTTTCTGAATTTCCACATCCACATCACTACTTAGAGAGCTGGTTGGCTTCTGGCTTTAAGTCAAGGTACTGTCACTTTTAAGGCATCTCTTGGTTCAGGATCTAGGTATCAGCAGGACCAGAGGTGGGTTCCTCCTGGTTCGGACCGGTTCGCCCGAACCGGTAGCAACCTGCTGGTGACATCACAGTGATGTCACGGATCCGGTTCGGTCGGTGCCAGTCCGTGGGCGCCGCCATCTTTTTTTTTGAATTTTTTTCCGGGTTTTTTTCCTTCTGCGCATGCGCAGAAGCCGAGTTTCCAGCACTGTGCATGCGTCGCCATCTTGTTTTTGGCTTTTTTGGGGGGGGGGATTTTTTTTGGATTTTTCGGCACTGCACCCATGAGGCGCGGCCATGCGGCACGGGAGGAAGCGAACCGGCAGCAAGGTAAGTTAGAACCCATCCCTGAGCAGGACTGCCCACTCCCAGTAGATTCTCTTCATATTCTTCTGTTTTGGGAATAGCAATAGCACTTAGCAATAGCACTTAGACTAATATACCGCTTCACAGTGCTTTACAGCCCTCTCTAAGCGGTTTTACAGAGTCAGCATATTGCCCCCAACAATCTGGGTCCTCATTTTACCCATTTTACCTCCGAAGGATGGAAGGCTGAGTCAACCTTGAGCCTGGTGAGATTTGAACTGCCAAATTGCAGGCAGCTGGCAGGCACTCTAACCTGCACTCTAACCACTGTGCCACCACGGCTCTTATGCATTCTCATTGATCATGGTTATTTTCAGTTATTATCCCACGTCTCAGTTATTATCTCACTTTTTTGGGCACAGTATTCTCCAGATAGCCAGATGGCCCCAGCTTGATGTGGGGTTCAGAAAGGTGATTAAATGTGGTTATTCCAGCAGATCTTGGCTGTGATATCATTCTCTCTAGCAATGGAATTTCTTGGTTTAAGTTATTAATATTCCTAGTGCCTTTTTATTTTATTGTATATTTGCAAATGTTTGAATGTACACTGTTCAGAATTTTTTGTGACCAGTGGCCTAAAGGCACAGTTAAATAAGTAAATAAAATAGATCTATGTAGAGAGTAAGGAAAATGACCTTGTTGAGAATATGCAAGAACTTGGAAAAAAAGCCAAGACATTTTTAAGTTCTGAGAAACAAGATAATATTAAGAAGTGACAATGGCAGATGCCTCCTTGAGTCATTGGGATATAAGAAAGAGGGGAAGTACAACATATTCAGACTTGCAAGATTCTGTTGTTATAGCCAATCTTAATAAAAGTAGTTCTAGTCTTCCTGTGGAGACAATTTCCTGGTCTGGTCTACGTAGTGGGGCTGACAATCTATCTATGACACCTCTGACAATCCCAGTATTCTTTTAGGACCCATATTTAACTCAGTTATGTTTGCATTGTAGAGACTATCATTATACACAGGGGTGGGTTCTAACTTACCTCGCTGCCGGTTTGCTTCCTACCGCGCCGCGTGGCCGTGCCGCATGGCCGCGCACGCACTTTGCACGTGCGCACATGCGCAGTGCAAAAAAAAAATCCCCCCCAAAAAAAGCCAAAAAACAAGATGGTGACGCATGTGCAGTGCCAGAAACTCGGCTTCTGCGCATGCGCAGAAGGAAAAAAAACCCAGAAAAATCCACCCAATAAAAAAAAAATAAGATGGAGGAGTCCACGGACTGTCACCAACCAAACCGGATCTGTGATGTCATCATGACATCACCAGTGGGTCGCTACCGGTTCGGGTGAACCGGTCCGAACCAGGAGGAACCCACCTCTGATTATACATCTCATTTTCCTATCCAAATGAAAAGAAATGACACCCCATGTTGACTGCTCAAAGCACTTTAATATTAGCCTTTTAATCTCTTCATATTATGCCATTATCATCATCCTCATATTGCTTAGGATGAAAGAAGGATGACAGCGACTTCTGAATTATGATTTTCCAAAATTACATTACCTTTTTGCCAGAGATTCTTAGTGGTGCTTGCCTGATGTCTTAGTATTAGGATAATACAGTGACTGTAGTTTACCCCCAAGGACACTTTTTTGTAAGTATATAATCTGCCTAGTGTATTCAGAGTTGTATGAATATGCAAATCCACATACCCTTTTATGCATGCACTCAATTATTTATGTATGCTTTATCACTAATTTATAGGGTAGTGAGAAATGTCAGTTGTAATCAAGACATTGTGCTATGTGAGATTCAATATGCAAAGAGACATCCAAGCTTTCAGAAGGCTAGTTGTGAGCTTCGCTCCATATGAGTGTCCTAATATTAGCTGCTTGCAATAGTGTAATTCTAATGCTCATTTCAAATCCTTCTTTGTCTTGTTTTGACTTCTGATGGAATTGATACTATATAATGTCATACTCAGACCCTATCCTTTCTGATCATTGATAATGCAAGCTAGAATTCATGAGAGTTTGAGTCCACCATTATCCTTGTAATACATTCACATACCTTTCCCAACAAACGGATTCTTCAAGCATAATGCCCTGAGTGATCTGAGGTTACCTGTTTTCTGGATCATTTGGAAGACACTTCCTTGATATGTAGCACATTTTTAAGGGGATATTCTTCCCTTCCTTGAGGTCTTGCAGGGAAAGAGTTGGAGAAGCTTGCTTCTGAAAGCCTGGTGAAGAATCCCAACTTACAGATGCACCAGTTGAGGAATTCTTAAAATAAGGAGAGATTTCCTTCATGTATTTGACTGGAATAGAGAGAAACAACATAGAAATTTCAATATGCAATTCATTAAGTCTACGTCCTACTTGAAGATTGATGAGCCATAAACAGATAACTGCTCTATAACATTTAATACCTAGGTAGCAGACTAAGCAGAAACACAGGAAGCTTTCCTGGTCACAATCCTCCCTTCTTTAATGAGAAGATTTGCATTTTATATATTATTTATATGCTTTCTTTAGAATGAATAGAATAGAATAGAATAGAATAGAATAGAATAGAATAGAATTTTTTATTGGCCAAGTGTGATTGGACACACAAGGAATTTGTCTTGGTGCATATCCTCTCAATGTACATAAAAGAAAAGATACGTTCATCAAGAATCATAAGGTACAACACTTAATGATAGTCCGGGTACAAATAAGCAATCAAATTATATTAGGAACCAGTCAATGTA
>QLTV01003132.1:3828619-3854480 GCA_003457575.1 Thermophis baileyi | reverse complement strand
CTATCTATCTATCTATCTATTTATCTATCTATCTATCATCTATCTATCTATCTATCTATCTATTATCTATCTATCTATCTATCTATCATCTATCTATCTATCTATCTATCTATCTATCTATCTATCTATCTATCTATCTATCTATCTATCTATCTATCTATCTTTGTTGTTCAGTTGCTAGGTCGTGTCTGACTCCTTGCGACCCCATAGATCATAGCACACCAGACTCCCTCCCCCATCCTCCACTTTATCCCAGAGTTTGCCCAAATTCACGTTCATTGTGTCAATGACACTATCTAATCATCTCATCCTCTGCCATTCCCTTTTGCCTTCAATCTTTCCCAATAACAGGGTCTTTTCCAATGAGTCCTCACTTCTTATTTGTTGGCCAAAGTGTTTGAGCTTCATCTTCACTATCTGGCCTTCCAAAGAACAGTCAGGGTTGATTTCCTTTAGGATTCATTTATTTGATCTCCTTGCAGTCCAAGGGACTCTCAAGAGTCTTCTCCAACACACAGTTTGAAAGCATCAATTCTTTAGCACTCAGCCTTCCAGAGTCCCTTGGGAGTTGGACGGCATACAAATTTACACTCAAGAGAATTTGACTCTGGTGCAGAAGCTCTCAGTATACATGCAAAGCAACAGAATAATAATAATAATAATAATAATAATAATAATAATAATAATAATAATAATAATAATAATAATACTAATAATAATAATAATAATAATAATAATAATAATAATAATAATAGTCCAACTCTCACAGCCATACATTACTACTAGGAAAGCCGTAGCTTTGATTATACAGACCTTTGTTGGCAAGGTGATGTCCCTGCTTTTTAATATGCTATCTAGGTTCGTCATACTTTTCCTCCCAAGGAGCAAGTGTCTTTTAATTTCATGGCTGCAGTCGCCATCTGCAGTGAAAATAAAATCTGTCATTGCTTCCATTTCTTCCCCTTATATTTGCCAGGAAGTGATGGGACCAGATGCCATAATCTTAATTTTTTTTAAACGTTGAGTTTCAAGCCAACTTTTGCACTCTCCTCTTTTACTCTCCTCAAGAGGCTCTTTAGTTCCACTTCACTTTCTGCCACTAGAGAGGTAGCATCAGCATATCTGAGGTTGTTGATATTTCTCTGGTCAATCTTAATTCCGTCTTGTGATTCATCCAGGCCAGTTAAATAAGCAGGGTGACAATATACAGCCTTGTCGTGCTCCTCTTCCTATTAGTTTTTCCATGTCTGACTCTAACTGTTGCTCCTTGACCCGCATACAGATTTCTCAGGAGACAGGCAAGGTAGTCTGGTAGTCCCATCTCTTTAAGAACTTGCCACAGTTTGTTATAATCTACATCAGGGCTGTCAAACTCCCAGCCCGTGGACTGGATGCATCACGTGCTGGCCACGCCCACGCCCGGTTTAGTGAAGGGGGGAAAGTCCCGATAGGTCAGGTGACGCCACCTTACCGACGTGAGATTGACACCTCTGATCTACATAATCAAAGGCTTCAGCATAGTCAATGAAGCAGAAGTAGATGTCTTTCTGGAACTCCCTTGCTTTCTCCATAATCCAGCGAATGTTGGCAATTTGATCTCTATTTCCTCTGCCTCTTTGAAGCCCACCTTGTAGTTCTGGTAGTTCTTGGTTCGGATATCGCTGAAGACTAGCTTGCAGGATTTTAAGCATGACCTTGCTAACGTGTGAAAGGAGCACAATTGTACAGTGTGTGTGTGTGTGTGTGTGTGTGTGTGTGTGTGTGTGTGTAGTTTTTTTTCTCTAATCCAAGAAATTAGGTTAGCCATTTCCACAAACTCAGTCATCTTCACCAATCATTCCTCCATTTTGAGTAGTATCAAACCTTTCTACTTTTGAGCATAATAGTATTACTGCAGTTGTCACAAATAAAAAAAGATCCATAACTTTTTTCTAGATACCTGTCCATTAGTCTCAAAAGAAAAATCTCTGGTTTCTATTGTGTTTTAACCTTTAAAAACTTCTTAATTAATGTATGTATTGATATCCAAAATTTTCTGGCTTTTTTACATGTCCACCAAGCATGTCCCTTGAAAATGGAAAACATGAAATGTCCCTTCATGTTGTTCACATTATCAAGCACAATTCCTACAGCCTTTAAAAAATGAAAACAGGCAGCCATGTCAATGCAGAAGGAGGAATTAGAATAGGAGATGGAGAAGGATACTACTTCCTTTCAGATGCTGCTAGTTCATTTATCTTCTCTTGAAAGAATTGGCTTGTGGGGAGATATGAAAGAATGCCTTCTAATTTCTCACTTTTCTTCCACTGTGAAAAAAGACCTTGTTTTTTCCACTTCATTCTCAGAGTGCTTTATAATTTCTTTTGGTGGTGTATTGAACTTATAACGATGATACAGTACATAATGTTGTTGTGCTTTTAACAATGACTTAGCTATCATTATCCTAGTGGACAATCACTTAAATGAGACCCAGCATCTCTAATGCAATCCTTGGTTGTATAAAGAGAGGGATAAAGTCAAGATCACATGAAGCATTAATACCACTTTAGAAAATCTTACTAAGACCACATGTGGAATACTGCATCCAATTTTGGTCACCACATTATAAAAAGATGTTGAGACTTTGAAAAGAGTGCAGAGAAGAGCAACTAAGATGATTAAGGGCCTGGAGACTAAAAAAGAAGGACTAAGGGTGACATGATAGCAGTGTTACCATATCTGAGGGGCTGCCACAAAGAAAAGGGGGTCAACCTATTTTCCAAAGCAACAGAGGGCAAGACAAGAAACAATGGATGGAAAGTAATCAAGGAGAGAAGCAATCTAGAAGTAAGGAGAAATTTTCTACAAGTGAGAACAGTTAACCAGTGGAATGGCTTGTCTTCAGAAGTTGTGAGTGCTCCCTCACTGGAGGCTTTTAAGAAGAGATTGGACAGCCCCTTGTCTGAAATGGTATAGAGTCTCCTGTTTGAACAGGGAGTTGGACTAGAAGATCCTCAAGGTCCTTTCCAACTCTTATAATTCTGTACTCTGTCTGTATTCTGTATTCAAGAATCTTCCAGTCTGCCTGTACTTCTGAAGAAGCCCCCCATTGGGATATAATTGAAGCATGAAAAAAAAAAAAAACTTGTGGACCCCTTAGAGAGATACATAAATACATCAAAGAGATACATCAAATACATAACACAAACCACACCCCTTTTCTTCCTTGTAACTAATATTAAGTAGATCAGTCCAGCATTTCCCCAATGAAGCTTTCATTGAAATGGCCTTCTCTGTTGAGAAGTGAATTTCTTTTCCATCCAGCTGAGTGAGAGGTTTAAACAGACAGAAGAAAGTGTGAAGAGCAGCAATCTTTGCCTAGCTATTTTTTTTTTCTTTCTGAGTAGTCACGTGGATTAGATCAAATAATGGTGACTTTAAAGTTGGGAGTTGCAAGGTCAGAGAACATTTTGCTTAGTGAAAGCTAGTGATTGAAGCCATCTAGTGAATACTCTGAACCATTTGGAAGATATACTTCTGCCCCTAAAATTATAGATCTTATATACATTTGTTTCCAATGAGTGCTCATTTCAAGTTTGTATAACATACATCTCCACTTCAAAGCTGAAGGTGCTCTGTGGGGAATTTACGTTGCTCATTTGATGTGCAATGTGAAACTCTGTTAAGTATAGCCCTTGCATTCCTTTGCTGTACCACACTGTTTCATCTTTTGGCACTCTTAGGCATGAAAAGCAATTATTGGCTTATCCCGAGGCAACAATTAATTAAATGCCACTCATCCCAATCCTGACCTTGCTGTCCTACATTTTACCTTTGCCTCATTCAAGGTTGATTTATATTATTCAATCACCTTCATCCTGCCTTCAGAAATTCCTTGAGATTTCGTTAAACATGGGCTTCATTAAAAATGGGATTCACAACCCACTGCTTATGGGGGAAAACGAGGGTATGCATTCAGCTGCACACCACATTCAATGATTCTTTCTGTTGTGCATTCAACGAAAGTTTGATGAACGGGCATTAACAGTTGGAAACACTTTTCTCCCTCCCCACAACAACTTCACCTACTGATTTTGGAACATCAAGCTATTCCTAGAGTTCTTGGCAGCCTAACTCTGAAATCAACCAAGGCTTTCCTGTTTTCTAGCACAGTCTTAGAATGGACATCTTGCTCACCAGTGAAAAGATTTGGTAGAAAAGAAGGAGGTCACTCTGTCCCTCTTTTACTGGCTTCCCATTCTCATTCAGCTAGACCAGGGGTGTCAAACTCGTGCCATCACAGCATTGTCATGTGACGTATCGGGATTTTTTTCCCCTTCGCTAAACCAGGCGGGGGCGGGGCCAGCACGTGACGCAACCGGCCCGTGGGCCGCGAGTTTAACACCCCTGAGCTAGACGGATAGTATATTTCTAATTGAATGTTAACTTTTTTGTGCTTATTTATAAAGCTGTGCTTGTGATTTTACCGACAGTTACCTGGGACTGGAAAGATAAAGAATGGCAATTTTTGTCTCACGTATCAGTCAGAGATTCAAGAACTGCAATAAGGCTGAATCCATTTCTTCCAGGGAATAACATCAAAGGGAGCCACTCTCTACATTAGACAAAGAATATATGTGTTGCCTTTCTCTGACAAGTCCCAGGGAATCCTGGGCCTGGAAAGGCAAGAACAGTACTGTCTAGTCTTATCATTCAGTAACAGGACCAAAGATCTTCAACTGCCATTCAAGAAGGAAATATTGGTTCAAAATGAATATAATGGTCATCAACGTATTCTGGCATTCAAATTCAATCCCTCTACTTCATTCCTCTCCTCTTTTCTACATTAGCTTTATAGTTTGTGTAAGCCTGAGGGCAGAGTCTGTCTCTCTTGGACTTATGCAGGCCCTTCTAAGAAGACAATAATCAGAAAGACAGGATACAACACAACAAATCAATACACAGCAAGCCATGGAGAATTTATTTCCTTCATTTGAGCTGAGGTGGCGCAGTGGTTAGAATGCAGTACTGCAGCTAATTCTGCTGACTGCCGGCTGCCAGCAGTTTGGCCGTTCGAGTCTCACCGGCTCAAGGTTGACTCAGCCTTCCATCCTTCCGAGGTCAGTAAAATGAGGACCCAGATTGTTGGGGGCAATATGCTGACTCTGTAAACCGCTTAGAGAGGGCTGGAAAGCACTGTGAAGCGGTATATGAGTCTAAGTGCTATTGCTATTCAGAACCATATAATTCTAGCATTCTACATATGATTCTAGAGTCCTACAGACTCTTTGGGGTTCCAGGCAGGGGTGGGTTCCTCCCGGTTCGGACCGGTTCTCCTGAACTGGTAGCGGCCCACTGGTGATGTCACGATGACATCACCGAACCGGTCGGTGCTGGTCCGTGGGGGCCGCCATCTTTTTTTTAAAAAAAATTTAATTTTAATTTATTTATTTTTTATTTATTTTTCCCCCTTCTGAGCATGCGCAGAAGCCGACTTCTGGCACTGTGCATGTGGTCGCCATCTTTTTTTCAGCTTTAGGGTTTTTTTGGATTTTTTGTTACTGCGCATGCGCATGGTGCGCCCACGCAGTGCGGGAGGGAGCGAACCGGCACCAAGGTAAGTTGGAACCCACCCCTGGTTCCAGGCATAGTGGTATGTGAGCCACGAATGGAACGGAACGGAACGGAACGGAACAGAACAGAACAGAACAGAACAGAATAGAACTGAATAGAATTCTTTATCGGCAAAGTGTGATTGGACACATAAGGAATTTGTCTCCGGTGCATAAGCTCTCAGGAGAATGGCGGTCCAACTTCATGCACTTAACCGGAGAATATAACATTCTATAAAAGGATAATGCTGCTGTTTGCAGAAAGCTGCGGCTGCTGCTGTATTGAGTTTCACAAATGAAGCCTCCTGGTCCGGGTGCCTGGGTGGGACCAGGGCCTGGGAGGGGAAAAGCCATGAGTGGATGAGGGAGAGATCCTCACCTCCTATGCCATTAACTATAAATAGCACCCTCCCTCTTTCAGACATTTGAGCTTCCCTCTGATTTCTTCCCAAGTCATTAATCCAGGCAGACAGGCCTTGTCAATGATGATTATAGTACTCAGAAAGTCACTGGTTGGTTTTTTTTTTAATGATAATAGTAAAAATTATAGAACAAGGTTAAAACCATGCTCTAAAGGTTTACATCTTTTCAAATAAATTGTTCAAGCAATAGAAAATGACCTAGCTGAGTATCTCATAAATCAGAGTTCAACAACAATATACTAGCAAAATCAGATAAGTTGTGTACAAGAACCAATTTTTCATGCAAAAATCTATTAAGGGAGAAAATGGGAAAGACAGAATGCAATATTCCAATGAAGTATACTATTAGGATAGTGAATGCAAATGTCATAAAAGCTTCCCTGAATTTTTGTCTACATATCCTACCTACCTAAATCAGAGGATTTAGAGGAATCATTGGATAGATACAGGGTGAAACTAGAGTGAGGATTAGAAAGTATTGCTGGATCCCCCAGAAGTTTATTTGTAATAGTAACCATCCAAATCCACTGAAAATCACTAGCAAGCAAGGACATTGATGGATGTCTTCCATTGCTTAGAGAGACACTGTGTCATTAATCACTTTGTCCAGGAAGTCTGAGAGTTTCTACTACATTTGTCCTAAATATTGCTCCACATTATGGATCAGCAACCTCTTCAGTTCCATAAGATCTTTTGGATACTCCATCCCTACCCCCAATCATCACTTGAAGTCTCAAAAGGTGTCACACTCAGAAGATCTTATGTGTAAACTCCAAAACCTCATGAATTCTCACCCAATCACCAAATTCCCAGCAGATTAGTTAACTTTGGCAAACTTTAGCCAGTTTTAATGTTTTAAAATTATTTTTATTTAAATCTGATGCTTCCAAGGACACATGAAATTCAGCAGCACCCCAATAATTATTCTAAGTTAGAGTAGTGGCCTCTAAGTCATAAATCATCTCAGTCTATCTGAATATTCAATTCTTCATATAAATAGGGTAAACTGAGCCCACTCTTGGTTTGTAGAATAATAACATTGAGTCTTTGAACTATCCATGATCAACATTTAAAAATAAACCTATAAGATAAAATCCATATTGAAATTCAGAATGTGACCTGATATCTTATAGACTGAAAGGAATTGCATTGGTAATATGAATTTCTGCCTTCCCATTCATTAATATTTTATTTGAAAACTCAAAATATTTCTCAGAAGCTTTTTCAAAAATAAGTTAAAACTGAATCACTGTACACTTCTTAAGCTAGACTTTTCCCAGTCTAAAGAAGGATCTTAATCATTCACTGACTGGTCTGTAATGAGCTTTACCAGTAAGAAAGAGCTTAGCAACATCCATTAATATTATAAAACAAAAAGCGTGGGCTTCTTTAACACCAGATGGCAAAGATTTAAAATAGGCTATAAAAACATACTTTTGTAAGCAACTGAATGGAAATACTACAGTCAACGTTATGGATTTACTTCTCCACCCACAGAAAAATATGCTGCAAAACCTATGATGATATATATATTCATTTTCATTTTGCGTAAATGGCCAAACATGGCATTTTTTAAAGTTCCACTGGAAGTCACAGAGATAAATTGATTCAGAGTTCTCCTCCAGGACTGTCTTTAGTCATTCCTCTTCTCATTGCTGGCAATAGCAAGATCCGGCAAATACAATACTAGTAAGTAGGCTGTGTACGAGGAGATAAAGAGGCAGTGAAAAGAAAGATCAGTATTCACTACCTTTAATATATAGAAGTGATTGCCAAAGCTATGCCCAGAATCCCAGGAGTTGGCTGCTTTAGGGCTGGAACTGAAGATCCATCACTGCCAAGGTTAATAAACTTTTTCCTCCATTGGGATCTCATGAGGTTCTTTGAAATTAATGCAGGAGGAAATGTTCAGAAAAGAAGAAAAGAAGTTACTTTTAGCAAGAGTCTTGAGTCCTATAGCACAGCTAGGTGACCATTTGTTAAACTCAGTACACCTTGACTGAAGTACAGGTAGCCCTCGCCTTACAACCAATCGTTTAGTGACCATTTGAAGTTACAACAGAACTGAAAAAAGTGACTCCTGACCGGTTTTCACACTTATAGCATCCACATGGTCACGTGATCAAAATTCAGATGCTTGGCAACTGGCATGTATTTTATGACAGTTTCACTGTTCCTAGTATCATGTGATCATTATTTGTAACCTTCCCAGCCACTTCCGACAAGCAAAATCAATAGGGGAAGCCATATTCGTTTAACAACTGCAGTGATTCACTTAATAACTGTGGCAAGAAAGGTTGCAAAAATGGGGCAAAACTCACTTAACACCTGTCTTGCTTAAGACAATTGTTCCATTGCTTTGCAATGAAAGTTTTGGGTTCAATTGCAGTCGTAAATCAAGAACTACCTGTATATGTGATTTTGGATATAATAGGTATCATCGGATATACAGAATGCATGATTCTCAGTTAATAGATAATTGTGCTGAAATATACAGTTTATTGCAGGATACAATCTGAATTGGTCACCACGACTGAAAGTTTATTCATCCAAACTTTCAGGCTTGTGCTGGAGCCCATCATCAGGAAACTTCTCTCTCTCCAGAATATTATATAATTTGTTCCTATGAAAATATGGTATGTTATGGTATAAATACACGTATATTTACAGCTTTTTTAACAGCAGATTCTAGTCCATGAAAACTATCTCCCTAGAAATAGGCTCAGGTCATCTTGAAATTATCCTGAAATCTATATATTTGGGAATTACAGCCATTAAACTCAATTGGATTTGCTTCCAAGTATAGAAGAATAGGATCAATATACAACCATGGGTGTCCACAGCGCTGGCAAAGGGGAGATATGATGACTCATGCATTTAAAAGCACAAAATTATTATATAAATGGACACTAGGAAATCCAAGTCAAAATATTAGGACTGAATTTGGCCATGCTAGTTTTGACAATGGAAAGTATTGCAGTACAGAAAGAGAAAATCACAGAAAATGAGTTCTGTACAGACTAGAATTTATTTGAACCCCCAAAAAGAGAAGCTATACATGGACATATTTTTCCTGTCTTGCTTCAATAAAAGGCAGACAATTCTGAAGGAACAATAAGCCATTACATCATTATAATATGACCAGGTTTTAACTGTGATAGTAATCTCTGTATACCAGTCATAGTATTTCATATGTCCTTTCCTATTCCATTATAGCTAGAGCATGCTTCTATATTTAGAGTAGAAATGAGCAACCTGTGGCTGTCCAGATATTTAGAGCTTAATTGCCATAAGCCTTAGCAGGACAGTCAATTGAATCCTAGGAGCTGCAGTTCAAAACATACAGAATGTACCAAGTGGCTATTCCTGTTTGAAATAGTAAGATGTACTAAATTTTCCTTATTTCTATTTTTATAATGAATACCTTATGAAATGGAAACTCATATGCCACGTTTTGTGAATATGCATATAACAATCTTATAAGATTTTGAGAGACACAAAATACAGTTTACCTTTATCATAAACACACTACAGTGACTGTAATACTTCACTTAACTGTTCCTTCTGGTGACCAAATTGTCTGGTAACCACAGTGTCTGATGAAGAGCTCTCAGAACTCAAAGGCTTGCAGTAAGCTTCCATAAATAATATTGTTTGGCCAACAATAAAGGCAAAAGGGACGTGGTGGCTCAGTGGCTAAGACGCTGAGTTTGTTGATCGAAAGGTCGGCAGTTCAGCGGTTCGAATCCCTAGTGCTGCGTAACGGGGTGAGCTCCCGTTACTTTTCCCAGCTTCTGCCAACCTAGCAGTTCGAAAGTACGTAAAAAATGCAAGTAGAAAAATAGGGACCACCTTTGGTGGGAAGGTAACAGAGTTCTGTGCACCTTTGGCATTTAGTCATGCCAGCCACATGACCACGGAGATGTCTTCGGACAGTGCTGGCTCTTCGGCTTTGAAACGGAGATGAGCACTGCCCCCTAGAGTCGGGAACGACTAGCACATATGTGCGAGGGGAACCTTTACCTTTACCTTTTAAAGGCAAAAGTAAAGGTTTCCCCTGTCCAGTGGTGCCTAACTCTAGGGAGTAGTGCTCATCTCAGTGTCTTAGCCGAGGGAGCCAGCATTGTCCAAAGACATTTCCGTGGTCATGTGACCAGCATGACTATACACCGAGGCACACGGAACACTGTCACCTTCCCACCGAAATGGTACCTATTAATCTACTTGCATTTGCATGCTTTTGAATTGCTAGGTAGGCAAGATCTGGGGGAAGTAATGGCAGCTCACCCTGTTGCACGGCACTGGGTCTTGTCAGTTTCCAGCTGACAAGCTCAGCATCTATAACCGCTGAGCCATGGCAATATTGATCAATAATATATTCGCTCTATAAATTTAGGTTCTTTTTCTTAATAGCCTAGGTCATAATTGCTTTCCTTGAGTTTGAGAGTCAAACATGTGCCATCTGTACCATCCCTGCTGACTAAAAGCTACAAAACTGTACTCTGGATAAGAAGCATGAAATATCAACAAAGGCTTCCTTTTGTTTCTCCTGTCATCCATTTGTGCATTTTGAACACAAACATAATAAGAAATCAGAATTTTATTTTAAAAAATTCTTTGTGGAAAAAGGCAAAATCTTTACTGAAGAATGATGTGGGTTGGAACTGAACAGCACCCTGGACAGTCAGTTTCCCACTCTGACCATAAAATCATACCCTGGAATGAAGCAAATTTGCTGTTCAGGGGAGTTGCTGGGGGGGGGGGTTTCTAGAATTTTGAGGCCCAAGTGACCATTGTGGCAGGAAGTACTTATTGTCAATTTTGGTTGGTATGCCAACTATGCCTTTTCTTCATAATGGGCAACTCTATGTAGTGTTAGAGATTGCAGCTGATACAGAATGGGGGTAAAACAGTTGTTGGGGGTGTGTGCCTGGCTATATAAACTTTATGGCAATAGCAATAGCACTTAGATTTACCGGTATATACCACTTCATAGTGCTTTATAGCCCTCTCTAAGCGGTTTACAGAGTCAGCATATTGCCCCCAACAATCTGGGTCCTCATTTTACCGACCTCGGAAGGATGGAAGGCTGAGTCAACCTTGAGTCTATGAGGATCGAACCTCTGACAATGAGCAGAATTAGCCTGCAATACTGCATTCTAACCACTGCGCCACAATGGCTCTTATAATTCTGTTTAAGCCAGAAGTCAAGCCAGTTTCAAGATTTTGCTTCTGATATATAATTGTTTTGAACAATTTGGTATATCTGTCAACCTTGATATTTCGGGCAGGTTGATCACCCAGCTTATTAGGGAAAGTCCTGCTGCTAGTTTCAACAATGAGAGGCAGTTGTCTTGCTGTTTATTCACAGGCAGGCCTTCTATGTGGAAGTGAATGGTATTGCTCCAATCTAAAATTCATGACGCAGCTACTGTAACATGAAGTGTGTTTTTTTTCCTTCACCTGCAAGAATTTTCAATTAATGCTTCCATTTTCTTTTTATTCACTTCTTCTTTTAATGAATAAGTTTCAGTACAATATGAATGGAATCTGTTTATTGTTGCGCTTTCCTCCACTTTCATCCACATATAGCAATCCTGGGAATCTATAAGAATCTATTAATTCAGAAATGAGGAATAGTTTGAATGTGACTTAAGCTGCCCAGTCAGTAAAATAACTTTTAACCACCATTTCCCATTTTGGGCAAAGTGGCCTTACAATTAGCAGTTAACAGGCAGAAGACAGAGAGAAGTTCTGCCAGTGCTCACTTTCAATTTATAGGACAAGATGGGATCTCTGTCCCAATAAATCTGAGTGCAGCACTCTTAATCTGGAACTTTTTATGGGTGACAGATTCTCTGGATTGAAGTCCACAGAAATCAGGTATAAATGTCTGAAAAAGACATTGATCCAATAAAGACAACTACCAAAATTCAGGTGGGAAGCAGGTTTATCCTTCAGATTCCTTCTTTCCTTCCTTGATTCCCTCCTTCCGTGATTCCTTCCTTCCTTCCTTCCTTCCTTCCTTCCTTCCTTCCTTCCTTCCTTCCTTCCTTCCTTCCATGTGCTTTTATAAATCAGGGTTAATGGCTGATCTGAATTTAAGCTTAGATTTACATATTTGGCTATGCCCAGGATCAGATACACAGAATATGCAGTCTCCTCATTGCAGATTATGGATTAAAAGGCACATTCAAAACTTCTTATGCCTGGCTGAACATAAACTGTTCATACACCAAGCAAAACTTGTTATACCTGATTGTTGGTGGAAAAGAGCCATCAATTTGTAAAACCAAGAATCATCTGCTAAAATGGTCAAAAGACCAGATTTTCTTTTTAAAGAATCAAAATGAAGGCATCAGCTTCTAACTTTGAAGTACATTTATTTAGGCCTTGCTAATTATTTGTGCGGTGAAACTGCATGCTATTTGAACAGATTTATTACTTATATACACATTAAAGTACACAACTACACTATAGCTGCACTGTTGCTTATTATCATTAAATCTAGAAAGTGGCTTTGATTTAATTAGCATGCAGAGAGAATTCATATTGTGAGTATCGAGGCTAAACTAATCAGAGTAACCAGAATAAATTCTCAGTTTCCAATGCTTTTTAGGCCATATATATGGTCCTGGGCTCTTTAGATTAGATGTCATAACTGGATGCATATACTACAAAAAAAATATTTGATTATTTATTTTGTTATATTTATATTGAACCTTTCCTCCAGGAACTGAAGGCAGTGCACATAGCATGGTCTCCTTCAATCCTCCCCACCACCACCACCAGTAGTGGGTTCTAAAACCCGTTGCTACCGCTTCGCATGCGCGACGCTTCTGCGCATGCGCATGTGCAGAAGCGTCCCGGGTGGGTGGGTGGAGCCTCACGCCGCTGCCGCTACGGTTCGCAGAACTGGGCCGAACCGGGAGCAACCCACCGCTGCCCCCCACCCCAAATAACCCTGTGTGGCAATTGTGCTGGAGGAAATTAGGTGTAAAATTACTCAGTGAGCTTCCATAGTTGAGGGTGGATTAAACCCTGTGTCATCCTAGTTCGATGCCAAATTCACTATTTCATGGTTTACAGCTTAGCATGATATACGAACTCAACTGAATGTCTTTTTTAACAGTCGATCAGCCGTGGCCCAGTTTGTGAATGCAGCCAGTGTTACCCACTCTCTTTCATACATCCTAAGGGAATGTTTGTGGTGAATGTTGAGGCACTACAGAAGCCACCATTTTATTGACTTAAATACTGACAAAATTTACTGATTGGAATGAAAGAAAATAAGTTGTTATGTCATGATAGAGACATAGTAATCAAGTTTCCTCCATGGAAATACAGAGAAAAATTAAATCAACATATTTCCCAAATGATCTCCATTTCCCATTTTCTTAGAGATTTTGCTGAAGAATGCATTTAAAAATAAAAAGAATACTTTTATCTCTATGAAAAATATTCTCAAACTATTTTATTTATATTTGATGGCTGAAAATAAACCCTTTCTTCAAGTGAGAACGTATCAAATTTAATTACTTAGCTATATATGTAAAGCATATTGCATTTGTTAAAGGGCTTTATATTTTACAAAATATAAACAGCCAAAAGAAGTTCTCAGACCAATCAATCTCATCTGGAGAACATCTGGAAGCCTACATAGACATCAATGAGATTGTCAAAACAAGATAAAGGATCTGGGTTTTATTAATCTCCTTGTAGCATTCCAGGATATTCCAGAATATGAAATCATCCAGCATTTAAATTTATGGTCCATGATGCCTGAACTGCAAGTTACTAATTCACTAAGGATTTTGATACATTTGATGTGAATATTTAAATTCAGATTTGCATACAAACAACAAATGGATCATTATCAAGATTTCAGGGATGGGTTTGTACTCATTCATTTGTCCTCCTCCTTCTTTTATTTGGGGCTTTAAGACTAGGAAAATATGTTAAATATAATAGTCTCTTAAATCCAAAATTAGAATAATCCTCAATCATAAACAAGCATTTGGAACATTCAGACGTGAAATGATTATAGGCATATCTTCAATCCAACCAGACCTGTAAACCCAACATTTAATCTATCAAGCAAAAACAGTTCTACAGTTCATGATGAGTTAGATAATTTTTTTCTCAAAGATTAAAGAATGGTGATGATCATATGATTAAATTAGAAGAGATTATCTGTAGCTCAGGATTGAACTGTGGGATCTTTGATGCTCTCTGAGCTTGGTTGCTTGCTTGCAGGCGTTTCACTACCCAACTAGGTAACACCATCAGTACTGCTGAATTTGCTGCTTTCTTCTTGTTTGCAATTTATAGTTGCTTTCCCTGCCAGTTTTGGTGGCAGTATACCTGAATGTTACACTGGTTTTCGAAAACCGAAATTTTAGCTGTATTGAGACAAGCTTTCATATATTATTTACTTCTTAAACTCATATGAATACTTCCAAACCAGGGCCAGAACTTTATACATTTTAACCATTTTCTGACTCTTGTAATTCAAAAATATTCGGAAATATTTCTTATTATTTCCTAACCCCCAAACATTTGGAAAACAACAAAGCAAAAATGATGGTGGGGGGAATGCCTTTTAAGCTATTGTTGCCCCAGGACTTCCCATTTCTTTGCAGGATGAACAGTTCAATGCTGCTTGCATATTTCCCTTTAGATTTCAGCAAGAGATGTAATGCAAAACAGGAAAAGAGATGCTCCAAAATCATTCCATTCCAGAGACCATTCTCCTTCAACTATGCAGTGTCTAACTGGCCATGCCTTCATGCCTGTTGTTTATTATTTCTTTTTAACAATCTGGAAAATGAAACATAGCCTTGGAAATCTTACTATCTGTTGGTAGAACTACTGTATATGTGAAACTTTACCAATATAACATTTTCTGTTGCAAGGAAATTGAAAATCAGATCTCCCTCTATTTGTACTGCAGATCGCTGAAAATACTATGATCTGTTTTTTCCTTGTGGATGTTTCTGCTTAACCTAATATATTTGGTATGTCAGGAAACTAAAGTTAAGCAAGAGACAATGCCTGTTCAAATGGGCATTATGCCATGTAAACACCTTCACCTTCACAGCCCAGCAGGTTTAAGAGCTTTCCATGACCTCAAAGCCTTCAGAACACCTCATCATCCATAGATCATTGGCTAGGAGAGAGAAGCTCAATTAACAGAGTCACACATCCTAGACCAAAATGAATTCAAAAACTGCACTCAAACACACAACTGGGAACACGTCCATCTGTCCTGACAAAGTAACATGCTTGCATTTTTGCTAATATGACTAAGTAGTATAAATCATAGGTTTACATGTCCGACAACAGAATTCTTAGCTCTGAAAGAAAATCATTTTGCAGGTCCTATTTATAGTATGTGGTGCACAAATTTGGAAAAATCAGTTTACAGGTTCTATTTGCAGTGTGTCGTTCATAAATTCTAAAACATCTAGATATTTTTATCTCTACTTGTGCAATTGTCATGCTTAGTTTACTGGCTGCTAGCTAGAAAACTTTTATTTAGAGCTACCCCACAGCATATGAATAATGAACTGAATTGTAATTTTCATAAGCAAGATATTTAAAAGAGATCAGCAAACATTTTCTTCCTTCAGGTTAGCATGCCTATGGGGCAAAAATTGTCTGTCCTATCATGCCCACAGCTAGTTTATTGTGACTCATCTCTTGGACAGTTTGCATGAATGTTTTACAACTTTTCAGAAGGCTACAAAAGGGAAAGATATATTCCCAAATAGAGCAGAGATAATGAACAGAAATTAACATATTTCATCTCCTTAATCAAATTGTTCTACAAAATTAAATTCCCTCCCTTAGCTGAACAGTTACATGTCAATGCTATTTATACCGGTGGAGTTCTAAAGCTACCTCAAATATTCTATTGACCAAGTTTGATATTGTCAATATTCTATTGACTGGGCCAATTTGAAGTGGCATATAGGAAGAAAATTATTTCCTGATAAAATAATTGTTTTAGCTAATATGCTGCCATTTTGACCTTACTCAGCATTGCTTCTGCACTTAATAGTTGTTGCTATTATTATCATTCAATCAATGTACATCCTGCATTGATTCAGATCTGTTTAGCTTTAACAAGATAGCTTTAGACATGCAACACTACCATATATGTTCCTGAAAACAGCAGATACTTACAGTTCATTTTAATGGTTTGGACTTGCCAACCACTCTCAAGATTTCAAGAGAATATAACTCAGACTTAACATCTGTTTAATCCTCAGTGACTATATACAAAGTTTGAAAATGTTTAAAAAGGAGATGCATAAATCTATTACCAATCATTGTTGGGAGATTGACAATGAAACACACCTGAATAAAAATTACTAAAAAGCAGAAATAGAAAAGTATTTTTTTAAATTAACTTAATTAAGCATTAAAACATTACAATTAACATTTCTTCAAAAGTACTAATAACACCTATAAACTAAATAACTATATACAGTACTTTAAAGAAGTACTTAAAGAAGACTATATACAGTACTTTTAAAGAAGAAATCTAAGCTATTATATTAGAGAACTATTTGATAAAAGGGGAGAAAAAAACTATACTTAATTTTCAAAGAGGGAAAAAAAAAGAAAAAAATAGCAACCCTAGATAACAAAATGAAACTAAATGAAATTAAAAAAACATGAAATATCTGTATGAAATTTCAAAGTATCTGTGTGGAATGAAATAAGACAGTTGTACTATGTTATAAAGTTATATTATGTAGGATTCAGTGAAACCTCTGAGTGCCTGGCTAATTCAGCAGTTACAAACTTGCCAATAAAAGCAAGTGGCTCATGGGTTCTCAAGATATGTGCTTATCTACAACAGCACTTGGGAATGGAATTTCCATTTGACTGACACAGAAAGGGCTTACATATTCACAAGTAATTAATCAAGAATCAGAGGAGAAATAGCCTTCTTAAATTGTTTGTCGATAATGATCTTAGGTTACTGAAAATGGTGTCTGGCTTGTTCTAAATGCAACAGTATCCAGTACCATAAGAATTAGGCCTGACAATTGATTAAGGAAAGTAAAAATATATATATTAAGCGCATTTAATATAGGAAATTAAAATTGGAATAGTTTCAAAGAGCTGAGTAACAGATGCTATTTTAAATTGTTTACTACTGAATTTGAGATAACAGCTTCCAAAAATACCCGAAAGAAACTTGAATAGTAGGGAACAATGTTTCAGAGCATTCAATTAAGACAAGTAGAATAGTCTTACAGGATAGGTGCTGAGGTAGGATGCACTAAACTTCATTAATTATTTTCCATTCTATTTTAGGGCCTGTTTCTTCACTCTCAGTGCTAAACGTCAGATTATCCCATTTCTAAATAGTAGTATACCTAGCCAAGGGGAGAATACACACACACACATACACACACACATATACGCGCACACACACCTATATACAGACACATACACACACATATATACACCCACATACACACACACATATATATACACACACCCACGTGTGTGTGTGTGTGTGTGTGTGTGTGTGTTAGGCAGGTGAAACAGATCAGGAGTGTCAAACTCGCATCGTCACAGTGGCGTCACATGATGTATCATGGCTTTTTTCCTCTTCGCTAAACCAGGTGTGGGTGTGGCCAGCGCGTGACGCATCCAGCGAGTTTGACAGTCCTGAAATAGATGGATCAATAACTGATCAATAAATCGTGTACTACATTTTATGTTCACCTTGGTCTGAGATACTATCTAAAATCCAGCAAACTTTTTTGCTAGGTAAATTGCATTTACAGACATGGCCAAGAAACCTGGGTGCAACAAGTAATGGAGACATTAGAGAGTCTTGACAAAAATAGTCCTTGCAAATCCCCAATGGATATATTGGTAGTGATTTTCACTGATGTCAAAAAAGAATTTTCCTTTGAATGCAAGGTAGCTTCTATGTCAAGCAGCGTGAGTCTTACATTCTATTTCTGCCCTTCTACAACCAGAGGCTGTGCGAGGTCTTGTGACGTCGTTTCCATAACAAGTAACCAGCATATAATACAAGAGAACTGTGAAGTATATGAGTGCCCATATATGTACATGTACAATTGAAAAAAATGAAAAAGAACAGTGGAGGAGGGTATTTTTGCTTCATCTTGTCTTTCATCACTATTTTTTTAAATCTGTGGGACCACCTCTCTCCAATTATTTCTACCAGGCATATGAGATCCAACAGTAGTGGGATGCTAGAGGTCCCATTGATCAAACAGTGTCATCTAGTGGGACTCAGAAAGCAGATCTTCTTGGTTGTAGTGCCAATTTCTTGGAAAACCACATTCCATGAAATTCAACTTATGCTGACCATGCCAGCTTTTCAGAAAGCCTTAAAGACTTGGTTGTGTTCCCAGGCATGGGGGTCAGAAGGTAGTTTCTGTCCATGAAATATTGCAGCTTTTGTTGTTATGGATATTGCTGTTAGTGGCCATTTAAATGTACATATCAAGGATCTAGTGTTGCATAGATTGTTGCCTATATTTACCTTTAAAGATTGTATAGCCTGCTTAAAGTCACTGTGATGAGTTGCACAGTCATACACATTGACTACATAAGTAAATAATGCTCATTCTAGATTGTAACTGTGCATTTATGAAAAACATATTTTCTAGCATTTTTAGATTTTGCTGAAAAATACCCTTTTTAGCTGAACCAATCTGAACAATCACTCCATCTGAATGTATCCTTATGAAACTTCAGCTTAAGATCATAAAACATCAAGAACCAGTTTGTGGATTATAGCTGCCGGCATTTTATTAGCAGGCTACACATGGATTCATTTAAATTGGACTCCCTGCAGCAAAGTTTTTAGAAATTCCTTCAAATAGCTGGAATATAGATCAGATTCAGTTATGCAACCAAGAAAACCAAAATGAAGGAGCCTGCAGTGCTTTTCATTTTTTAAAATATTGTTTCGTTATGTGATATCCTATAATCACAACAGCTTCTCTCAATGATAGAGTTCTTATTCATGCCAGTGGCACTGCATTACAAAATTTTCCTACATGAAAAGGAAAGGAAAGGAAAGGAAAGGAAAGGAAAGGAAAGGAAAGGAAAGGAAAGGAAAGGAAAGGATACACAAAAACAGGAAGGAAGGAAGGAAGGAAGGAAGGAAGGAAGGAAGGAAGGAAGGAAGGAAGGAAGGAAGGAAGGAAGGAAGGAATGCTGTGCAGAAGACTTCACCAAAGGCTTCTCCAGAAAGGGAAAGAAATGACAGACAATGATCTATAGAGAACTAGAGCCAGAAATGTGATATTCCCATCCTAACATTGCTCTGAATTAATTGCAGGGTTACACTGCAACTCAAACACCACCATTGAAGGCCTTCTCTTCGTGATTTATCTCAGTCTGTGGTTCTCAACCTGGCTGCTTGTTTTTAGTTTCATCATAATAAGGACTACGGCTGCAGACATTTTTAAAAACATCAGTATGATGACAGGATCTAATGGGGTATGTGGGCTTGTGAGTAACTGGTGCGAGGGATTGAATAGGTAATAGTGGGTAGCATTTATGACAGACAAAGATATACATTTTAGAGGTTAGCCAACATGGTGTGCGGCTGACATAATTAACGTTGCAGGGAAGGCTGATTCAGCACCCTCTTTCTTGGTAAATTTCATTCTGGGCATGCTGAGGTCTCTGATGCATCTGGAAAAGTTTTGAGATAATTGAAAAAATATGCAGTTGGATAGAAGCCTACTATAAATCACAGTACAGAATGTTTTTTATGAATATGTATCTGAGGAACCATCTCACCTCAATGGGATTAGCCTGCCCCTCTTGTGCCAGCAGAAGAGGCCTGCTAAGGAATTCTGGCAGGCAGGGTCTGCTGTGGCCTCATCCCTGTGGAACACTCTTACCACCGGAGGTGAGGACTGCTCTCACCCTCTTGGCATTCTGGAAGGGTATTAAAACTTGGCTTTGCCAGTTGGCTTGGAGCCCTGAGAGTGGCGCTTATTGCTGAAGGTGGTTGATGGGGTAAGAAGGCCTCAGCCCCCTGTCATCTGTTTCTTAATCCTGTTATTTGTATAGTTTTTTATGAACACTGAGAACTTATGCACTGAAGACAAATTCCTTGTGTGTCCAATCACACTTGGTCAATAAAGAATTCAATTCAATTCTATTCTATTTTATTTTATTTTATTCTATGCTATTTAAATTTTTAATTAGCAGTTTTAATATTTTAATTACTTTTCTATTTAACTTTTTATAATCTGTAGGCCAACCGGAATCACCTTACAGTGGAGGTGGGCAGCATAAAATTTAATAAATAAGTAAGTACATGAACTTTGTAACAGATCCAAATCTTGATAGGTGAAATGTTTAATCTAGTGAATGCATTTGGAGTTTCAGGAGCTCATACATTGTTCTCACAAAGCCACTATCTTGGAGAAAACCTGGAATGACAGAGAGCATCCTAGCAAGCTCTAATGGTACAACCTGAACAGTTTATTTGCCAGCAAATGGTTGTTTGTTGACTACCACTGACACACCCCTTAGACCAGTGGCAACTGTAATACAAAGAATGAGTGTAAACTCCATGGAAGGGAAGCTTTTCTTCACTACCCTCAGCTTTTTAACAAGACGAAGTCTCCTTCATTCAGTGCAATACTAATTTTGGGCTGTGTGTGCAAATGGCACAATGGATCGGTAGTAACTTGTTACTATGCAAGGGAAATATCACTCTTAAACACCAAAACATTAATTTGTATCTGTTCACTATCAATCATCAACTGAAAATGGTTTCTTCATAAATATAAAGCAGTTGAAAAGAGAAGCATTTTAATGAGCAGGTGGGCTAGTTTTTGAATGAGAAATTATCTTTTCCTAACCTTTCTCATTTTGCATTTCAAAAGCTTCTTGAAAACTACACCCTGGATTTTCCAAGGAACATCAATATAACCTTTTCAACCTATACAATACACTGAATGGCTTTGATAGTTTTTTTTTTAATTAAAATGAACATGAAGATAACAAATAATTTAAAAAGAATCAAAAGGAAACAAAAAACAGAGAGACAGAAGAATAATCTGAAAAGGAATAAAAACATTATAATGCTCTATAAGATTGCATTGCTAAAATCCTATGGATATTGGAAATGCAAGAGAACTTAAAAGTGTCTGGCTTTGGTTACTAATTATACAGTTATACAATTTGTGCAGACTGCAACACGTTATAGATAGTCCTTAATGTATAAATATACTAGGCTACTTCATCTGTCTACTTCAGAATTTATATGATAACCATTAGAACAGAACATGGAGGAAACAAATGGTTCATGAGGAAATGAAATCATGAACTTCGAAATATGCTGTTGAAACTGCTTTGAGCTCTCTTAAATGAGGAAGAATTCTAAGGCAGGCAGCCCCCTGTCTATTCTAGGATGCAATCCTGTGTACTTTACCTGAATAAACCCCATTACACTCAGAAAAAGTTTATTCTGAAGTTAACTGTGAGCAGGCCAACTGATGTCATTCCCACAAATGTCAACTTAATAAATAAATAAAAACAAGACATTTAAAAAGCACGAGGAATGACAAACTGAATGAACTGGTCTAATTTATTTTTTACATTCAGATCATCTTAACTTAGCCAGGTCATAACCTTCTTCAGCCAATTATAGGAGATAACCTAAATTCTGGAGCTGCATCTGTCTCAATTCTTTTTTTAGAAGAAGGAACTACGCTCTAATTATTTTCACATGGAACCTGAAACCAGTTTCCACCCAACAGATCTGGACTGGGAATATCAATAGATGGCAGGCAATCACGGTCACTGGCACCATGTGTTGCCAGCAATCATAGTCACATGCCTTGACATGAATCTAGATTAGTGCCAAATAACATTACCCATAGATTTTGCTACTGTAGTTTTACCCATGAGTGGAGGCTTGTAAGAATCCTTTTTTTTTTTAAAATAAAAAACCAGGCTAGAAGAGAATTGCCTGAGATTCTACCTATAGCAGATACCCTACAGAACTAAATTTAATAATATTATTTCTGCAACTTTGCTTAAATGAAACAGATTCTGAAACACATATGCAGAATCATGTTCAAGTTACTATATAATATTAGATGGGCTGTAACCAAGTAATTTTAAAAGTACTCAAAGGATATTCTAATAAATATAGAAATAGAGCTATGCAAATCTTTAGAAAAAAGAGCTCCTTGGTGTTAAGGAGAGCATACAAAACATCTCCATGCTAGGAAAAATAACTGAAAATAAAACTGCATATTCATTGCATATATATATATATATATATATATATATAAAACACAATGTGACCATGCTCAACGTATAGCATAGTTCTAATCATGAGATGTCAAAAAGGGAAACTGGAAAGTTGGAAAGGATATAAAGAACGTCAAACTGCATGGGAACGTGAGATGGAGGGAGCTGTGGCAGCCAGACTGACTTGTGAAATTCCCATAGACAGCTGCTACTGTAAAAACAAAATCTGGACTATGTAAGAGCACTGGATCAGATCATATCAGATCAGATCAAATCAGATCAGATCCAAATATTATTCTATTTCATCTTACTTTTGGAATCCAGCATAATCTGCAATTCCCTTGAGATTCCTCACAAATTAAACAGAGAAACATACTCAGTGCTATGCTTGGACTGAAAAAACAGCAATTATATGTGTCTTTTTAAATTTGCCACTCAAAAGAACAAAAAATGCAGAGATCCTTTTTGTTTACACTGTGAGAATTGCCAGAAAAAGGAAAAATGTCAGCTTTAATTATCCAAGTAATTAAAAGATAGCTGTCACGAAGCCTGAGCGAAGACTAACTGGCAAGATCTAATTTAGATCTTTAAGCATACAGATAAATCCCATTTGATTTAAAAGATTCTTCTAGGTCAGCAGTAAGCAATTTGTGATGCTACTGAGCTTGCAAAATTTAATTCTCAACAGTCCCAGCCTGCTTACCTAACAGTGAGAGAGATGCTAACTATATGCAGCCAACCCCTGTCCTGCAGTTTTCCATTTTCCATGCTCCATCAGTTGAAATACAAATCTAAGGGAGATCTGTTGGGAGAACTTCTTCCTGCAGTGATTCACCTCTTGTAGCAGCTTCCTCTCTTAAGCAGGAAATTCATTTAGAATTTTTCAAATCTTTTGAGGGGAATGCTCACAAAATGGGGAATGCCTTGATCATTCCTCAGGTGAATATGGGAACAGAATAGAATAGAATAGAATTCTTTATTGGCCAAGTGTGATTGGACACACAAGGAATTTGTCTTTGGTGCATATGCTCTCAGTGTACATAAAAAGACAAGATACATTCGTCAAGAATCATGAGGTACAACACTTAATGATTGTCATAGGGTACAAATAAGCAATCAGGAAACAATCAATATTAATATAAATCGTAAGGATACAAGCAACAAGTTACAGTCATACAGTCATAAGTGGGAGGAGATGGGTGATAGGAACGATGAGAAGACTAATAGTAATAGTAATGCAGCCTTAGTGAATGGTGAGGGAATTATTCACAAAGTTCTGCCTTGGGTTATCATAAACCTTCAAAAAGGTTCTGTTTCCTGGCACACTCTAGCTTCTTACAGGCACATTAACTCTACTGTGTCTTTTGTCGATTTTCCCCTCTCCCTAGTTAGCTTGAAGACTCTTAATCCAATCCAATTTTAGCTGGGTTCAGCCACATCTCTTAATTAGATCCTCTCCTAGCCTTCTCCTCCTCCCCCCCCACCCTTCCATTCTTTTCCCTCCCCATATCATTGTGCAGAACATACAACCTCTGCCCTCTTGGTCATGTTCAATTTCATAACCCAAAAGGGAAAACAACCCTTCTCTCTGTTCAGTCCTGGGATCGTGGCTTCTTCAAGCTGATTGCTGAATACAACACTTTGTTTATTTCTTAGTAGGGAAAAAAAAGAATTGGAGACAAAAAAACTTTTTTTAAAAAGTGTGTTTCTGGCCTAAAGACAAAGCTTAAATGATTTCAACATTTTCAGCACTGGAGAGTAGCCATCTGAAGATAAAAGTTGGCTTGCATAAAGCAGCCCAAGCAGCATTCCTGGAAATAAAAGAGTATAGTAGAAGCTAGCATTTTGTACTGAGTTTCTTTTCTAAATAAAATAATAATAGTAGTAGTAGCAAAAATGGTGCATTGGAATATCTGCAAGAAATCTGTAAGCAAGAAGTAGACAAAGTAATAGAAAATGAAAAAGCTAAAATGTTCTGGGACTTTAGAATTCAAACAGACAAGTACCTGCCACATAACACCCCAAATTTAACAATTATTGATAAGAAAGACAAAAATGTCTGGATAGTTAACATTGCAATACCTGAAGACAGCAAAAGAGAAAGAACTGAAGAAAATCACAAAATATAAAGACCTGCAAATAGAAGTAGAATGGCTGTGACAAAATAAAGCAAAGATAGTACCAATAGTAATAGGTGCCTTGGGTGTAATCCCAAAACATTTGGAGCACTATGTGAATGCCACTGGCATTGACAAAATCACCATTAGTCAATTGTAAAAGGCAACTTTATTTGAACAGTTTACATTCTGCAACAATACCTTTAATATTATTAAATATCTGCATATCCCAGGTCCTTGGGAGGGCCTCAATAGTTAATAAAAATGCCAAATCCAGTGTAAACATTTGGCTGACTGTGTGACCAACCATCATACTAATAATAATAATGAGACATGGTGGTATAAGACCTGGCACTGACAAGGCAAGAAGTATTAAGTCTTTGGCCAAAGTAATTACTTAAAAAGGAAGAGATATGCACAATTTTCAAGGCTGGAGGAAAGAAAGCCAGGATTGAGTTCCTGGAAAGACAACATTTACTGCTGTGTCTGGTGTGAATCTGACAGTGATGATAGTTAAATTGGTTCTACAGACTGGAATAATTCAGAATGTTCCCGTTGCCAGGAATTTGGGACATGTACAGCAATAACTATTAAATATTATACAGTAACATCTACAATATCAATGCTACTTAACCTCTGGAAGTTGCTCTGCTATGAAGATGGGAATACATTTATGAACTTAAGGAAGTGATGTGTAGGGAAATGAAATTAGGGAGACATATTAATCCATAGTCTGTCTCTTGTATGCTCAGAAACTGAAATAGCAATTTCTATCTTAAATTGTGAAATCTGAACTGAGGTGACCTAACTTGACAGAGACATCTGGTCTACATGTTGTATTGCTATTATTTGCCTCTGTTTCTCAGATTACCTTCCTGAAAATATTATTCAAGACAAATATCTGCTGTAAAACTTTTGCAACAAAGAGGAAAAATAAATTACCTATATATCTATATCTGTGTGTGTGTGTGTGTGTGTGTGTGTGTGTGTGTTTTCTGTCGAATCACCTGGTATACCCAAATATGGGAGGGAGCATACTGCTTCCTTTTTGCCTTTCGCCCCCCCCAATCCAGGGGCCATCCAGGCAGTTGCTTACACAACAGACCATTATTTTCTATGTATGACACATTTTTTTACTGATAAATAAATAAAGGGAGACTAGTATAGATCTATTTCAAGCTATTTAGCTGCAAGCTGCCCAGGTTCGAATCCCATAAGGGTATGGCTAGCTGATGAGAGCTAAATAGCTTGAAATAGATCTATACTAGTCTCCCTTTATTTATTTATCAGTAAAAAAATGTGTTTTATATATATGTGTGTATGTGTGTGTGTGTGTGTGTGTGTGTGTTACATATTTTTACATAAAGGGAGACTATAAAAGGGAGACTAGTATAGATCTATTTCAAGCTATGTAGCTCTCATCATCTAGCCACACCCCTTTTTC
>QLTV01003132.1:3793980-3828594 GCA_003457575.1 Thermophis baileyi | reverse complement strand
ATAATTGCCATTGGTTTCTCCCAGGATGTTTTAAATTTCTCAGCCTGTTCCACAACTCTAATAATCCTTAGTGTTACCTCATCCTGATAGTAACTAGACCCAATCCTTCTTAGCTTCCAAGGTCTAGACAAGGTTAGCCAGATGCAATTTTACTCCCTTGTCATCTAGTAGGCAAACATTCAATATGCATATATAGTACACATGCACACTGGGCTATGTGCTATTTTAATATACTACTGAAGTGAATGGCACATTTAACCAATTAAGTGAACCTTAAATCAACTAAGATTGTTTTAAGTGTATGAAAGTTTTACAAATTAGACCACCAGGTTTCAATCATGTGTTTGAAAGCCTCTCCTTGGAGAATGGCTGTAATAATACCAATGAAAGCAACATGCCAATCATCTGCAATCAGAAGAATGGCTAAACTGTGAAAGTGGTCTGCGTTTTGTAAACTTCCTTAATTACACATAGCAGCTCATGATATATTCAGTGGTAATAATTTCTCACTATCAATACAACATTGTTAAGAGGTATTTTCCTTTCTCTAGCTTTAATTCATCCAAGAGTAGAACAGGTAACTTCTGCCAGCTCAAAAGTCAAGGTACACATTCAGTTTCTGCTGAATGCAAGAGTACTAGAAGTTGTTTTATCCCAAAAGAGTTTATTCATGCAACTCTAGTCCAAATCAAAGTAAAACAAAATAAATAAATGTAATAAAACAAAGTAACTTGAATAGAATCCCACATAGGCATCTATGGAATAGTCAAGGGGGCAAATAATGAATGCAGCATTGTGCATCATGATGCAATCTCTGTTTCTATTCTACACACATTTGTCATTTTGATGAAAGCATCAGAACCTGCAGATATTTCTGTAAGATTATGTTGAGTTATACAAACCAAAGTATAGGGCAAAAAGCAAAACCAGAAAAGGCAAGTTCTCAAGTTTATCTACTTTACAAATGGAATCTCTCTGTGGTCTTTGCAAGGTCCATCTACAAATACAGACTCCCAGACTTACATTTTTGATATTGTTCTGTTTATGAATAGGAAAATTAATAAGGTACAATTATTTTCTCTCCTTTTTTATTGTTCCCTGAGTGCCAGTTAGTGTCCAAAAAGTATTGGGAATAAGCATACTATTTATTTTTTAAAAAATAGCAGCTGCTGTATTTCCTTTGTGACTTGAGTTCTTTTGTGTGAGTGTATGTAGATGCTGGACTTGGCAAACTATTGCTCTGATCCAGCAAAGTTTAAGTTTCAAGTTTCTGAAACTTTCCAAGCCATCTCATCATATTTTCCAGCAGATCAATTCTAACTGAAGCCACAGAAGGATCAACTTCCTTCACAGAGATCAAGAATTCCACTCTGTCATTTTTTTAAAATGTGTTGTTATAAAAGAGCAATTTCTATTAATTTTTTATAATGTCTCAACAAGAGACAACAAGAGATCTGAACTTTACAGAAAGACTTTGCCAAGGCTGTAAGAATGGATTAACTAAATCAACTCCAGTTCTGCATATGAAATTGGTTTTGCTTAAAGAAAATTCCTTCTCTCTCTCTCTCTCTCTCTCTCTCTCTCTCTCTTTTTTTTTTTTTTTTTTTTTTTTTTTTTTTAAAAATTTAGAAACAGTCTTTTTTTTTCTCTTTTTTTTTTTTTTTTTGGTATGAAGTGCTAAAAATGTAGAAACAGCCTACGGTTTTCTTGGTGGCTGATAGATGTCCCATGTTCTCATAGACTTTTGTGACTAGATTGTTTCTGAACATAAACTTTTGTAGGCAAAGTTCATGTACTTATTGGAATTAACTAATTAAATGCCACCAAGTGAATATCGACTCTTCACAACTACAAAGATAGATTTGATTGGAAGCCATACATGACAAGAAATGAGGCCAGAGATATCTCTCTGCAGCATTTTTCTACAAGTACTGCATAGGACAGATTAATACAAGCAGTGACTGAACACATAATGTGAATTAGAAACTTGGATAATCTCATGTTTTACCCAGGGGCCAAAAAACTAAGGTGTATTTTCCCTAAGGTGTGTTTTCCATCCACCTCCTTCAATGTATGTTGGGTTCCTTGTGATCTAAGAAAAATTCAGTAGAATTTTCTAAGCCTGCATAGTGCTTTGTTAGTGTCATTGTTTTAATTCCCTCTTCCAAATAAGCTGAAATCCAGTTATGTACCTGAGTACGGTATATTGTGATGCTTGAAAACTGACATGATTATAAATGTGACTATAAATGTGATATTTTTTTTTAAATAGCACAATTTTTGTTGTTGTTCAGATTCTCTATTATTCCCCGACTCTAAATTCAAATAGCAAAATTGCCTTAAAAATATTTCTCTGGAATTCTGTCGAACTCTACAGCCTGTCACATTTTATATATTTGAGAGAGATTCTGTTCAATTAAGGAGTATTTCTGACATTTCATTTAAGTTCAGGGACAACCATCAGTGGTCACTCACAAGAACCAAGATAGCCAAACTCATAAGGATCTCTCCCTGATTATTTCAAGTAACAGAAACAAATGTTTTATCTGTCTTTCCCACTTGGAGTGGGATTGGCAATTCCAATCAATCCTCAATCAATGGTTAATGTCTAGGAATAAAAAGAGATGCAGTCCAAAGCACCTGAAAAGCCACAGATTCTCCACCATGCTATAACAACAGATTTCTAAAGATTTATTGATGGTGATGAAATGAGCAAAATTTGCTTTATTCTTGTTTTACCTATAATCTGCAAGGATCAAAGTAGTTTAAAGCAGTCTTCCTTCCAAGTGGCAGCGCTGAGGAATTCTGGCGAGTTTGGAAAAGCTGATGTGGACATTGTCCCACTTGCTATAGGCCTTCACAAAAACATTATACAATAAATTACAGTATGCTGGTTAACAACCAATGACCTTCATGGCCAAGCAAGGATTTTAAATCCTCAACTCATTATTTCACCAGCTCTCTTTCCTTGGATGGTCAAGTTCCACACTCCAATTTAGCAAGAGGTTATGGGATGACAATTTTCTCCTACAAAAATTCAGATCTATTCTGCAAGAAAATGAGAGCCAGTATTTATTTTAAACTAGAAGAAGCTATTATATAATTGCAAATCTGGTAACCATAGTAATAGTAAACTAACCACCTTAAAGTGTGGAATATTATAAGAAATACAGAATTATAAATGAAGGTTCATGTATATAATGCACAGATTAGAAAGCAAGAGTTGCTAAGCAAAGACTATCATTCTTTTAACATTATAAACAGACTTCTATCGTCTCTGATGAAATGTTGAGTTTTATGCTATAGAAATCCTATCTCAGCCTGTAGAATAGGAACCATTGCATCATTATTCATAGACAGCAATATGGACACATCTATACTGTATCAGCCAAACAAAAAGAAGATGCAAGTGAGTAATAAGATTTCAAAAGAAGGATTGGAGCTCAGAGTCAAGAGGGTTAGCTGCACAAAATGGCACTGCAAACTGTTTCTTAAACATGGAAGAGATCCATATCTTTTAAAATCAAATCTATTTGGCTTTAACCAGATACGATAAACAGACATTTCTATATTGAGATTTTAAGCTAGGGGTGTGGTAAAGATGTTGATCCCTTGTAAGAAGATTCACATCAAAAACACTCTACTAGATTCAGACTTCAGGAACTTGCCACCACCTTTTCCTTCCCTTTTATTTTGAGACACATCGAGTAATTTGACAAGTTATTGCATTGAAAACTGTCCCCAATCTCAGGAGGAGCATCCATTTTTCCTAGGGCTGAAATTATAAACCCCACCATTTCCACTGAGAAAATAATACTATTCATGTCAGATTCTACAAGAAATTTTGATACTTGTAGATCCAGTCTCAACTCCATAAAGAAAAGAAGTTCCACTGTCTTTCTGAAACAACAACCACTTTCTTTCTTTCCAGTTTCTTGGAGTTAAGGAGAAAGAGGAGGCAGTGAAGATGACTTCTATCAAGTTTTCATGATTTGGAAAAACTTGGATGTGTCTTCATGATTTTTTTCAGTCATTCAAGTATTAAACCAAATTGATTGCATAATACAAATATAAATGGAAGGGCAAGTCCAGTATACCCAGGCATTTGGGTACACAGGAGAAGTAGTGGCCTAAATATTTCAGGAAATACTACGATTTTCTCCCCAGATAAGTGTAATTATTTGTAATAGCTTACAATTCCCCAAAATGACAGATAAATTTCAGCAGACACAACCTTCTGCTTGACAGAAGTAGCTAATCCATACTTCCCCTACCATCCCATCACCCAAACAATAGGAGTTAATAAACTCAAGTCTCTGTAAAATATATTTCCAGTAATCAGTTACATATATTCTGATCAAGTAGTTTTGGTAATTTCCAAATATCTAGAATCAATAAATCTGGTTCGAGGCTGACAGAACCAGCACATTGCTTTTGATGTATACTCCCCATGGTGTGCTTGCTTATTCTCTTGTAATCCCTTCCTCTCCTATCTTTCTGCTCTGCAAGAGGGAGGGGAAAAAACCACAGATCAAGCACAGATCAGGCACATACTGTACTGACTATAATGGTGGTCATGTGACTGAAGAATACTGCAAAGGTAAAAAAAAAACATTGGCTGGAAAGCTCCCCCCCCCATTTTTGTCACTAAACAGGACAGTCAGTAAATGAGAACTACCTGTACAGAGATGTCAATTTCTTCCTGCTGACAAATAATAGGCTCTCAGCTTCTTGGGATACACAAGTAGGAAAAAACAAAAGTCTTGGGACTAGTGTATACATACATATAAGCTAACAGTTGGCAGTTGGCAGTTTTCTGTTAATTATTGTTTTTCTAGTATCTGTAATAAAATTATCTGTAACTTTATCTGTAATAAAATTAGAGTTCTATCCCTGAATTTCTGACCACTACTCTTTTGAGTTTGAACAACTGTGGGTGAAGGCTAGAAGCCAATGAGCTGTGCCAGGCTAGAACAGTGTGCACCGTCACAGAATGCAACTATGGGACATGATCTTAATTACTACAGTGAAAAAAAAGAAAGGTTTCTGCTGCAGCCAGGTGACTCTTCAGCTAAATTTGGTGTTCCATATATAACAAAAGCTACCGTTCAAGTTGACTTAAGAATAAGAACAAAGCTATAGTCATTCTTTCTCTTGCATAGATGTTGAGTTGGCATATTTTGTTTCCATTGAGGATGAGAGATCCCAGATCACATCTGCAATTAAACTATTACAGGAGATAGAAGCATACATTTCTAGGAAAGAGCAGATGGGTGATATTTGTTTGTTTACCTACTTCATTATATTTATTACCACACTCCACAAACATTCTTGGTGGTTTACAATATAACCAGGTAAAATCAATGACACATATGTATAATTGATAAAATTATCAACTGATCCATCTCAAATATACAAAAGCAATTTTAAAAATTGAAAGTTCCATGAAGAATTATTGCCTTGACTGCCTCTCTAAGCATTATAAGAGAGGCGCCATCCAGATTCCCAGGGGGGGGGGGAGGGCAAGCTGTTCTACAGAGAAGAAGCAACAATAGAAAAACATTGTCTTCTATCTGTTGTAATTCTATCTGAATTACATGCATGGAGAAGGGAAGAACCCTCAGCATCCCAACATGAGATAGGTGGACCAGATAGATGGTTCTGCTTGAAGAAGAAGATGCTGGAGATGTGCAGGTATTGAGCCCAAAGGACCTTTAACATAGGTTAAAACCCACCTCTTGACTTTACCTACTGGAAGTTAATGCATTTCTGTAGAATCAGTGTTAAATAGTTGCAATGGCTCTCCCCCAATAAAAGGCTGGCCAGTGCATTCTTATCAATTGTGGCTAGCTTCCAATGGTAGATCCATGTAGAGTGCATTACAGCAGGCTATTCTAGAACTGATGAGCATGTGAGTTATACTGCCATATTCAAAGGTCGATACAACCAGTTTACAAATCCAAAGGGAGATAAGATTTATCCATCTAGGGTTACACAGCATTTTGCATTCAAAAGAGGGGTTGTGCAGGGTCATTTATGTAGCATCAGTCTGCAACTCCTTAGATCCAATACATCTTTTACCAGATTGACCTGTAGCTGTATCGTCTTTGTGTGATCCAAGGAAAAGATGCATCTGCTTTAAGGCACTGCAGATGGGGGCTATCTGAGCTCCCTCCCCCTACCTCCACAATATTCTGAAGATCTTTTCCAAAGATTCTTCAAATTCAAAACACGGCAGAGTTTTAATTCTTGAAGTTGCTAATAACTGCCTGTACCGACTATTTCTGGGAAAAGCTGGCTACTCCTAACTGCAATCGGGTTGCAACTGAATTGATACATAAACTGCAAAATACACAGCAACAATCAGACAGGCAGTCACAATGCAGTATAGGATCTTACAGTTTTGATTGGCTTGATTGGGATTGGACAGATTGGATTTGATCAGAATATCTGCGATATTTTAAAATGCAGAGCTCTTATTTCTGTAATCTTCTTGCTTTACTATTCCTCATGCATCTTTATCAATAATTAAAGGATCAGAGGACCTTTGCTTCTTCTAATTTGCAGGAAAGGAAGCTAGGAATAATATTAACATTAGAACTGAGCACAAATGACCTTATGAAGTTCATACCAATTTGACCTTATGAAATTGGTATGAAAAACTGACTGGATGGTTTATGGATATTTTTAGGGATGGGGAGAAATAATTATGTCACAATTTCTTCCCATTTTAGGTGACACTACAATAATTACTGAAGGAAAAAGAAATGTTTTCCTCCACATTCCTTCCTTGAGATTTAAGTGACATATCAGAAGCCAAGGAGGCTGCAGGGAAGTGAAGAGAGAGGAGTGTACAGGTAAGAGAGTCAGAGATACTTTATGACTCAATCACCTTGCAACTAAGTGTACGACACCATATTTTAATTGTGAGAATTTCAGTGAAATTCTCCCACCTCTCTTTGAAATGTTTTCTAAAGCATTCTCTTTCATCCAACTGAATGAAAATCATGGTGGGGGGGAACAATCACTGCCTGGTGTTAATTTATACATATAGAGGTGGTCCTTGACTTACAACAGTTCATTTAGTGACCATTCAAAGTTACAACGGCACTGAAAAAAAGTAACTTATGACCATTTTTCACACCTTTGTAGCAGCCCCATGATCATCTGATCAAAATTTGGATGCTTGGTAACTGGTTCATACTTAGGACCGTTGCTGTGTCCCAAGGTCATGTGATCCCCTTTTGCAACTTTCTGACAAGCAAAGTCAATGGGGAAGCCAGATTCGCTTAACAACCGGGTCACTAACTTATCAACTACAGCAATTCACTTAACAACTGTGGCAAGAAAGGTAGTAAAATGGGGCAAAACTCACTTAACAAAGGTCTCACTTAACAACAGAAATGTTGGCCTCAATTGTGGCCGTAAGTCGAGGACTACCTGTACTGCACAGAAATAATGCAAAGTGGAAAATCCTGTTGGTGATCGTTGGCCATGGTAACCAGAGCATAAGGCTGGGTGATGCCAGAAATGGAAGGGGAGAGTCGCTCAGCATCTTTCAACCACCTTAGAATGGTCTGCTTACCTTCGAGTACCACTTCCTTGCCAGTCTTCTTCAGAGCTTGCACTGCCTCATCATGTGAGGCATCAGACAGGTCACCACCGTTGACGGAAAGGATAGCGTCCCCTACAAACAGCGCTTCCGTCTGGTCTGCAGCCAGCCCTTTAAATATCTTGGATATCAGGATGGGCATTTTATTTTCCCGACCACCTGGAAATGAAACCCAAATAAAAGCCACTAAAGTAGATGTCGTACAAAGATATGAAAAAAAAACCAAAAACAACAACCCAGAAGTGTTGTGCTATGCAAACCTTCCCTGGTATTTTTTGTACCTTCTTTTTTTGTGTGTTTTTGTTTTTTGTTTTGTTTTTTGCAATGGTGGTGATTAAGGATAGACTCAGTTAGATTTCTGGAGTTGTTGCAGGGGGAAAAGATATCTAAACAAGAGCAGTTTTTATAGAATGACCCAGCTGTGAAAATAGAGATAAGTGCAAAACAACATTTTTTTTTCTGATGAAGTAATTATACAAAATAAATGTTGTCCTGAGTAATGCATAAAAATACTTATCCACATTCCAGATACAATACTGTACTATAGATAAGATTTTACATGCTTTACTTGAGAAATGTTGTATTTTAAGCTTTGCAAGATATTTTATTATATTTTGATTGATTGATCTTAATCTTGTACTATATCACATGTATATATTGTGGGATTAGACATATCTGTGTTGGCTTTTGTTTTATTTTTTAATTTGTTTTTTATTGTTGAAAAAAAAGACTCCTTATTTACATCGCTTTATTTACATTCCTTCCAGGACTTTGGCACTCAACAATGTCTTTCTAGAACCCAACATACTGAGTTTAAAACTGAAGTTTTGTGCCATAGGTATTACACACAAAAAACATCTTACAAATACATTTTAAGCTTAAATATAATGAGTTTAAGATCCAGCTCTCTGGAAAAAGCTCTAATGCTGGGAAAAGTAGAAGGAAAGAGAAGAAGATGAGGAGCAAACTGGATGGACTCAGTTACAGTGGTGATGAGTGTACTGTTGGGAGATTTGAAGGACCAAGTTAGAGATAGGTCATCATGGAGAATATCTATGTGGTTGCTAGGAGTAAAAAACAATGTGTTGTCACATAATCAATTATCAATAATGAGTCTAAATATAGTTGCCCATCTTGACTTCTGCAGTGGCTGAACAACCACACAAACCCAATAATCCCCTGGGTTGTTGTTGTTTTTTTAAGAAAAAGCAAAAACAAAAATTTCCCCACAGAGAACTACAGCTCTAAACCCAAGTGGGTTTTTACAGAAGAAGACTGATCTAAAAATATTAGATAATAGCACGTCTGAAATTTTATGTACACACACTATTTTTAGCTCTTACCTAAAAGTATCTGCATAATGAAGAGAATATGTCTGCATATTTAATATCCCTCTAACTAGAAAGCCCAAAGTTGTTTTCATTAATTGATTCTATCTGCACAATCTTTAAATCCTGGAATGTCACTAATAAGATTACACAAAGAAGAAGCAAGATTAGATGCTCCCCCACCCCCAAATCCTCATAGCACCTTCAGGACTAGGAAATTTATTGCAATGCAAGTATTTATGGACTGAAGCCAGATTCTTTAGATGTACAAGACAGAAAAAGGCTGACTCCTTCACTTTCCATTCATACTTACCGACCAGGCTGAGTATTATTTATAGATGTGGTGATAACTTTGTTTTCTAAAATTCCCATGACACTTGCATGCAAATGAAAACTCCTTTTCTCTACGAGGTGTGCTGTCCCTTCTCAATTTGAAGGTCAAAGATAACATGGCATCAGAATGCTTTACAAAACATTGTTTGAGAAGATCCGATTCTCCCCAGTTATTCTACTATACTACCTGTTACCCATAGACAAGGCCCTCTGTCTTTTACATCTGTGCAAGTCTCATGGAGAAATGTGTTGCCTTTCGTATTTCTGACCCCTTCCATTCAAATGAAAGAAACATTCATTGGATATCTGATTTTACCCTCTTCTGCTTTCTAGACCACATGAGCAGTCACAAGAAATAAGAACACAAGAGCCATGCTAGAGACTAATAAAGTGTGACCTTCTCTTCTCCCAGGATGGCAAAAAGCTCTTCCAAGCAACGGTTTTGAAAAGTGGTATCTAAAGCATGAGACCAGCCTTCTCTAAACCGATTGCTCTGCAAATATATTGGTCTATTACTGCTATAATTGTCAGTTGGCATGGCCAAACCTATGTGGTACATATGATAATTTCAAAGGTTTTAGCGTGTCCAATTTTGAAGGCAACACACACACACACACACACACACACACACACACACACAAATAGGATCAGGGCTTTTTTGAGATCCTCTTTCATCCTTTCAGCAATGTAAAGCTATATAGTTACCCAGAAGCCAGTCATACTGAATTTAAAGGAATATATTTCCAGGCAAGTGTATATAAATTTGTAATTTAAATCTCTATTAAGGATACTTAACATTTCGTTGTTCTCATACTTCATCTGCAATTAATTTGTATTTTTTTTCTTAGTTGTGCAAAATAAACTGTTCTTAGGAGTTTTAATACGTAGTCCTGTGTATTCCTAACTGGGTATAGGCATATATAGGATTTGCATTGTTAATACTGTTCCACCCTAAAAAGTTCTTCCTATATTTAAGAAGCTCCTGCATAGCACTGGACTAAGCTTTGAACTTGATGTCAGGGCAAACATTGCAAATGGAGCAATACACACACACACACACACACTATGGATTTACATATTCATAAGAGGCAGTAGTAACAGCAACAGTAACTGTAGCCTATGGATCCAGAATCTGGAGCAATGTAGGTGGCCACACCTGACTACCTGTAAACAGCAAAGCAGCCCTGGACTTCCACAGTGCAGCACTGAAGCAGAATCTTGGTTCATGCATTGCGCTAATTTATGGTATGCCTAGCTCTTGCTTATTGAATAAAATATGATACGCTGGATTCACACAGCATGTTAAGCCACAAGCTACCATAGTATCTGCTTTACCATAATGCACAAGCCCAGCCAGAAAATTCAGTCTGAAAACCTTCATCTTAAAAATCATTATGTTTAAAAAATGGAACCTAAACATCAGATCCTGCAGAACAAAATTTACATAAATTCCAAGAATTAATTATATAAATTATAATTTTTTTTAAAAAAAACTCAAGACAAAGCCCATTAAGATGAGGTAGCTTTATTTATCCAGTAGAAGAGAGGAAAGGGAGGGAGGCATGGAGGGAGGTGGAGAGAGGGGGGAGAGGGAGAGGGAGGGAGAGGGAGAGGGAGAGGGAGGAAAAGAGAGAGAGAGAGAAAGAGAGAGGAATGGAATAGGGGGGAGAGAGGGAGCGAGAGAGGGAGAGAGCGCGAGAGAAAGAGAGAAAGAGAGAGAGGGAGAGAGGGAGAGAGAGAGAGAGAGAGAGAGAGAGAGAGAGAGAGAGAGAGACTACATCATCTATTCTTCCATGGGATTGTTGCATAGTTTCTCAGACTGGATTTTTAGTCTGCAAACCATACACTTTGCAGATGTCTAAGATCAAGCTAAGAGAAGAATGCAGCATTCTTTCCAAGTTGTGACTTTCAAACTTCAATACAGTTCCAGTTCCTCAGGGGCGGATGAGCTCGACTGCAATTAATAAATTCCTTAATTTCGTGTCAGCTTCAGTTGGGACTTTCCTCCTCTCCTTTTCCCCATCCTCTGGAGTTTTGGTTTCTTTTTCTTAAGGCGGGAGGAATGAAACTGATTTCAAAGGTCATTACTGCATGAAACCAAAAGCGGCTAATAAAAGGAGATAGCAGAACTCTTTTAACTCTGGAGAGATTCCCGGTCCCGCTACAGGAAGGCAGCGCTAGATCTCGGGTGCCCAAAAATAGCCAACCCCTAGTCCGGGGGACGAAGCAGACAGCTGTACTGTACTACGAGGGGAACCCAGTACTGTAGCTTGGCCCACAGCTATTTGGCGTGTCAAGAAGCGGCAGGTTGAAAGCAGGGTCGCGAGTGGGGTCGGCGGGGGAAAAGCAAAAGTGTGATTTTAAAAAAAAGTTGCTGGGGAGAACAATGGAGGCGAAGGGACAGCCTTCCCGACCCGTCTCGCCCTCCCGCTTACCTTTGATGCTGATGCCGAGCCCCCCCACGTCCTGCTTGACGATCCGCACCGTGCGCTTGATGTTGGTTAGCGAGTCCGGGACGAGGGCGCACGCCTCGGCACCGTTCAGCTGCACGGGGCTGGGCGGCGGCTGCAGCGGCTCCTCGGAGCCCTTGGTGCTGGGGACGACGCTCAAGAAGTCCTCGGAAAGAGTCACCAAGACGCGCAGCCACTGCTCGCCCGGCGCTCGCAGCTCCAGCAAGCCGCTCTTGGGCGCTCTCCGGCCGGCCGCCATCTTCAGCGCATTCCTCGGATAGCCGCCCTCGCCGCCGCCGCCGCCGCCGCTTCAACGCCTCCTCCCGCTTGCTTGTAATCGGGACGTGCGTACGGCGAAGAGCTACCGAATCGACCCGACGGCCAGCCGAGCGCCGAGTGAGCTAGCCGTCCCCGGCAGCGCTTCCCCGCCCAGGGAGACGCCCTTGGACCCTCCTCTCCTATCCCGGGAGGGGACTCGCCGGCACGGGAGGCGCTCGGGAGCCGTGCGTGACGTCCCGTCTGGCGAAATACCCCAGGCTCGTTTGGGGGGGAAGCGTGGTTGCTTCCCTGGCCGGGCAGAAGGGCAGCGCGAGCGGTGGGCCTCGCCCTCATCTCCTCATAGGTCGTCAGAGCCCTGTCCACGCATTTGGTCGCCGTCGTCTTCAGCTGCCATTGCCAGCCGTACCGCCACGTCTCGCCTCAGGAAACCGGGGATGCCACATTATTTTATTTTTATTTTTTTAGTGTCACTATTAGGGCAGGCCAAAGTTTAATAGCTGAAGTTTCTATACCAATGAATTTCCACAGTAATGGGGATGTGCTTTCAGGGTATTCTTTTCCAGAACATAACTTTTCACTTTCCGCTGTTTACCAGTCATGGGCACCATTTTCCTTTTCATTTAAACTTAGAGCTTGAACAGAGTCCCCAAAAAAGAACACAACTGAGCCTGGCATTTTGATGCAGGTATTGCTTTTTCAAATTGGGAAAGGATTAACCTGCTGCATAAATTTCCTTGTTGGGAAAATCTTGTAAACCAGAGTTTGAAAACTTGTTGAAGTAGTTGTAGTATTCCGCATTGCTTATGATCAGTGGTGACTTTCGGTCTGTGGCTAAGCGCAATTCAAGCTGAATTCCAGTGGAATTGATATTTAAAATGTGAATAACTTTTGGGCAGGTGATCTGATGGATCTCAGACTCTTCAGTTTGAGAAGCGTTGATTTTGACTTGAGACTAAAATAATAGAAGCAAATTGAAATTTGAAACAAAATAGAACATTGTTGCTATTTTAGGTTGATTCTGCTTCACCTTCTCTTGAATGTTGTGTTGCCTGTGTGTATACAGTGAACAGCACTGCAGCATTGTCCTATTACAGTATAGAATTTCTGACACTCCCTCCACCCCTATCCTTTTCTTAGATGTACTGCTTGCGAAGAACACCCTTTCAAGACTGTACAGATTAAAATAGGTACCACTGTTCCCTCTAAGGTGCGCGGCCGCGCGGCCGCGCACGTCACAGGGAATCGCCGCGCAGCTGTTTTGAACTGCCGCGCAGCGATTTCCCATGTCAGAGGGAACGTTGCTGCGCGGCCGCGCACATGACAGGGAATCGCCGCGCAGCAGTTTCAAACTGCCGCGCAGCGATTTCCCTTGTTAGAGGGAACGTTGATAGGTACACTTGCTTTATATTCGTAACCATAAAAGTAACCCTCTCCTGAGCCACAATTAGCAAATGTCAAGAGCAGCCTCCTTCCATGAAGTCCTATGAGTGGCATAACCTGAAGAATTTCTGAACTTTAACATGTACTTCTGTTACCATTTATATAACCAGAGACAGGAGAAAGAATGTAAAAAACAATACACCTTGAATGCTTGTGAAGTGCAGTGATGGGAAGATCTGAGTTCACATTCAATATTGATGGTGTTAACTAGTTGGGTAATGAAACAACTACAAGCAAGCAGCCAAGTTCAGAGAGTACCAGGAACTTCAACCCTGAGCTACAAGTATTTTCTTCTGTTGGAATCTGTATTATGCAAGGTTGAACAAAAGACAAAGGTCAGATAAAGGACAAAGGTCTAAGGCAGGGGTGTCAAACTCACGGCCCGTGGGCCGGATGTGTCACGTGCTGGCCACGTCCACCTCCGGTTTAGCGAAAGGGAAAAAAGTCCCGATATGTCCCGTGATGATGACGTGACAACGTGAGTTTGACACTCCTGGTCTAAGGACAAAGATTGGAGACAAGGGAGGGGCATATTGGATGAAGGATCTAAGGATCTAAATATCAGGATCTAAGGCTTAAAATACAATTAATTTATAAGATATCACACTGGTAGGCTTTAATGTGCTATATTCTAGGTTTCGAATATATGACAGCAAAGTTGATAGCACATTAGTGGAGGAAGAAAGGTGGCATTTGGTGAATCTGGAAACTATGGTTTTATTTTATTTTTTCCATTGAGATGCCCTCTGGATATGTCAGGTTGTAATTGCCATTATCCCTGTGCTGTACTGATTGGGGGTGATGGAAATTACAGTCCAACACATCTAGAGAGTACCAGGAATAAAAGGCTTCTTTGCAGCGAGCTATAAGTTAATGATAAAACAGGTTCTATGGCACTGTCAGAAAGAAAAACTGAGCAGACATTTTTGTTAAAGGGTGAGAAAAGGCACCTCAAAACAGTACACAATGCATATAAATTAATTAAAATTTCCCAAACTGTTTCTGTGGTAAAAACATGGTTGTGTTGCAACAGTTTAGCAAAGCAACAGAGCTCATGCCTATTATCCCCACTTCAAAATCCCTGATGCAATCTAGTTTGTTATAGAGTTGTTTTGGGAGATTCCATTACAGGAGCATGCAGTAAATCTAGAAAACACTCTGTTTTGTTAATGGAAAACGAACTAAGTTCCCAGCCTTGGAGATTGTGTCTAGTTTAATGAAAAGAAGGACTAGGGGAGACATGATAGCAGTGTTCCAATATCTCAGGGGCTGCCACAAAGAAGAGGGAGTCAAACTATTCTCCAAAGCACCTGAGGGCAGGACAAGAAGCAATGGGTGGAAACTAATCAAGGAGAGAAGCAACTTAGAACTAAGGAGAAATTTCCTGACAGAACAATTAATCAGTGGAACAACTTGCCTCCAGAAGTTGTGAATGCTCCAACACTGGAAGTTTTTAAGAAGATGTTGGATAACCAGTGGATAAATTTCCTAATGATGAGAACAATCAACCAATGGAATGGTTTGCCTTCAAAAGTTGTGGGTGCCCCACCATTGAAGACTTTCAAGAAGAGACTGGACAGCCGCTTGCCTGAAATGGCATAGACTCTCCTGCTTGTGCAGGGAGTTGGACTAGAAGACCTCCAAGGTCCCTTCCAACTCTGTTATTCTATATTTTTTAACATTTGGGTTTCTTTGACCTTTTAATTGCTGAGACAGAAATTACTGTAAATCTTAATCTCATTTTATATTTTATACTGTGCTGACTTTTGCTGTTGATATTCATATATTACTTGGATTTTAACTATGATTTGCATTTTGGATATATTTTTTATTTAAAATTTTTACATGAAAACATATATAAAGGAAAATTAAGGAAAAGATAAAATAAAGTGTGTAAGACAATAAAAAGGTAAAGAAAAAAAGAAAAATACAATTAAAGAATTGACTTCTGATCTTCTTTACAGCTGTTACAAACTTATTATTCCTCCTTTTCTCTAAGATTAGATTGCATAGTTCCCCTGTCCCATATTCAACCCTTTTTACTTAGCAAATCCAGAAATCACCATTTCATTTTTTCCCCATTTTCAGCAAAAAGTCCATAAAAAGATTTTAGTCTTTTATAGAAGTACTTAGGGTTTTATGTGTGATCAAACAGGTCAATTTTGCCATTTCTGCAAGTTCTGCCATCTTCATAGCCCACTCCCCCATTGTGACTATATCAATATTTCTCCAGCATCGTGCATAAAATCTTTTGGTGCAGTAAGACATTTTATTTTTTTTAATGTTAATATTCAATTACTTCAGATACGAAATACTGAAACATTCTTTTACCAATGTTTGACAGAGTAATGACAGAAATTTTGTCACAGCAGAATGTATAAAATGTATTTTCTATTATTGTGCAATGCAGTCATTTTTTTTACTCTAAATGAAATGGCTTTGGGGGCATTCCAGCATGTATGAATTGCAATCTGGATCAGAATCATACCAGGTTAGCCATCTCCCTGGTCCCAACACATTCATGTTCATTCACACACACTCATCGCTTCCATTACAGTATTTGAGTCATATGTTGCTGTTTGGCAAACAGCAATAGCAATGTCATTTAGACTTATATACTGCCACACAGTAAACTGCACTCTCTGGGCAGTTTACAATGTAGAAGCATTATTTGCATATTGCCCCCAACAATCTGGGTCCTCATTTTACTGACTTCCAGAAGGATGGAAGGCTGAGTCAACTTAGAGCCCCATCAGGATCGAACTCCAGGCTATGGCCTGAGTTTGCCTGCAATACTGCACTTTAACCACTGTGCCAAGCCCTGCACCATGCAACTGTAGAATAAACAGGGCTTTTTGTATGTGGCTTGTAACTCCAGAAACCTGTAGAGGAGGTAGCAGTAATATAGTGATATCACTAGGAGCCAAGACTAAAACCCTTTTTCCCTTTTCATGTAATTTCCTTGGCTGGCATTGGGGTGGGGGGTGTTATTAAGTCTTGAAGTTGGTAGAAAACAGGAGAGTCAGGGGTGGGTTCTAACTTACCTCGCTGCTGGTTTGCTTCCTCCCGTGCCGCGTGGGCGTGCCACATGGGCGCACGCGCGATTTGCACGCACGCGCATGCGCAGTGCCAAAAACTCTGAAATAAATTCCCCCCCCAAAAAAAGCCAAAACCAAGATGGCGATGCATGCGCAGTGCCGGAAACTCAGCTTCCGCATGCGCAGAAGAAAAAAAAAACAGAAAAAAATCCCCCCCCAAAAAAAATTCCCCCAAAAAATTCCAAAAAAAAGAGATGGCGGCGCCAACGGATCGGCACCGACAGAACCGGTTCCGTGACATCACCGTGACATCACCAGCGGGTCGCTACCGGTTCAGGCGAACCGGGAGGAACCCACCTCTGAGGAGAGTGGATGCTGGATTGCTAACACCTCAGAAGGTAGGTCAACTGTAGGCTCTATCCAACAAAATGCTGTTCAATGGCAAAAAATGTAAGGTTCTGCCTCTAGGTAGGAAAACATATGTGTACAGGTATAAGATAGGTCATACCTAGCTCAGCAATAAGATTTGTGAGAAGAATCTGGGTGTCCTGTAGACCACAGTTTAGCAGTCTCTTACCTTTTATATTCAGATCTCCAAAACATTTTTTCTTCTTCATGCCTGCAAAAAAGCATACACTCAATTTCCATGGTCTAAATGCCACCATAGTTTTAAGTAACTGAATATCCATAATAGGAATCAAAAATTTTTGTTTTGCACTTCAAATGAGCTCCTGTTTCTCAGCTCTCTTCTTTTGATCAGTTTAGTGTAGAAATTGTCAACATGCTTTTAGGTGTCATTTTAAAAGATTTTCTTTTCTGGAAGTCTTGGGAATGGAGGCAGACGGTGCAGTGTGAAACAATAGAATATATTTTTAAAAAAGCTCTTTTGAAATCTTGCCTGCAGTGGCGGTGATGTCTTGAATGTCTAAGCAACAGTCTCCTTTGAAAATGTAATCCTGCAAGTCGTCTTCACATAGTTGTCAGCAAAAAATGTTTTAAAGGACCTAGAAAACTGCAAAGGTTTATTACAGTGGTATTTTCAGATGTATTCTTTATATATTAAAGATCTAATACTCCTTGAAAAATGTAAAAATGTAGGGCTGTCAGGAAGTATTAATACACTAGTGCTTACGTTTAAGATAGGCTTTGAGAAGTACCTGACAAATGGAATAATTTTGATTATTGATGCTGTTAGCCTTAGACTTCCTCCAGAAGGTATCTGCTGTCCACAATAGCCTTCCCCAATATGGAAAATGTATTGAGTTCAACTTTCATGTTTCCCAATGTTCACAGTAATGGAAAAATCTGGGACTTGACATTCAACTCATCTGAGGGCATAACTGAGGAAGGTTGACCCAAAGGGTTCCCATGTGTGCACCACTGTGACTGATTTCCTTTGGGAAACAAAACATATATTTACTAGGTGCAGGTACAGTGCTCAAAGATTCTTAAGTATCTCACTGCTGCCATCTTTGCTTCCCAGATGCACTCTGGACACTCAAGTTTACAATGGTAACATGTGGCTACAGCCACAAGTACTTTCCTAATTAGTCTGTCTGCTGTCCAAATTATTGCTAAAAAAACCCCCATTAATCTGTCTTTGAAAACTAGTTTGAAGATTATTTACGGATTACCTTTATATCTCCCCTATCCAGTTACTCCATGGCTTTGCCTCATCTCCACCATTTTCTTTCCCTTCCCAGCTCTGCTACTCTTTCCCATCGCCATTTTGCTGTCTTTCCTCCTCTTTTTACTGTGTCTGTTGGAAAGAGGAAAGGAGGTGTGTGTAATTTTAAGAGAAGGGTTTGGTGAATGGGGAACTACAACACAGGTTTTTAGGTTACAGTAGTTTTTTATGGCAAAGAGTCTGATGAAGTAACCCCAGTCTGAAAAGTCTGAATAGATGGAACTCAGCTTGCTTGCTAGTTTATTTATTTAACACATTTATATGGCTTCCCACCTATCCAGTGAAACTCTGGGCTGTGAAGAAATAAAAAACATAACCAATCCATACAAACCACAAAAAAATCCATATAGAAACTATAAAAATCTCAGCTCTTCCATGGCACAAATAGCCATGCCATAGCTCCAGTAACTAACATCCTGGCCTCAATGCTGGACAGGATCAATCTTCTCATGGGTTTTTGATAGGCCAGTACAATCAGGGCCATCAGTATATATTATTACTTCACTAATGACCTAAAGCACGGGTGTCAAACTCGCGGCCTCACGTTGCCGTAATGTGACGTATCATGGCATTTTCCCCCTTCGTGCAGCCGGGGTAGGGTTGGCCTGCACATGACGCATCCGGCCCGTGGGCTACCAGTTTGACACCCCTGACCTAAAGCATGCCCGTTCTGCTAAATCTAATAGGATGGGGGAAACCATTGGTGACAGGTGGTCCTACCAGTAACTTAGAGTTTGTACAACTTTAAAAGATGTCAACCAGCACCTTGAATTGCCCCTGGAAGGTTTCTGAAAGCCAGTGCTTTTATGAGGACCCAGATTGTTGGGGGCAATATGCTAACTCTGTAAACCGCTTAGAGAGGGCTGTAAAGCACTATGAAGCGGTATATAAGTCTAACTGCTATTGCTATTGCTATGTAGCAATGGTGTAACATGGACACATTTTGGTGCATGAATGCTGCTACACTCTGGACCACCTGAATTTTTTGCATGTGCCTGAATCGCAGCCCCGGGTAGAGTGCACTGCAGTATTCCAAGTTCCCAAAGAGCCTCTCCCTTTATTCAAAAATGTACTTTTATCATTTCACCGAGAATTGTTGGGAAAGAAGGCTTAGACCTAGATAATTTCTGATTTACTGGCTACATCCAGGATATCATAGATGTAGCATGTCCTTCATTAGACAAACCAAAACTTAGGCTTCTTTAAAAGACTGCATTCATTTATCTCTTGCCTTCTCCCCACCCCAAAAACATAGATTCCATAAAACAGAATGTTCTCCAGTGAATGTTTAAAATAAACAATATTAAATTATGTTGAGTACAAAAAATGAGGAAACTTTATTTTGAAATGGGCTGTGAATGTTCTATTTTGGTTTGATTACGATCCATGTGATAGCTAGTGAAAAGCAAAACAATTGAAACTGAGCTAGCTGTTACCAATACAGGAGACAAGTGAAAACCATCTCTTCCAACCAAGAGTGGCTTCAAACCTGTTATGCCATGTAAAGTGAGAGAAAAAGGTGCTAGCATTTGAACCATATTTTACAATAAATATATTTGAATCTGATAAATAGCAGTCCCTGAAGTTCTTTTATAACAGCTTAATCGGCCCTTTTTTAAAAAAATAAAATAAACCTACTTAGCAAGAACTGTGTCCTTGAATGCCTTGTGCCTTCTTTTTGTCTAGCTTTTTAAGAGTTGCCAGACAAGAAGATTGTTAAAAATGGTGATAAAAAGTTTGTTACATTTTCAAGATGTGAATATAGTTCTGATTTATTCTCCAAACATTTAGAACTTGTCATTAAATGAAGAATTCTCAATTGATCAAGCTTGGATAGGGGAAAAAAAAAACTTCACTGTTCAGTGTTGGAAAGACAGAGCCATCCCAGTTAGACAATCTTGGATTACAGATATGTGCTCACTTTCTGTTTATGGATAGCCTTTTTATAACAGAAGAACTGACATTATTATTTTGTGCATTTAAAGGTTTGAGAATAAGGTTTGAACTGTATGTAATATAGTAATGTTTTGCTTTGTTCTTTCTGTATTTGTTCGTTCTCTCTTCTTTGTAAAGTAAGCAAAACACAAAAACCCACACCCAGTGAGAACTGGCTAGGACAGAGGGATAAAGAAGGGGAAAGATAGAAGAACATGGAGGCTCTTGCTATAAACATCTAAGCAAAAGGCCCAATTGATTAACCTGACATCTGCTGGAAATCTAACTCTGCCAACAGATAGTGGCCTAACAAACTCTTGTTCTCTCTTGCTAATAGCTTCATTTGTCACAAGTGGAAGGAAAAACAAGAGAGTCTCCTATCCTGAACCTACTTCTCAAAAAAAGGAGGACTTGATTGAAGAAATATGACCAGCACTTTGTTGGAAAGTGATCATCTTCTATCCAAAGAAGGAATGACTGAAGAGTTCAACCCACATGCTGGACTTATGTCTTGAAAACCTGCATCAGGTACCTTCCAGATGAAGTATTTTAGTTATTTAACAACCACCACAACAGTAAAAATAAGAGTCTTGCTATCTTGTGGTTTACTCTAACATTACATTGTCACTTTAATCTTTTCTGGTAATCTTTTTTGTTAAGTATTTCTTTCAATATTGAAAGTTTGCATTTTGGGTATTTAAATATATATTTTCTCTCTTTTTTTTAAATGATTTTGTTTATCTTTTATAAGATTGGTCTAGTTCCCACAAAAGAGAAGAAAGGAACAGGAACTGTAATTCCACATGCATACGGTGTACTACAGAGCAAAGGGAATCTACTGTATTAATAATCTTTTATTTAACAGAATAACAGAGGAACCTTGGAGATCATCTAGTCGAGAGGTCTTCAAACTTGGCAACTTTAAGACTTGTGGACTTCAACTCACAGAATTCTCCAGCCAGCATAGCTGGCTGGAGAATTCTGGGAGTTGAAGTCCACAAGTCTTAAAGTTGCCAAGTTTGAAGACCTCTGATCTAGTCCAACCTCCTGCTCAAGCAGGAAATCCTATACCACTTCAGACAAATGGTTGTTCAATCTATGATTTCACTCACACATTGGGGTTAGGGGGAGAATGTCAGGTGATGTGCTCTCTGGAAGATAGGTGATGGCAACCAGGACTATCAGATTGCTAATCAAAGCAAGGAAGCAGGACCTGGTGTTAGACTCAGGGAGTTCAAATTCAGACATGCCACAACACTGCCTTTCCTTGTTTCCTTGAAGAGTGTTCGGAGACTACAGTTGGTCCAGAATGCGGCTGCGCGAGCTGTCAGGGTGTACCTAGGTACACCCATATTACACCAATTCTCCGCGAGCTGCACTGGCTCCCTATTGGTCTCCGGGCACAATTCAAGGTGTTGGTTATTACCTTTAAAGCCCTACATGGCTCAGGGCCAGGTTATCTTCGAGACTGCCTCCTACCACATAGCTACCAGCGACCGGTAAGATCCCACAGGGTTGGGCTCCTCCGGGTCCCATCAGCTAAACAGTGCCGGCTGGCGGGCCCTCTCGCTTCTGCAATTTGGTGATATCCGGCCATGAAAAGGTGTCTATGGGTTTTTAATTGTTTTTAAATGTTTTTTATTATGTATCTTTTTAATAAGCTTTCTATATTTTAATAAGTTTTTTATATTTGCTGTAAGCCACCCAGAGTCCCTTGGGAGTTGGGCGGCATAGAAATGCAAATAAAAGTTAAAGTTAAAGTTAAAGTTAGTTATATTTCTTTTATCCCAATAAATGTTTTATACATAGTGATTTGACCTCATTGAAAGGAATTAAAATCTTCCCTCATGCCAGGGTGCCCTTGGCTATACTTTGTGTTTCAGGACTGGGACAAGGTTTGTTAAATTATGTTAACTCTGGCCTTTGGATGGGAAGATCCAATTCAGCTTCCTTGCTATAGTACTTTTCCTAAAGCTGGCCAGAAGGGAGAATTTCTCGTCAAAAAGACTAAGAACTTCTCAGCAGAACAGGCCAGTGGATGTCAAGAGATTTAATTCAACTGGTAGCAGCCCTCTGTAAATAACTTTTATTGAAGAAGTCTTGAAATAAAGAATCTTTCAGCAAGTGTTAAACTATCCTTCTGGTTTGCAACAAGCGCTTAATGTCACAGGGAAATAATTTTAATTGATGGTTTTAATTCAATTACAATGCAATGTTATTGTCCTAATCCTGCCAGTGTTAGTGCGGCTTTAAAAGTGTATGTATTCATGTACACAAAAAGTGTGAATATATATGCATACACATGTATATGTGTATCACAAGCACATTTTGTGTGTGTGTGTGTGTGTGCGTGTGTGTGTGTGTAGTGGGGAAAATAAGACTGCAAAATGAAATTGACAACCAAGGCTGACATGGTAAAAAAATTGAGCATTGCACAAAATTTTTGTTGGTATGTATTGCCCTGCCTCCCCCAGTCCTGCTGTGTGGTCTCATTCAGGATGTGGGGAGGGAGGTTTCTTGAGAGGGATGAGCAAAAAAATGCCAGGAAAACATAATTCCAGCAGGATCACTAAGCTATGAAGATCATTCCAGCTGCCCAGCTAAAGCAAGCAGGACCTGTAGTGGGCACAATGATGTAAGAAGATGCTGGAGGCACAAGATCGCTCTAGTGACAAAGTCAAGGGGATATTTTTGTAATGGGCAGGAGAAAGTAATGGTCAACTACTCCTGTGTTTTACCAAGAAAAACATGAATAAAAATCCAGTGAATGAATAAAAATCCAGTGACTGACAATATAGCACTGATTGATAGTTCCTTCATATCAAATGGTGCCCAACATGTTCCAGAGGAAGAGCTAAGGATTGGTTAAAATACTAGTAGTGTTTATGATATGGCTAAATTAAAGTCTTTGGGATATCTAGTTCTGATGTTGCCATATAGGAAAAGAGAATCTAAAGCTGCCAAACCAGAATTACACTGGGGATATGGAATACAGTATAAGTGTGGCTATGGGTGTGGGTATAAGCTCAATACTGTGAAATTGACATTGACATGTTAGCCATCAACAAATTGAGATGGATTGGAGAATTGAACACTTAGAGTCAATAGATCACATTGTTTTCTACACAGGACATGTAAAAGACAGTGTTGCTTTCATAATTAGGAATAACATAGAATAACAGACTTGGGACTTTGAAGGTCTTCTAGTCCAACCCCCTGCTCAAGCAGGAGATCCTATACCATTCCAGACAAGTGGCTGTCCAGTCTCTTCTTTAAAGCCTCCAGTGATGGAGCACCCAAAACTTCTGAAGGTAAGCTATTCAGTTGTTCTCACCTTTAGGAAGTTTCTCCTTAGTTCTAGATTGCTTCTCTCCTTGATTAGTTTCCGTCCATTGTTTGTTGTTCTGAAACATCAGCAAGAAGACAAATTACCTTGTTAAAGGGCATGACTGTGGCATGTCCAAGTGTGAAAAGGCATCGGCTTTATGGACAAAAATTATCGATGAAGATGGCTTGTTTGACCTGATACGAAATACTCCAGGCAAGAGGTCCAAGTATGAAATAGCAGCTGAAACAGAGGCTAAGAGAACAAAGTTCAAGGTAGAAAAAACATCCCCGGAAACGAAAGCCCACAAAAGGAAACTGAGCCCCGCAAAGCCGGATTCCGACTCCCAAAAGAAAACCTTCCTTGCGGAAAACACAGAGCCTTTTAAATCCGTCAAACAGGAAGCCGAGGCAGTAAGGAGAGGGCTGAACTTCCTGGAGGAGGAGAAGCAGCTTTGGAAAATAAGTTGACCCCCTCTTCTTTGTGGCAGCCCCTGAAATATTGGAACACTGCTATCATGTCTCCTCTAGTCCTTCTTTTCACTAGACTAAATACAGCAAGGCCAGTACTTGGCTTCAGTGTAGTCAATAACAAAATAACATAAATTAGATTTTGTGGAGCAATCCTTTAATATGACAATTATTTATGCTTATTTGTTAGATTTTTTTATCCCACCTTTATTATTTTTATAAATAATTCAAGGCAGCAAATATACATAATACTCTTTCCTATTCCTATTTTCCCCACAACAACCCTGTGAGGTGGATTGGGCTGAGAGGCAATGACTGGTCCAAGGTCACCCAGCCGGCCAAGGCAGGACTAGAACTCACAGTCCCCTGGTTTCTAGGCCAGCACCTTGACCACTACATCAAACTGGCTTTCTCTTTGTTTATCCTCCAACCATTGATGCAGAAGAAAAGGTTTATGGGATTTATATTCAGGGTCAATTTGAAACTGATAGAACATGCAAGCAAAATGTGTTGCTTATTGTTGGAGAAGAATATGCCAACATTGGAAATATGAATGAGGCAGGGGTGGGTTCCTCCTGGTTCAGACTGGTTCGCCCGACCCGGTAGTGGCCCACTGGTGACGTCACAATGACGTCACCGAACCGGATCGGTCAGTGCCGGTCCGTGGACGCCGCCATTTTAAAAAAAAAAAATTTGAATTTTTTTTTAAATTCCCCCCCCCTTCTGAGCATGTGCAGAAGCCGAGTTCCGGCACTGTGCATGTGGTCGCCATCTTTTTTTCGGCTTTGTTTTTGTTTTTTTGGATTTTTTGTTACTGCACATGCGCACGCGCCCATGAGGCGTGGGAGGGAGCGAAGCGGCAGCGAGGTAAGTTGGAACCCACCCCTGGAATGAGGAAAATATAGTTGGACTGTATGGCTTAAGAAAATGAAAGGAATCAGGAAAATCATGTATCTTTTTTTTTTTTTACCAATCTAATAACCCTAACCTCTTCATTGCTAACAGACTCTTCAGACAACACTTATATACATGGACACCATCACCTGGAAATCAAATAAACTGTGCTATTGGTACAAAGAGATGAAAAACCTCAGTTATAACAGCAAAAATCAATGCCAAGGACCGATTGTGGAACTGATCACAAATTGTTTACATGCAAGTTCTAAGTCAAGCTAAAGCAGAAGTAGAAAGTCAACATTTTCACAATATGATCTTGATTTTATACCCACCATTTTAAAGGAGAACATCAGGAATCATTTTGAAGAATTGTATATACTGGTAAGCATTATATAAATCAGCCTAAAATGTGTTCATCTCTTCTGCATCTGAGGTTGGAGATAACATACATAATCATCATATAAAAGGATTGCCCACAAAGTCTAAATTACTAGCTATCAAAATTCCAAATGTGGCCACTGCATCCTAAACCTTGGAGATCCCACATTCTAAATCGTATTGACAAATTACAGCATAGCAACATATAACCAGATTCAGATTATATCCATCCAAGAGATTTTAGAATTCAAATTGAAATTACTGTTCATATAATTAAAGTGGAACTCGCATGCCAGAGGAATAGAAAGTTATCAGCAGAACCATAATTTGGAATTGGGAGGAGAGGAAGATCCAGAAATATTAACTTGTAATAAGCTTTATATTTGTTCCAAGTATATCAGCGGAAAATTTATTATACTTAAATGATCAAGCACTCAAAACCGCAAGCCTTGCTAATGGACAATCAATATGGGTTCTATCTCACTACTCATTCAACTTTTTTAAGAATGCCATGTCAAATATTAGAATGGGCATAATCTTTACAGATGATTTACTTGGATTTTCAAAAGACTTTCTTTAAAATCCTTCATCAAAGATTCCTCATGCAATGAAGATAAGTCAACCACATCAACTTGGTAATCTCTATGTATGTTGGAATTTGAGCTCCCAAACTCACGGACTTCACCATAGTAATGTCTAGGAACTCAGGAGCTGAAGTCTAGAACATCTGGAGAGGACCAGATAGGGGAAGGTTCTCTTGTAAATGGATGAGTAAAAAGCAAGCAGTATAAAGAGTAGAAGCTGTATATCAGTGCTCTGCCACCTAATCATTTGGAATAGGAGTGGCTGAATTTGAAGATGCCAACCTAATTGGAAGGAAAAGAAGCTAAACCTCAAGATTCATAAATTAGGTCAACTGGAATTGTATAATGTTTGCAAACATTCGTGTTTATTAAAACTTCTCATCAGGCTTTTATTATTGTTTTAAAACTTGCTGATGTTAATACTACTTTCACACTGAATGCTAGTAGTCAATGTACATGAATGAGTATTTTTTCATAAACAACTCTTTGACCCCACTGGAGAACAGAATGCTTAGACAAATGCTCTATCTAAAAAAAGACTTACATGCCATAGCTATCTTCCTCTTCTCTTTAAGTCATGGACAGTCCTCCATACTTATACAATGCGCGGTGGTGCAGTGGTTAGAGTGCAGTACTGCAGGCTACTTCAGCTGACTGCTAGCTGCAGTTCGGCAGTTCAAATCTCACCGGCTCAAGGTTGACTCAGCCTTCCATCCTTCTGAGGTGGGTAAAATGAGGACCCAGATTGTTGGGGGCAATATGCTAACTCTGTAAACCGCTTAGAGAGTGCTGTAAAGCACTATGAAGCGGTATATAAGTCTAAGTGCTATTGCTATTGCTATTACTCATTCCTATACAGGCACATAATTTGATTCCTCTTCGGTACTAGGAATTTTTATGTAAATTCACTTTATGTAAAAATCTTGTTAGAATACGCAGTACCCAGAGACACACTATCTTGTACTGACTTCACAGTACCAGCTTGGTATCAAAATGTTCAAATTAATTTTTTGAGTGAACCTGTTCTACAATTTTATTTGAAAGTAATGCAGGTTGGTCTAAATAAAAGAATAGGAGGATGGAATGGGTGAAAAAAAAATCACGATTAAATAAAGTGATTTATAATATGAATTGACAATTGGGCTACTCAATATTTGTTTGATAACTACCCATTATATGAATTTCAATGCAGTTTACCAATACCAAAACTTGCTAAATAATTATTTACATGTAAAATGTATTTATTGAGGGGATGTCTGAGAGTTTCATGCATCATTCTAGAAAACCTGTCTGAGTTAAAGTTACTATAGTTTTCTATATAGCTCCAATGTAGCTTTTTGGCTCCCTCTACTGGCCCAAAATACATTTAGAGTATAACTTGAAAATAATGAGCCATGGCAGATGATTTTAATAGAAGACGATAATTAAACAGACACAGATGGTCCTTGACTTACAACAGTTCATTTAGTGACCTTCAAAGTTACAACAGCACTGAAAGTAGTGACTTATAACCGTTTTCACGCTTATGACTATCCCCATAGTCATGTGATCAAAATTTGGACGCTTGGCAACTGACTCGTATTTACGATGGCTGCAGTGTCCCAGGGTCATGTGATCATCTTTTGCAAACTTTTTATGAGCAAAATTAATGGAGAGTAACATTAACTCTCTGAATGAACCAACATATCTGCAAGTCTCGTCCACATGAAATTTACTGTAGTACAGTATAACGACCTCCCTAATCTACTTTATAGAATTGCTGTGATCATAAAATGGGATGATCCTAGGGATATCTCCATGGGGGAAGACTATGATTTAAATAAATAATTTGTGAGATTTATTATATTCCTGTTCCATTCAATGTGTTCTGAATTATACCCATTTTACAAATACCCATTGTTCAAAATTTTGTGAGTAGAACTAAAGCTTGACCTCAGTTTTCCCTGACTGGACCTGCATTGAAATGTCTCCATTAAGTTGTCATTTTGAAAAGTGTGATAGATATTTATGCCATAATCACTCCAGTGATGTGAACAATTTCTCTTCCAATTAATGTATACAGTTAATCACACATGTGTAATTTGTGCCCTCTCTTTTGAGATGGCTGTTGGGCATAATTACCCTTTAGAGTTGTCATTCAGAATGCAAGAGATGTCATAGGATTAATTGGACATTCCGTAGCTTATTAAGTTAGAAGAGCATATTCCCCATACAGGCTATGCACAATTCTTTAACTGATATTCAGAACCAGATTATGTATTTGGGGATTCCCCAATGTTTGTGAAAATGAAGAATCTTTTAACCATGCCTGCAGTAGGAAAAGATTAACTATTTCCTTATCTTGGGGAAGGAACCAATTAAAGCAGGAAATACATTCATAATTATTTCAATCATGAAATTTAAAATGAGTCACTTGGGATCTCCTGCATATGTCCTGACCAGTGCTAGACCTGTTTAGCTTCAGCAATATGTCTTCAGATGGGAACCTAGTACTGTTGAGTTATACAGCAAAAATAGCTTAACTCATGGAAAGCATTTAATATTTAATATATTAAAATTATATTCAGAATTTTTCCTTGAGAAATGTTACCCAAGTATTACCAAAATTTAAAGCTGCATTTTTTATGAAACAGGGAAATAGTAAAACAGGATGGTCACACCATATGTTGTCAATAATAATCAGCAGTTCAGGCGAATGGCAAAAATACGAAGAAGACAAGGGTTGATCATCCTATTAAATTAGAAGTGGGCAATCCATGACCACCATGATATTGAAGTGTCTCTGCAAATGATCTAAGCCTCTTGCAATACGAATCTTTCTCTAGAGAAAAAGGTTTCTCTTCCATGGGATAGATACTGTTTTTAAATATATATATTTCTCACATCAGCAGCCCTTATCCCAAACCAGTTGTATCTATAAAACACTTATCTGTTGGTTCCTAAAATTATTTTAGGAATAGTGTACAGCAGTGGTGAAATCCAAAAATTCTCCCTACCGGTTCTGTGGTCATGGCTTGGTCATGTGACCGGGTGAGCGTGGCCAACCTGACGTCACTCACATCACTCACTGTTAGATCCAGGAGCTGCACATTCTGAAGCATATTCTGCCCTTCTGAAGCCCCCAACGCTTTGAGTTTCCCTCCACCATCTAGCTTGACTGCCCAAGCGAACCTCGGAGCCTTCTCTTGCACCACTCTCCATCCCGTAGGGCCACGCATCCCCCCCACAAATCCTCCGTACAAACCGCCTGCCCCATTTCTGCAAAGGCAGAGCCCCCCCCCCAACAGGGCGATCCAAAGAGCGGAGGGGGATGCTGCAGAAAAGGCTGCCTTCCACCCGGGCTAGCGTGCTTCCCATGCCGGCTCCACAGAGCTTGGGGCTCTGAAGCAGCAGCCCACTGGCTTCCCACCTGGCCACCTGCCTGCTCTCTTGCAGATCGGCCTGGCCGACCGCCGGCACCACTCTGGGAACTCGGCCCATGGAGTCTGGCGCTCCGGGGGAAGGAGACTTGGTCACGGCGCCGCTTCCGCTGCCTACGTGCGCTGCGCTTGGAAGGGGCCGCCACTGCCGTTCTCGCCACCCTCCCTCCCTGCCTGGCTGCAGACGTCCGCCTGCCCTCCCGAAGCACCACTGCTGCCGTTGGCTTTAGTTTCGCGGTGGGAGAAGGAAGAAAGTGAACAGTGGTGCGGTGGTGCTCTGGGAGGGCAGGCGGACGTCTGCAGCCAGACAGGGAGGGAGGGCAGCGAGAACGGCGGCGGCGGCCCCTTCCAAGCCAGGGCACGGAGGCGGCGGGCAAGGCAGCCCCAACACGCCTGTTGTTGGGGAGGTGCGGCGATCGCTCGGCCAGGGCAGCCTTGGCAGGGGCTGCAACGTCCTCTCCATCCACGCCATGTCCCGCTCCAGCCGGCCACGTGACTACAAGTGCGGTGACCTGGTCTTTGCCAAGATGAAGTGCCGCCACCCAGGCCAAAGGGAAAGTGCTGCGGGCTCCACGGTGGCGTGGCCGGGCCTGGCCCTCTTCCCGCGTGGGGGGCTGCCGCCCGGTCGGCAGCTTCCACGCCTCTCGCTCCGCTTCTTCACCAGCGGGAAGCGACTCCATGGGCCGAGTTCCCAGAGTGGTGCCGGTGGTCGGCTGGGCTGATCTGCAAAGAGAGCAGGCAGGTGGCCGGTTGGGAAGCCAGTGGGCTGCTTCGGAGCCCCAAGCCCCACTGAGCTGGCACGGGAGGCATGCGGGCCCAGGTGGAAGGCAGCCTTTTCTGCAGCATCCCCCTCCCCTCTTTGGATCGCCCTGCAAGGGGGGGGCCTCTGCCTTTGCAGAAACAGGGCGGGCGCATGTGCAGCAGCCCCAGGACATCCACTTGCCCTCCCGGAGCACTGCCGCCACCGCCCCTCTCAGCCCCAGCGCAGTGTCTGCGTTTCCACCAAGGGCCGCCCACCCACTGGCCGGGCCGGGCTGGACGCCGACCTCGGAAGGCAAGCGGGCATGGGGGACTGCCGGGAAGGCTGCGTGGAAGGCAGGCAAGCATGGCAGGGTTGCGGGAAAGGGAATAGGCTGCTAGCTCTCTTCCCTGCGGCCCTGACATGCTTGCCTGGCTTCCACGTGGCCTTCTGCTTGCCTGCCTTTGCAAGCTGGCCATGGGGCCACTGGGAAGGCCGCGTGGAAGGCAGGAAAGCATGGCATGGCTGCGAGTCGCGGGGAAGGGAGTAGGGCAGGCAGGTTGAGACGGTGGGGGGAGGGGGCGTGGCCAGCCAGCTGTCGCTACCAGTTCGGCGAACCAGGCCAAATGTCTGCTAACGGTTCTCCCGATCTGGTCCGAACCGGTAGGATTTCACCCCTGGTGTACAGGTAGCCCTCAACTTATGACCACAATCAAGCCCAAAATTTCTGTTGCTAGGTGAGATGGTTGTTAAGTGAGTTTTGTCTAATTTTACGACCTTGTCATAGTTGTTAAGTGAATCACTGCAGTTAAGTTAGTAACACAGTTGTTAAGTGAATCTGGCTTCCCCAATGACTTTGTCAGACATTTGCAAAAGGCGATCACATGACCCTGGGATGCTGCAACCGTCATAAAGTTGAGTCAGTTGCCAAGCATCTGAATTGTGATCAATTGTGACCATAGGGATGCTGCAATGGTCATAAGTGTAAAAAATGGTCATAAGTCACTTTTCCAGAGCCGTTGTAACTTTGAGTGGTCACTAAATATAACTGTTGTAAAGGGAAGGCTACCTGTACTTTCACTGTATATATTTAAGATCTATAGTAATATAATGTGACATCCAGAGCAGCTTTTGCTTAAATGGGTGTAGTGGAAATGTGGAAGGCCATTGTATTTCAAGGAGATAGTGACAACTTTTAATTTCTCCTTCATATTAAGAAGGGTATAGAAGCTTAGAGTTCATTCTGAGTGTAGTTGTCTTGTTTTTACTTCTGTCTGGGAAATAAGAAGAAGACGGGGAATCTTCGCACAGCTGTGCAAGAACCTCAGGACTATTTTGGTTAATACTGGCTTATCTGTATAGTTCCTCAGCTCTTGGTTCCTATCACAGGATTCAGTAAGTTTGCACCCTCTGCTCAGGATTGGGTCCTGCTGTCTTGGTACCATGGAAACAAGGTTTTAGTACCAGTCGTTGATAAGGTCCTGGTATTACTTCAGTTTGGAGTATGGGCACAGACCTAGCACTGGGTGTTGTGTCAATTGGCTGCTTTGGGGGGGGGATCTCTGATGTCATTCCACTGGAACTCTCAACAGCTAAAGAGAGATTTTGTTTCATCTTGGTTTGGTATGTTATCCTTTCTTGTGTTTCTGTTTAATTTGCCTGCTACAGTTAAACAACAAAGCTTAAAATCTCCTTATGCACTGTTTATTCTGGATCCAAAAAAAGAACCGATTGTTTAGACATCTGGTTACGGCCTGGACACTTGGCAAAATAATGGGATACAGCTATCTCTAGTGGCACTGAATTTTGGAAAGTCAAAATTAAAAACAAATTATATAATATAAACCAATATATAGAGATGTGTGGATCCAGTTAATTACAAACTAGTTAAAAAATATTAGGGGAAATTGTTCTCAATTTTTTCACTTCAATTTTGCTTACAACAGTTTGAACGTAGAGCAAATTCTAAGAATTCTACAAGTGCAAATTATTGAATTAAAATGCTGGGATTTTTAAATGGTAAAAATAATTTTAATTTTACTTTGAACTTTTATTTCATTTCCAGTTATATTTCAAGCTTTGTCACCTTTGCTTCCTCCTCCCCCTCCTCCCCCTCCTCCTCCTCCTCCTCATCATTTTAGCCATTGTCCACTGCAGGATGAAGGCCTCTTCCGCATGTTTCCAACCAATAAGGTCCCGAGCTTTTTTTTTTTTTTTTGCCAATTGGGCCCGCAATACTTGTTGATGTTGTCAATCCATCTTTGCATCTTATGATGTGCTAAATTAGATCTTGGAGCCACTTGATATAGAACCTTGCTTTACATCAAACTTCATAAAAGTCCTAAGTAGTACAAAAAATATAAAGTGCAAAAAGACCCAGTTGGTAATATAGAACTCCTGCTGGCTCCTTCTCCCATTATGCAGAACTGCTTTTCTCCTGCTCTGTCAGGTCCAGAGGTGGGTTTCAGCAGGTTCTGACCAGTTCTGGAGAACCGGTAGTGGAAATTTTGAGTAGTTCGGAGAACCGGTAAATACCACCTCTGGCTGGCCCCGCCCCCATCTATTCTCTGCCTCCTGAATCCCAGCTGATCGGGAGGGAATGGAGATTTTGCAGTATCCTTCCCCTGCCACACCCACCAAGCCACATCACGCCCACCAAGCCATGCCCACAGAACCGATAGTAAAAAAAATTTGAATCCCACCACTGGTCAGGTCATGTATGGTGTGTAGGCAATAGAGTAGAACTATCTTGTATTATGCCTTACTAAGTGGCAGTGACCTTGAGTGAGGGAAAATTAAGCAGACTCAGACCTGATCGATACTTGGAGGGGAGACCATTATGAAGTATCAGACCTGTAGACCAGACCAGAAAGTTTTTAAAAGACACCCCCCCCCTTAAAAGGCAGTGGCAAGAGATTCCATAATTTTGTCAAAAAACTATATGGATGAGTTTTTGAAATTGTCAATTTCAAAATTGTCAATTTGAATTTAATTTCAAAACATTGCCTTCTATCTTGTACAACATTTTTTTTTCTGGGGAGGGGGAGACACACAACAAATACATAATTTAAGTCTGCCAGTAGGGGCCACCCAAGAGCTATTCAGTGAGCAAAGGAAAGAAAGGGGCCTATTCCTCTTGAAGGAATTCAGGCACATAAGATAAACCTCTGATTTCTTCTTCAAATGTCTTGTAAAAAAATCACATGAAAATACTTTCTACAACCTATACCATAAGCAAATTTTCAAAGGAAATTATGGGGCTTAAATTTTCCAGAAAAAAAATAGTCCTTTGCAGCAAACATGACTATACTACAGCAAGCATGTCCAATCTGTGTGCCATGGGCCGTCTGTGACCCTGGACATCTAGTAATGTGGCTCCACAAAATCGTAAACTTTTGACATTATATGATTTTATATTATAAAACTATATTTTATATGTGGCCCAAGACAATTTCTCTTCATTCAATGTGGCCCAGGCAAGCCAAAAGATTGGATAACCATGCTCTACAGCAGGGTTGGGTAACGATGGCTCTTTTATACTTGTGGACTTCAACTCCCAGAATTCCTGAGCCAGCCATACTGGCTCAGGAATTCTGGGAGTTAAACTCCATAAGTCATAAAGGGGCCGTCGTTCCCCACCTCTGCTCTACAGGGTTGGTGTAGGAGGAGAAGGACAGTTGAAGGCACTTCTTTGACAGACTGCCTGGGGCTTAAATAGGTTCATGACAGATGACTGGCCAGGAAAATAAAATGAATGTTCAAGGGGTGAGCAATAAACTGATGCAAATGACAGAATGATTCCTAAGTTTAGCCATCCAACAGACTGTTAGATGAGAAGATGCCCCACACATCAAGACATGCTAGACTTAATTGCATAGAGCCAGAAGCAGATACTGGTAGTCAGGTTTTGCTTACCTTATGTAGCACTGTCTTCTATCTTAAGGACTGTCCTGTCCAGGTTCATCTTAAAAGTTGCCCATTAGCAGTTTGTACTAGTGTGTCTCAAACTTGTGTGGACATCACAAATTCTAACATCTGTAGTTATGAAGACCTCTGAAAGGCTAGTGCTGGCCCACCTGAAAACCATCACGGATCCGCTGTTAGACCCCTTGCAATTTGCCTACCGAGCAAATAGATCGACAGATGATGCTGTTAATATGACTCTGCACTACATCCTACAACATCTTGAATCTCCAAAGACCTACGCAAGGGTCCTCTTGTAGACTTTAGTTCAGCATTCAATACCATCATTCCAGATATTCTTCTAACTAAACTAAATCAGCTAGCTGTACCCAACCACACTTGTAAATGGATCATAAGCTTCCTAACAGACAGGAAGCAGCATCTGATACCTGTACAATTAGAATTCTTTATTGGCCAAGTGTGATTGGACACACAAGGGATTTGTCTTTGGTGCATATGCTCTCAGTGTACATAAAAAGATAAGATACATTAGTCAAGAATCATAAGGTACAACACTTAATGATAGTCATAGAGTACAAATAAGCAATCAAATCATACTAGGAAACAACCAATATAAATCGTAAGGATACAAACAACAAAGTTACAGTCATGCAGTCGTAAGTCATAAGTGGGAAGAGATGGGTGATAGGAACGATGAGAAGATTAATAGTAATAGTAATGCTGCCTTAGTTAAGAGTTTGACAGTGTTGAGGGAATTATTTGTTTAGTGAGTGTCC
>QLTV01003132.1:3738236-3793266 GCA_003457575.1 Thermophis baileyi | reverse complement strand
CTCTTTACAATTTATATTGTTTTATTTGTTTCCTAGTACGATTTGATTGTTTATTAGTAACCTGCGCCGAGGTGGCGCAGTGCTTAGAGTGCAGCACTGCAGGCTACTTCAGCTGACTGCTAGCTGCAGTTCGGTGGTTCAAATCTCACTGGCTCAAGGTTGACTCAGCCTTCCATCCTTCTGAGGTGGGTAAAATGAGGACCCAGATTGTTGGGGGCAATATGCTAACTCTGTAAACCGCTTAGAGAGGGCTGTAAAGCACTGTGAAGCGGTATATAAGTCTAAGTGCTATTGTTATTGCTATTGCTATGGCTATCACTAAGTGTTTTATTTTATGATTCTTGATGAATGTATTTTATTTTTTCTTTATGTACACTGAGAGTATATGCACCAAAGACAAATTCCTTGTGTGTCCAATCACACTTGGCCAATAAAGAATTCTATTCTATTCTATCAACTCCCAGGATTCCTCAGCCAGCTGGGAATTGATGTCCACATATCTTAAAAGTTGCCAAGTTTGAGAGACATTGTCTATACCTCAAAGTAGGCATGTATGTATCCTAGGCACTGCTTGTTCTTGTTGTGATAAGATTTCTGTATTTCTTTTTAATTTTCTAACACATTAAATTTTCCCCCTTATAACTTCCCTCTTTTGGGAGCCACACATAAGTGGTTGTTTTAAATCAGAAATCTATTGGTGCTATTTGGTTCTTGCCAGAAAAAAACAGTATTATTTTTGCTTAATCTTCTGAATTCTTATCACCAATATGTTAGATTTCCATATACTATGTGGCTTTGGCTGAGTGGGCTGTGTGAACACAGCCAAATGGTTTGTAAACCATGGTTTAATAGCCCAGAACATTGAGCAGAAGCAATTGTGGTTTAGTGAATAAATTCTGGTTCATCAACCCATAGCTTCATACAAGCCATGTTTCAGTTGCTTATGGTACATCCTGCAGTATCTCAGTTTGTGGCTGGGTCAAACACATCCAGAAGTGCAGTACTTATTGTAATAGCTCCCAAAGTGTAATTCATCTTCTCTCAGAATATGTCATGCCATGCAGATAAAACAACAGAGAGATTGAATGCATGGCTTTAAAAAAAAAAGAGTGGGAGGGAGAGGAGAAAAGGAGAAAAATCCCTCTTAAAATATCCTGTTATTCCTTTGAAAACAGATGTTTTCATTTGCTGCTCACTAGATTTCATCCAAAGCAATTCCCTAGTAATTTCTTCAAATCACAGTAATTACCTCATTACTTTGATATTAATAGAATTCATATGGCACTAGGCAGCTAATTGAAATTAGCTCACTGCTGTCTTTACTAAAGAGAGATTTACAGGCTCTGAAACTCAAGGCCTAGTCCAGATAATGAGAGTGTCTGCAAACAGGCAGTCAGCTTTCATTCACACAGCCCAGCCTTGGAAAGCTTATGTCTCGCATTGGGAAGGTGACCTGTCTCTATTTTTTGAAAAATATAATTTTAAGATTTTTTTATTTTATTTTTTTATATAGAGAAAAGCCTGTATTTCTGCTTTTATGCCAGGCAAAGTAAAGTAAAAGTCTTGGTATAAGGGATTTATAATACATGAGAGCTACATTTTGAAAAATAACGATGCCTTAGATAATGATGCATGTGAAAATAACCTTGTTTTGAATGGTATTTTTGATTTTTTTCAGTTTATAATGATACTAAACGGTCTCTTCAGTATTGGAACAAGTAAAACCAAAAAAGTCACTTAATATTTCAACTTGTTTAAAGTTTGACATGGCATTTGGTTATTCATACAGCTATGTCTCCTTTTAATTCCAGTGGGACTCCAGCTAAGCTGTAGTTAGATTAATTATGATCTGTTAGGCATAATTGCATAGCATAATTGGTAGGGTCACAGATAATTCATTAATTTTAAACTCTGATTTACAAAATATACTGGTTGACTTCTCAAACAACATTTACCCATGGTTAGCTAAACCATGATTTTCTCAGCTAGCAGTATAGCCAACATACGTCAAATTTCAATCAGAGTCTGGATTTATACAAGATAGTAACTAGACAGTTACATATATAGAAACGTAGTTGGCTAGTTGGTGGCTGAATATATTTTACATACCCAGCCCAAGTGGTTATCTTACGGTTTAGCACAGTGATGGCGAACCTTTTTTGGCTCGCGTGCCAAAACGGTGTGCCCGCACGTGCTAGCGCTCGCATGCCCAATGTTGGGCCGTTTTTCGCCATCCCCAGGGTTCAGGAGGCTTTCCTGAAGCCTGGGGAGAGCGAAAACGGCCGAAAAGAAGGCCGAAAATCAGCTGGCCAGCACGCGCATGCACACTGGAGCTGACATAGGGCAACGCCTCACGTGCGATATGGCTCCGCGTGCCACCTGTGGCACGCATGCCATAGGTTCACCATCACCGGTTTAGCATGTTATGTGAACCTAGCTAAATGAATTAATTTTGTAACTGTAGGTTATTGTATTATATCAGGGGTGTCAAACTCCCGGCCCGCGGGCAGGATAGTCCCGATATATCATGTGACACCGCCGTGATGATGCGAGTTTGACACTCCTGTATTATATGAACACAAAATTTGAGATGTTTCTAGGATGGACTTGAGCTTCAGCCTCTTCTACAAGCTGTCCTTGTGCAACATCAAGCCATCTCAACTTAAACTGTCATGTACGGTCTTCTTGCTGGAGATTACAAGTGCTACCCAGTCTGATGTATTTGATGTTCAAACCAGCTATTTTTCTTTTGTGGTGTGGAAGTCTTTTGTTCATGCAGTAGTTATAGAATTTTGTTTTCTCCACCAAGTAAAATAAGCGAAGACAAGAATCAGAAGTTTTTGAGTAAATCTCCTGACTGAATTTGTATTTTCAGCATCCCTTGCTTATGTCTGTGATGGCTGAGATTTCTGTAATTCAGCAACATCTAGAGAGCCATACACTTGCTTCCATACACTTGCTATAAAAACCCAATACTTGGTAGAGACCAAGAACTTGCTTCTATACCCACACATTTCTCTAATTTGCATCTAGATTAGGATTATCATAACCGAGCTACAAAAATTAAGACAACCACTAAATGGCAGTGGTTTTGTATGGCATTGGGCTTTAACTATAACCTTAATAGTCTTAATTGGAATGCAATGCTTCCAATTAGCCTAAAGGGTCTCACTATAGGATATTCATAGTAGAACATTACTAGGGTCCAATCCTGGAGAACTGTCTAATGATGCCTGAATTACACAATCATTTTTGAATTAGGCCACTATATATTACCATATTTCCCCATCAATGGCAATGATAGAAAATGGCTCTCATTAGCCCTCACTGATATATTTGCTGATTTTTTTTAATGATCTTTTCAAATTACAGCCAAAGATCTATTGTACTTGTTGAAAGCTACCCTTTTGAAAAATTCATGATCAGTTTGAATAGTCCTGAGGTCTGGTTGGATAAATTGTGTCCTTCTCCACAATCCTTTGAGGGGGGGGAGTTGAGAAAGAGAGCTTTGGGAAAGATGTGTCTTGTGGTTATTGATTTAAATGGATGTGCTCCCCACCCCTCTGCTGCCCACTTAGACTGAGTACTCTTGGCCATTGTGGTCTGGAAAAAGGCACTGTCATTTGGAGTTCACATAAGTGGAAAGATTCTACTTTTTAACCCAAATGTATTAATTATCTACCCAGAGAACAAAGGTGGTACATTTGCAGAATGCGGTTGTCCAGACATCCTCATCACCCCTGAGACTATCATCTCCCCCACCTCTTTTATTTTCACAGTTTTGATTGAATCTTGTCTGTCCCATGTCTCTGTGGCAGCTTCTAGCATCTTATGGAGCTATTGAGAGGATCATCCAGGGAACAGCTTTTCTCCCACCTGCTCCTCTAGTCAGATGGCAAATGACCCCAGAGACAAAGGGCCTGGTCACCCTATCACCTTTTTTCCTGTGTGCCTTGCCCCAACACATGTCTCTTTAACCTCTTTCTTGGGGCCAGCTGTTCAGAAGGCACCCTCCTTTGTCATGATTAATAGGGCCCTGGATCACATGATTACGCAGACATATCGCCCCATCTGGTCAATGGTCTCTTGTTTGTTTGAGACCCGATGCCCTCTATGAAAATGATATTAAGTCTACCAGCATAAGGCAAACTATGTCTTTCCCTTAATCTGCCCTGCTATAGAAGGCAACTGCTGGGGATGAGAGATTCGAAGACACTCAGTTGTGCGTTCATTCTGCAAAGGTTGCCAGTAAACATCACCCATCACTCCATAAAGACAGAGATTTATAATTGATGTTTGATGTGCCTTGCATCTCCTTAGCTAGACTGGGTTGTTCACATGCACTTGCTGCTAATTTCATCTGTTTTCTTATAATTCTGCTGCATGCCATCCTGAGGGAGGGGACTTTCGGATAGCAGGCTGATAAGAGGCTGAAGCTCAGGTTCAGATCCAAGTCCCCTTCTCCAAGAAGCTGGGTGGTTTTTTTAACCAATCATAATTTCTCAGTGTAGTCTATCTCACAGGTAGTTGGAAAAATTAATGTAAGGGGAGATGGCCCATGTATAGAGTTCTGAAGGAAAGGCAGGATATATATGTAATAAAATTATTTTATTGTAACTCTTTTGCACAATCCTGATTCCATGCATGTGCCTTTTTTCTGTCATGACATGGGCCTTATTAGTAGCTCATATTGTTCACTTGTACAGCTTGCCAGAGATCTGAATGCCAGGACCCCTTATAGAACTTCTACACACACCCCACCAACACTTTAGATTTGATTGGCTGGTTGTTGTATAAGAATTCTATATTCCCTTCCCTTCTCCTTGCTCAATAGATTCAGCACAACATTTTTTTTCATTTCATGAATGAAATTGCAAGGTGCACTGCATCTTTCTATGGAGGCTTGCCAGCCCTACCATTGTAATGTGTGTTCTTCCCTAGCATCAGCTCTGTTCATCCAACATAATGGGAGACGTGCTCAATTACACTTAAAACATTTTTTCTAGCAATTAAATGTTTTATGTAATTTGAAAACATAATTGCAAAATTGCACCTGGCTCTTAATGAATTGGAAACATAAAGGTTTAATTGTGTTATGTATTAAATTCCCCACCCCACAAATGATACTTTCATCAGAAGGTCACTGTCCCGCAAATATGGAATAATGTGCTTCTCCCAACAGGAAGGAGATATGCTTAATAGGTCAGGCACTGTTGCAAATATCTAGGGATTCACATGGCTACCTTTGCTAACATATTAGGCATGTACCTCTTCAGACACTGAAACTGTATATTTCATAGGTCTCCAACACATGTGAACATTATGAATAAAATCAAGGAAATTTGGAGGCAGTGGTGAAAAGATGAGCTATGCTGAATTGGAATAAACTTTTGTCTTTATTTATATAACCATAGGAAAAATTCCTTTGAATGTAGCTACATTTCCATATCACTTTCTTGGTAGCAGTACAGAAGTGCTTTTTCAGGATCAGCCAAGGTAAAGCTCCATTTATTAGCAGAGGGTCTTGGGAATATGGGTTCCTATTGTTCAAATACCACACCTGCAGTGGTGGGTTGCTGCCGGTTCGGACTGGTTCTCCCTTACCGGTGGTGAAAATTTGCACCCGCTCGCCGAACCGGCAGCGATGGCCGGCTGTCCACACCCCCGAACCGGTTCTCTGGTCGCCGCGGCCCTGCAAAGAATGCTCTGCGCATGTGCAGAGGGTTCTGCGCATGCACAGAGGGTCATTTCTACAAAGTGATGTAGGCGCACGCACGAGCGAAGCAAGTGTGCACACGCAAAATGCGCACTTCCGTTGCGATGCGAACTGGTAGGGAAGGTAAGTGGAACCCACCCCTGCACACCTGGTTACTTTATCTAAATCATGGGAAGTTTCCTTCAAGTGGAACTGTTCCATCAAGTCCTTAATACCAATCTGGGACATTGAGGGTACATGAGGAGGAATGTACAGCAAACGGAAGACAAGTTTTCTGTTGTTGATCCACTACTTTGGAATAATGGAAATTCCCTGGGAGACATGGATGGCACCTCCCCTCTTGGTGTTCTGAAGGGTCAAAACTGATCCACAGCACTTTCAATTTGTACAGATTGTGGATATTGAGTTCAGCTGTTGCAATTTGCAACCTTTGTTTTCATGTACAGGTTTCCTCAAACTTAATGTGATGCAAATAGTACTTATGTCTAATTTCAAAGTTCCAGCCATCACAACATCCCTTGCAGTCACATGATCACAATCCAGGCACTCAGAAACTTCTGCATTTCCTACCATTGCAGCATCCCATGAATACATGATCATGATTTGCAACCTTCCACCAACATGGAGTCAGGCTTTATACCACATGGCTTTGGTGAGGGAGATTTAGATCCCAATTACTGTCATTAAGTGAGAACTACCTGTATTTTTAATAATACTGGATATTGTAAATCACTGAAAATCATCAACATACTAGGCTCAAATAACATCCTAAGCTCCAATGTGATGTAACTGTTTCGTGACAGTATTATCCAGTGTAGTGTTTCAATATATTGTGGGAGCCCCAATAATTTGCTCAAGTCAGTAAAATATAATTTGGTAAGCACATTGAACAAACGTACCCCTTTTCTTCCCCTGCTAATCTGCCTCCATTTCTTGCCTTTTCTTTCCCTTCTGTTTCTCAACTATCATTTTCTCAGTGCAGAGATCCGTCGTCTTAATTCTTTATGAAGTGCCTAGTCTGTACTGCTGTCTTGATTATTATTCATGCCGCTACATTTTAATGATTTGGGTAATTATGTTATGCATGGAAGCTAAGCTAAAGTTATCCCCCACTGGTTGACAGAATCCTCCAACTTCGAGTTGCCAAGACAAGTCAGATGGAAGGAGTGTCAATATTCCATTGTTAGAGTGCAGAAGTCAGCTTGTCACTGAGGGCTGCTTTGTTCAATTCCTGTGTGACAGCCTAGCAAGAAAGACAGGGGAAGTAGTGATACGGTGGACTGCAAATAGTGGTGAAGAACAGAGGGATGAAGGAGACAATGGCTGCCTTCTTCTTAACCTGACTCTTGAAAAGATGGTTGGGTTTTACACATGATTTAACAATAGTTTATTCAAAAGCAACAACTGGCTGAGTTTTCATAGCACTCGGCACCAAAGCTAAACAAAATGCATAATGGGTTAGCATGCTGGGTGAACCCAGGAATATGAGCAAGACTGCTGCCTTTCTGAAAGAGAGAAAAACCCCAACATAACATGCTTTTACACACTTACCCATGATGTTACAAGGCAATGTTCTCTTCATTCATCTTGTGAAATGTCTTATGTATATAGGTATGTATGTACAGATAGTTCTTGATTTAGAACCATAATTGAGCCCAGAACTCCATTCATAAGTTATTGCAGTCAAGGCACCCACGTAACCAGAAGTAAATATGTGAGGGTTTTTTTGATAGTCATTAAGTGAATGCTCCAGTAGTTAAGGGAATTCATTTCTTTGAATGGCAACAATGTAAATTGGCGAAAAAATATGGCAAATCCTGGTCTCATGACCCCAGAACGCTGCCAATGATCCTAATGCTGATCCGCTCAACATGTGATCACATGACCACAGGGTGTGTGTGACAACAGCCAGGGTGCTTAAAGTCACCCATGTCTTGACTGTCATAGCTTTGAACAGTCGTAAAACTTACTGCCAATAGTGTGAGATTGTATTTGAGCTCTTATTCATGTTTGATTGAATTCATTTTTCATCTTACTCCAGAGTCACTTTTCTTTCCTGGAGTTCCTTAATACCTTCCTTGGGCTGGCCGGAGAGGCCATTCTGTAGTAATTTTGTGAAGCATCCCTGTCAACCACTTACTCCAGTAGCTCACCAAGCACTCCTCAGAACTACCTGTCTGCACTTTAGGAAATTCAGGGCATCTGTTAGCTCCCTTCTCCCTTGGAGGGCTGTGGCATTGGAAAACTCTAATAAGTCTTACTTGGAGAATATTTAGCGAACACAAGTATAACAGTTTATTTTATATGTAAACATGTTTTTTTGCCTGAACCATTGCAAGCAATGTTTTCATTGCTGAAGACCTTTCTGTTATAGCAGGGACAAAACTTCAAACTAAGTGCTAACTACTTTGGGGATGTAAGTACAGAGAATTCTTGTGATTCCTGCGAGTTACATTCTAACAATGTAACATTCACAAACTCTGAATCAGCAAATATTGAAACCTCAGCTGGGAATGTGCATGTTGCAAAACTTAAAATTGCTACAAGTATTGCAAAAGTACTATGAGTATTGATTTTATGGTTACAACATATAAATGTTGGCTGGTAGGTGAATTTGCAAATATGGAAACCATGAATAACAAGAATTGACTCTATTTATGGGTTCAATTGGATTTCAACAAAACATTCTTAAAACTGCCTGCATGCTAACTTTGGGCAAAACATATTCTCAGACACCTGACTTGGAATGCAAAGTCTGAATTCATGCTACTACCAACTGAATTCCTACACCATGTTATCCTGTTATTAATGGATTATTGTTTTAATTCAATTTTCTGAGTTTGCAGAACCATGAACTATAAATTAAACATCCTGGCCTAGAATGTTATACAGAACCAAACCATGGTTAGTTTATGACTCAATACCTTTGTGAAAATTGAGTTAAATGAATGACATATCCAATAATAGGCCTGCTGAAAACAAACTGAGCCAAAATCTAGTCAACCATATTTTAACTCAGGATTTTGAAATCACTTCATGAGATTAGTTTGGTTTATTGTATTATACACACCACATCCAGAATAGGATTATTTGTATTTATTAAATTTATACGTTGCCCATCTCACAGTTTGAGGTGACTGATCAGTTTATTTAGTTAACATCAGTTCAGATAACTATACATAAGCACTGTAAAACCTAAATATTTAATTACTATGCTTAAGTTGAAGTCATTTTCTTTGATTGTCATAGTTATTCCTTATGAGTCATATTTTTACTTTTAACACTTCTAATAGAGTGGTTATAAACAAAAGACTCATGGATCCTTAATACCTTTAATAATTTATGTATAAAGAAACGTAGGTATGATTAGTGAGAACAGTTGCATTTACTAACCATTTCTTTTATGTGCAGTTCTTATAAAAGAAGCCATGTCTGCCTTGGCTTCTAGCCATATTTGCTTTATACATATATAACAGGTAAAAACCTATATTTTTATTAGATGAATTTCTAAGATACAGTACATCATGTCCAAATGAGAGTTTTACTTTTGCAGAGGTATGTGATCATGTTCTCAAATTTAATTACAAGCCTCAATAAATAGGCCATCAATCTAGTGCAAAAATAGCTGTTGCCAACAGAATTGCACCAACCACATTCACAAGCAGCCCAACATGATATGTTAATTTTCTCCTGTTTGGTTAGCTCCATTGATCTTGCCCATAAACTCTGGGTTATGATTTCCAATCCACATGGAAACAGGCTGTGGCAACTAAAATATCATTCTCGGGCTTGTCTCCAAGTTTTCTACTCAATATGGGGTATGATCAGACCAAAGCACTCATTAAACAGCACATAACAGACAAAGAGCACCAATTGGATCTGGCCAGGACCCCAGACTTCATTGTCAGTGGATCCAACAGGCATTCTGCCTCCCCCATGGTATACTGTATCTAGCTTACCTTGAAGCATCTACAGCAGGTGTGTCAAACTCGCGGCCCATGGGCTGGATGTGTCACGTGCTGGCCACGCCCACACCCGGTTTAGCAAAGGGGGGGAAGTCACAATAAGTCACGTGACGACTCTGTGACGACACGAGTTTGACACTCCTGATCTAGAGCCTTTATTCCAGCATGATGTCATGCTCTCCCCTAAGCTGCCCCTGAAGGCTAATATAGGATGATTCTTACTGGGTAAGAAACAATGCCCCAATGTGACTCTGGACACACAGAAACAACACATCTAATCCTGTACCACAGACACATTTGTGCTAACTTCATCTCACCCTTATTGCATAAATATGCAGCACACACAATTTTACATCATTCTATCACTTTCTGACACCAACCCTGTCACAGCATAAAATGTTGCAAAGTTCTTTTGCAGCAGCACTCAAATTAGTTGGATGATGACCTGTGTTTGAGACTCTATAAATTAAATTTAAGGAGGGTTCACCAAATTAAAGTGTTTTGTAACTTGATACAGATAGTCCTTGAGTTATGAACATAATGGAGCCTGCCTACAGTATTTCAGTCATAACTCGTGGTAAAGGAGGTGGGTCACATGACTGACCAATTTTATGTTCCTTTTTGCAGTGGTTGTTAAGCAAGCACCAAGGTCATAAATTGAGCATTGTCATTAAGTGACTGAGCGCAGTTTTACTGAAAACTGAAGTAAATGCTGGTTTTCAGCAAACCTGCTCTAAGTGTGGTCATGTGACTGTGGGACACTGCAAATGGCCATAAATGCAGCATTAAGAGGCTGAAGTGTAGTCACATGACCATTGGGGCAACTGTCAGAACTTCGAATCTGTATCGTAAGTAAACACCCCCCCCCGTTATCCATCATAACTTTAAAAGGTCACTGACAGATCTTAAGTCAAGAACTACCTTCAGATACAGTATTCCAAATGCCAATCTGTTATGCTCCCACACTCCCATATAATACTCCTACCTTTTCTTTTACATTCTCATTTTTATGTATTTTAATCGATACACCTTTTATATCTTCTGGTTTTTAACAACTTTTTTTGACCTTGATGTATTTAAGATTTTTTCAATTACTGTACCCCACCCTCCTTATGATGGTCCATGATGGGGGGGGGAGATTGGATTTGGTTACCTTATCATGTTGGGCTGCTCATGGACTTTGTTGGTAGAGAGACCATTTAGTATTAATACTGTGATCTTGCAGTCCTCCAGAAACGTCTTTGGACCTGCTTTTTTAAAAGTCATCTCTGTGAAATGGGAGCCCTTCATTCCTGGGAATTACTTTGCCGGAATTTATGGGCAAACTGTGGTTCAATTTTCATTTCATCTGATATGCAATAAGAAACAACAATTAGGCCATGGAGACCAAATTTCTCTTCTATAGGCTGAAATTTGTAGTACTTAAATAGCAATAATCAGTCCGCTGAAATTTGAGCCTAGAACCTGACAGGGATTTTTTTTTTTTTACTTGTACTGTTGCAGCAACACTGAGATATTTTAACATGAATGGGGTATAAAAAAATGGAAGAGTAATTAAGGGGTGACAAGGCTGAATCTCACCTATTGATCTGAGCTATTGTTTTATTAGAGGTTCCGTTGTATCCTGTGGCGGTCATTCACCACCAGAAAGAACATTGTTGGTGGAGTAGATCTTCCCCCTCCTCTTTGCAGCTACTACACTTTATATTTCTCCAGGGAGCTGGAGGTCTATCAAGAACAGATTGGAGGGAGGTCACAGTGTAGTAAGGAAGAAAGCAAGCAAGGGGAAATGTAGTTATGCTGTGCTATTGGATGTAGCTTTACATTTATGCAGCCTGCTTGTCCTCCAAAGAGCTTCAGGCAATGTAATTCTCCCTCCTTTTTTTATTCCCACAGCAGTCTTCTAGGAGATTGTTTAGCCTGGTTTAATCACACACTTGTTTGGTTTAGGTTTTATCTATTCTTTCTCTTCATGCAGACGCAGCTGCTAGAGAGCAACAGTGAAAAAGGCTTTGACTTTCCTATACAAGTTTGTGAACTTCTTCAAATGCATCTGGTTGGTCATTGCCTGACACAGAATGCTGGATTCAGCTGAGGGCCCTACATTCTTATATTTAAACCATAATTTTACAGACCCTGTGTTTTAAAAAGGAATCTGCTAAATTTCTACATGCTTCCTCATAAAAATGATGTCCAGTTTCTGAGATAATCAAGTTGTTCAAGTTGTTCTTTTATATAGTTTTACTATACCTTGTTCTTGAATTCCGGTGCTACATGGACACATCTGTGCAGTTTTCTTGGCAAAATCATGAAGGTGTTTTACTTGTCACTGCCCTTCTGCTGCAACCTTTCAAAAACATAGAATCGTAGGGCTGGAAGGGACCTCAGAGGTCTTCTAGACCAACCCCGTGTGCCCAAGGCAGAGGACCTTATTTTACCTGACTTGTTTGAAATATTTGAGGTACAGAAAGCATTATTTCCAGGATTAATTATAGTCCAAATTGGACCTGCAATTTACATATACTTGTAGATGATGCACATCTTGAATCAAGTTAATAACATCAGCATTAATTATGGGGGGGGGGGAATAGAAATCTTGAACACCTGGGGTCAAAGAGTTAACAAGCACAACAAAGTACTGTAGAATGTTAAGCACCCATTCCATCTCATAAGACATTTGAAAAAGCGCAGATTTTTATAGGGTGTTTTTTCCCCTCTTTGCTTATAATTCCAGAGATCTTTACATGGTATCTAGGGTCTGTTTCTGAAAAGTTATCTGCTGTCCGTTTTACCCCAGTAACTAATCCTTTCTGTATGATAACTTAGTGAGGTCTGTAGCAATGAACTACTGCATGATGCCACAGGTAAGGGATTATGACTTCAGTAGTAAAAAATATAGGCCTGGCAAAGAATTTGCTTTTGCTACAAATGTCTTTGTATATAATGAATGTAGAAAATGGGAATGTAAAAACTGACAGGTAAGGAAACAATCTGAATTCATTATGCAGAGAGTTGTAAACTGTGCAACTGTGCAATGTCATCTACCATATCACTGATCTTAATGGGTGGGGAAAGTATACTCAAAGGATACAACACAAAAAGGTATTTTAAACTGCTGTTAAAAATACAAGATACATTAGTATGACAATAAATTTACTCTGAACAATGAATATGTTTTAAAGAAATCACCAAGCAGTCCTCTGGCATAGAATGTAGAAGCTGTAGAAGCCAACTGCCAGGCTGGCCCATCTCATTAAAGGGTTTCCCCAAAAACTCTACCGCATGTCCTCCAGCTGGAGCCCCTACAAGAATGAGTATCTTGGCTGTCTTGAGCCTTCCTAAAAGAGACAAGATCCTGGATTCCACATAGTTGGAATATTTGCTAGTGCAGCTCCCCCTTAGACAACCTGCACTCCTCTGAAGAGGGACAATGTGCCATAGCTCAGATGGCCTCAGATGCCCAGAATCAAGTAGAGCTGCCCTTGCAAAGATAAGGCAAAAGGTGTGGGATAGCTGTTACTGTGAAAAGAAAAAAAGAAATATTTGGCTGCCCACTTCATCCTTTGAGCTTGGTCCTGAACACAGTTGTCTTTTCTTCCAGAAGAAGACTACCATCTTTCTCTCATCTTCTGCAAAGAAAAGTGCATGATATCAAAGGTCAGAGCTTTTGCTGAAGAAGGACCTACTGTATAAACTCTGCCTCCTTGGGCCATCCAGCCATATAGATAGATTACCGTAAATTCTCCAACCTGCTCTAGACTTAAATTTAACTTGTACTTTCTCTATTTTCAGAGTGATTTGCCATAACTATAAATAATCTTCTCTTGCGCTAGAATCATTAAAGGCATTCTTTCAAGCATTGTTTTGTTTCTTCTCTTACTGTTTTGATATTGTTTCAAGCAACATATCCATGTTTTCTCCTCTTAAATCTTCAAATGATTCCAAACTTGGAAATTAAAAAATAGAATACAGTTTCAGATCCAACATTTTGCTTTGATATAACTGACTCAATCTTTGTTGATTGGCAATGAAGTCTACAAAAAACACAGTTAGGCTTTGGTCTGATCCTGTGATTCTCAATTTTTTTCTTGTGAATAGGGGAGGGAATGCTACTTCTTTGTATCTTTTTTCCCTTTTTCCCTTTCTTGCATTTTTAGATTTTCTTTCATTTCTTTTCCTTTTCTTACTTTAGATTAATTTGCATTAGTTTTTATTTTATTTTCCAAAATATTTAATAATTATATAAACTGGAGCTGGACAGATTCCAGGGTATTTAAGTCATGTAAAAGAGAAAATGTGAACATTATAAAGATGATGAGAAATAACCTTAGCAAGAAACACTCAGTGACTTTGAGTAAGTTGTGTTCTTCAACCCAAATGAGAGTACAGTTTGTTGTGGGGATAAACACAGGGAAGAACATAATGTTTACCACCATGAGCAAGAATAGTCATGATGTACTCCTGATTAAATTATTTAAAATACACATATGTACAATCTGCATTTTCTATTTTTGGTGATGCATGTATTTATATAGATAAGCATGTTTGTGGAAGGATATTTCTTTTACCTAATTCCTAGCTTGCAATATCCTTGTTTCCAATGCCACACGGTACAATAACTCAACAAGTTGCCCAATCAACACTATAGATGTCCCAGCCATTTCAGACATTTAACCAAGATCTCCACAAAAGTGTTCCTAATTTGTGTGGGGAAAATAGTACAGCCTGTACTGCAACTGCTTTTCTGATTATTTTTGTCATATTATTCCAAAGTGAGAAGGAATAACATCACAAGAACAATTTGTACATCAAAAAATAGATTCTAGTTTTAGGCGGATTCTGAAGACTGCTGTGCCAGCAGTGGGCATTTCTTCAACATCTCTCTCTTCCTGAAATCTATGCACCTGCCTGGACTCTTGGCCTTCAGGAGATAAAAGTGAATTAACACCTTTTAAATGTGGAGCACTTTAGTTATTTAGATGACTTCCCTGTTGCATTTGTAATTCTCCAAAATAAGGCAATTTTTTTGGGTAAAAACTCAAATCTGTAATTTTTGTGACTATGTATGTATTTATTTATTGTAGTTTTCTGAGCAGGAATACAACAGCCACTCTCAAGCTTCAAATCTATACTGTAGTTATCATCTCCTGCACACTGAGTCCAATTTCACATTGTTTCTATCCCAATCCTTAAGCATTACATAAGGAAAAGATAACAGTTTAGCAAATGGGCATTTAAATAAGACTGGCAACCTCACAGATGTGCAAAGGCAAATTTGGGCTAGACCATGACCCATAGGGGGGAAAGAAAACACGGGTTTTGCTACAGAAACCCACGTTAGTTAACTGCCAACATCCCAGACAAAAATATGATAGTGTCAAGTGCTGTGGAAATCAGGAGATTCAGGCAGTTGAAATGAGTATAAAGATTTATTGCAAGCTTAAGCTCTCTACAAGAATTTGAACTACTAGCGGGCAAGGGAAATTAGTGGGAGTTAAGAATTCAAGGTGGGCTGGACTTAGATCTGTTGTGGGCGCACAGGGACTCATGACTAATTATGTGTTTGACCCTTCCCTCAGGCTCAGCCTGGTCATCTCCTACAGATACAGTGACAAGCAGTAGAAAGACCTTTGCTTGGGAACCAAGTAAAAAAAGTGAATTAGATGAATAAATGGCCTGACTGCATCTCCTGTCTCTATACATTTCAAAAAATAAGCAATTAAAGAGATGATAACCAAAGAATGAACTAGGAATACAAAACTTCTCAATTTTGCTATTGCCATTCATTCATTCAGGCACACCTTTTCTCTCTCAGGCCTTTACCTGAAATATTTGAATTATCATACTGGATGTAATAAGGGTTACAGTTTGATCCATTTAGGAGGACAATTTATATGTGTATTATTATTAAACCTCTTACTCCTTGACTACAAGATCACTAGCATTTCAGATAGGCTTCAACTTATGACCAGTCGCTTAGTGACTGTTTGAAGTTACAACAGACTTCCGGGTTGGGGGGGGGTACTTATACCTGGATTCGAAGTTATGATGGCTGCCCTTCTATGGTCACATGACTGCACTTTGGGCACTCAGCAACCGGGCTGCATTTATGGCTGTTTGCATCATCCCATGTTGATGTGAGTGTGTTTTATAATGGTTTTGCTGAAAACCAGCATTTACTGTTGGTTTTCAGCAAAACTGGCTCATAGCAAACCATTGGTTTGTTAAACTACCATAGTGTTCACTTAATTATTGTGGTGGTCACTAACAACTGATGTTTGCTTAATGACCACTGCAAAAAGGGCCGTAAAGTCAGATCAATCATGTACATGATCTGATTCTTGACCGTCACAAGTTAAAAGCTGTGATGGGTAGGTTGTAACTCGAGGACTACCTATATTTCGTAATTCTTTATAGTTATGGAGATACTGGACTCTCAAAACAGATGATTTTTTTTTGCCTTCAATAATGTCATAAGGATCAAATACCTTCTTTTCCTGTGGTTTATGCCCAAGCTGGGAATCCAATAAAATATGCCAGACATTCAGTGGAGGTCAAAGAAAATATATTTATTCAACTCAAGGTTGTCAAGTAACATTAGGTAATATCCACGATAGACTGTCCTCTGCCTCCCTTCTTATAGGCTTTTAGTTTAAATATTTAGTCAATCATCAGTAGATTGGAATGTGTTAGCTTATTACAATAGTTTTGTTCTATTAGCATGAACATCTTTCTCCTTTTCATATTCTGTCAAAACAGATGTTTTCTTATCTATAGTTAACCACAATGTCTGTATATATGAGTATTTTATCTTTCCTATGCATGTCTTCCTATGCATATGATATATGTCTTCCTTTATGTATGCTTTGCTATCTGATGTGCTCGTTTATCTATAATGGCAGGAGCCCAGCCTTTTCCTTTAACAAAATAACATTACTGCTACCTAGACAATCTTTCATCAATTCTTAATTTAGACTTATTGTATGCATATAAGGAAAATATACCAACAATAGGACAGGATAGCAGATAAGATATTTCCTTATAGAGAAAGGTATGGCTTTAAAAGGAATTAAACTCGGGCTGCCCAGCAGAACCATTTAAATCATTGAGTTGTTTTTTTTACTTTGGCTGGTCCCAGTCACTAACATAGCAGCTATGTTTTGTCCTCTCTGAATTTCCAGGCCCGCTTCAAAGGCCTCATAACAGCAGATCCTGCTGTTAAAATACGTTGAGCATTGGTTGAGAGCTGTGCTGTGTGATTTTTACAGCATTCACTCATCAAGTTGGGCATTAGGATCAGATGGAAGGATAGAAGAGTGGACTTTTAAAAGCTCTTCTGACTTCATTGGTACTGCATTCCACCATAGGGATACCAGCTGTGCATCTCAAGGAAAAGATAAAAAAAAGATGTGCTAGCAGCTGCATCCCACATGGAACAACCCCAAAACAGGGTAAACAGGATACATTTAACTTCTTTCAACTCTCTTTCCAGTATTTAAATGACATGAGCTGAACTGAAGGCCATCTCTGTATGAGTATATCAGAAAGCAACTCCATATCTTTGGCCTTTTAGTAATAACACTATCTCATATAGGAATGCATTACCTTCTTATATCTTAAATGAGACCCTATCTGAGCTTTTAAAATCAGGTATTGTTGCCAGACAAAATACAATTATCAGTGCAATGTTTCAGTGACAAAATGCTGCAGGCAGAAGTGTATCAACTATTAAATCCAATACTTTGACCTTCATAAGGGATTCACTGTTTTGGAAGCAGCCCATGACTCAGAAGTAAAGCAAGTCCTTGCAGGCAGAAAGTACCAGACTCAATTTTCGGCATTTCCAATTAGAAAAGCCTCTAGAAAAGCCACCCATTAAAGCCAACTGGGTGACTTTGAGCCAGAAACACTCTCTCAGCCCAATCTACCTCATAGGTTTTTTGTTCTGAGGAAAATAGGAGGCAGGAATATTAGGTCTATTTGCTGCCACAAGTTTATGTGCGCACCCCCCCCCCCAAGGTGGATAAAAATCTAATAATAAACCAGGGTTGATAGAAGTCTGAAACTTTTTGAAGTGTGTCAACCAGCATGCAGGTACATTCATTTGTATACATGTATAGGATTGATCAAATCACACTGAACTACCTTTCATAAACCTGGTACTCCCTAGGTATATACTCTGCCTGCCTGCCTGCCTGCCTAGCTATCTAGCTATCTAGCTATCTCTCTAGCTAGCTATTGTCAGGCCTGGAAACCATCTTGGGCATTGGATCTTCAGGCCTGGCACATTTAGTGCTGTGGAAAACTGGGAGGGGGGATTGTAGGGAGCTGGGAAGATATATAGTCATAATAACATTCCTTTCTCCGAGAGTCAAGGTCACTCTACCCTGCACCTGGAGGGGTGTGGCTGGGAGGCATCTCCAGTTGGGACGGTGCATTGATTGGACCATGTGATGGACATGTGGGTGCAGGGGAAGGGACTTGGACTTCCTTTTGAGTGGGGAAAACCTTTGAAAGGTTTTCAGATTCGGGTTTTCCCAGATATGCCAATATGACATCTCTAATAAAATGGAACTTTGAGAAATGTCTAGCCTTGGAGTCTTCTTTCGTTGTGGGTGTTACTTGGAACCCTGACAGCTATCTCTAGCTATCATTTTGGCTTGTTACCTTCTTGAAGGATTATAAGCAGATATGAAGAGGGTTGCTCTATAATTCATCTTTTGCTAACCTGCTGGCTCTGGATCTGACCATATGTGTGATCAAAGTGCCAAGGTTCATTTTCAGTATATTTTTTACTCCATGCAACAAACTCAGTCCATTCCTAAGTGCTGCCCAAGGCAACATGGCTAGGTTCAAAGCACTTTTGCCAAATCTCACCTTCCCCTTCTTCAAGAGCAACTCTTGGCCTTGAATCTGGAGGGTATTGCTGGTCCCAGTGCTGAATCTATGTTGTGTCCTTCCTACTTACAACATCCTTGCAACACAGAAGTCACATTGTGGCTGCCTGGAGAATAGAGGAAGTTCAATGTCAATGCCCAATATGATACCTTTCAAGCAGGGGTGGGTTCTAAATTACCTTGCCGCCGGTTCGCTTCCTCCCGCGCTGTGTGGCTGCGCCTCGTGGCCGCGCGCACTTTGCGTGCGGGCGCATGTGCAGTGCCGAAAATTCCAAAAAAATCCCCCTCCCAAAGCCAAAAACAAGATGGCGGCGCATGCGCAGTGCGGGCAACTCAGCTTCTGCGCATGCGCAGAAGAAAATAAAAATCAAAAATTAAAAAATTTAAAAAAAATCCCCTAAAAAAGATAGCGGCGTCCACGGACCGGCACCAACCGAACCAGCTCCGTGACATCACCAGCGGTTTGCTACCGGTTTGGGCGAACCGGTCCCAACCAGGAGGAACCCACCTCTGCTTTCAAGGAAGAAGCCTTGGAGGAATTACCTCTAAAATATGGGGAAAGTGAGACTAGGCATGAATGCCTTGATTCTGGTCAAGGTTTTGACGATAGTAATGGAAAGCAACTACTGCACTGGGGGAAGCTGCTTAGGTGAACTGACATTTTATGGACTGCATCTGACCTATAGTCAGGGATGGGTTCTAACTTACCTCGCCGCCGGTTCGCTTCCTCCCATGCCGCAGTGCCGAAAATTAGCAAAAAATTCCCCCAAAAAAGCCAAAAACAAGATGGCGGCACATGCGCAGTGCTGGGGACTCAGCTTCTGCGCATGCGCAGAAGAAAAAAATCAGCAAAAAATTCCAAAAATATATATATATATAAATAAATCCAAAAACAAAAATTCCAAAAAAAAAAGATGGTGGCATCCACGGACCGGCACCGACAGAACCGGCTCCGTGACATCACCAGCAGTTTGCTACCGGTTCTATAGAACCGGTGCGAACCGGGAGGAACCCACCTCTGCCTATAGTCTAAAAGTTGCCATTTTGGATCTAGATAACCTGGAGTGGAGAATACATCATGGCCTGGGAGCAAATATTGTACTGTCTGAAAGGGAGAAATGATAGGAATGATAGGAAGTCCGTTACAAATAAAGAAGAACAGGATAGAACATGCTGTCTGGCCTTCCTTCATTCTAGTTGCAGTCTGGTGATAGCAAAAGTGGGTCTCCAATCTAATAGCCAGACCACTTATTGGTTAGCAAAATATCTAGCTGTTTAATCCTAGATGAAAGTTTTGATTTGACAAGTAGTATAGGAGTCTGGCTGAGAGATGAGTTTATTTCCCCTGTTTTGTTTTCTGGGCTACTCTCTGAGTTAGTAGACAAGGGTGGGAGGATGGACAGGCTGTGTGGTCATAGCCTTTAGGAATTCCATCATACTGACCAGACATTCTATCTGGTAGTCTGCCAATTTTCAGTGTTTGCTACTATTTTTGGGTGGCCAGAACAGTGCAGAGATACTGTTCATGTTTCATCAATCCCATCGCACAACCGTTTCTTTTTCTGACCTAGCCAAGGCAATCTCTAATGGATTACCTCAGACTTTTTGTTCTGTGTGATTTCAGTGTCTGTGCCAAGGCTGCCCAGTTAGGAATGGCTCAGTATTTCACCATGGAAACTATGGATCTGTCCCCATGCACCTGTCCCCATTCCATGACATACACTGTATTTGGTATTCTGTCCAACTGGAGCTAGTGAACTGAAACTGGAGGAGCAAGTTATAAGTGTGTCTTGGATGGCAGTGGGTACAACATGGAGGACTTCTCTGCCTTATCTTAACTACACAGAACAGGGGCATAATGTTCAGCATTTACTCCATTAAGATGTTGAGAGAGGTGGACAATGCAGGGGGATCCAATTATTGAAACAGAGCATTCAAAAATATGTGCTGAATTGTGGGCTTCTCTCAGAAATGAGACAACTGGGTGACCTTTACATGCAGAAACCTTGTTGAATAATCAGGCATGTTGTCTTAGGAACAGAATGAGGGCATGACAGGAAATGTAATGAATCTTCTTAAGGAAAAGATTCATTATGAAAAATGTCATAGACGTCTGATAGGTCAGTAATGAAAGCCAAGGCAATTGTGTTTGTAAGCGCTGTTGAATGCAACAATCCATCTAGCTTGTTAACAAAAGGCTTGATATGGTGACAAACATAGGCCTTGATATCTGGCCTGATGCAAAGCCACCAAAAATAACAACAGAGAAGAATCATTTGATACACTGCAAAATGTCCAGCGGTCATGGCAGAACTGCAAGATTTCTTTTTTTAAGGATGGATGCAGGAAGCCAGACGTTTTGATCCATTTCCCTCCATCCTCTCCACCTAGGTGCAGAATGGACTTATCATAATAAAAATCATTGGTAATTAAACATCTGTGTCCTTCTTTCATGTCAATTTGAGGGTAACCTGATAACATACTGTATATGAATATGAAGACATTTGAAGAGTCCAGAAATTATAAGAAGAGGATAGTGATTTCTAACAGTTACAGAGTTCAGATGCTGGTAATCATAGAGCACTAACAAATAAGATGGCTGTATTGTATTTATAGGGGAGGAGGATGGGAAGATAACAGTAAAGACTTTCTGTAAGTTCTCCTTCATAAATCCTTCATGAAGGGTTTAATATTCAATAGTGGTTTTTGTAGGAATCTGTACTCTAGAAATGATATTGAGAATAGAATCACGAAACTTCTCTGTTTCCAAACATATAAACAAACTCTTCATTTTTGGTAGGTGAGATAGAAAAGATTTCCTAATGTGAGGTGTTGGGGGAACATCAGGCCTCAGGGCTGGGAGGTATGCAGGCCAGATAATCAGAAGCTGAATCCTCCTGGTTACATGAATATGCAGATTATGAGTCTGAAAGTGTCACTAGAGAAGGTAAATAACTTGCAGAGATTCCTGATATTGAGAGCAAGACAAGAAAAGATCCATTTGCTCAAATCTGGGAACTGAGCATAAACACTAGCCATTCATAATGATAGCTTCAACAAGGATACTGAGAGGCTAAATGGGAAGTGCATACTGTATGTCAGACCTGTGGAAGATTCAGTAAGTCTGCTACAGAGTGCAGGTCTATTTCAAAGCCTACTTGAGTCTATAATACAACAGAAATGACTAAATATGGAGCATCCCATTGAATGTCTCAGATAATGATAATTTCTGGGGGACACGGAAACCGAGACTTCATTATTTACAAAAAGACCAATCCTAGAGAATTTGAAGTACATTTCTTTTACTACAAGTATTGCACTTAATTGGTGTTTCAGAAGTAGGGGAAGTAGTGCAGTCATGCACAAAATGGTCACATTTTTCATAGAATAAACAGTAAGATGGGATATAAATGTAATGAATGTGAGAGTTAATTATTTGATGCAGTATTTCACATAATTCTAGACAGCTGTGATTTAAAAGTCTGCTATTAATATCATTCAGGGACATCCTGTGTATGTTTATTTGAATGTTAATCTTTACAGTCAGTAAAATGTACTCCCTGGAAATTGTATATATAGAACTACAGGTTTAATGTGTTTTAGTGTGGCCTCAGTAATCTTGTTTAAAATCTCATTGTTACTTGAATTTGCCATTTTGAAGAAGGTTGTTGTACAATTATAGATCAACCATCAAATCAAATTTTCAACTTAGGGTGGGGAGACAGTCTATAAATGACATACTACAAAACCTCCAGAAGGAAGTGGATTCAGAAACATATAAAAATGAGTGACAACTGAGTAGGAAACTCTTGGACCATATGGCAGCCTTGAATGGTTATTGCAATGTTGAAAGAGAGCTGACCAGCTGGGGAGCTAGTAGTTGTTTGCAATGGTAATAATGGGTATCAGATGGTTGGTATGGAATAGTTTATGGAAAAGAATAGACAATAAGCTACACTGTTTGTCAGGAAATAATTTCTGAATTTTTTGATGCTGAATTTTTTTAAAATATATTCTCATCTTCATTTATCCCTTGTGACTGTATTTCTTACTGTAGGAAGCATGCTGTAATCATCAGAACTTTTCTGTAAATTTAATAAAATGTATCATACATCAGCCATTAAAAGTTAATGTGTATAAAGTAATATGCAGCCACTCCCAAAACTAATATAAAGAGGAACTCATCCTAACTATGAGGCTAATTATCCCCTCAGTATCTGTGAGTTGTACAGGATTAGGAATGTAACCAATCTGGGCAAAAATTCAAGGAGAAGAAAAAGAAAAGCAGAACTCTTATTATATCCAGATATTCACTGGCTTCTTGCTGAAGGAAGGAAGTTTAACTGCTTCTTAGAATAGCAAGCAAATGCCAGATACTTTTCTGAGCCATAAGCTTCTGCTGAGAGCCTGAGGAGTTTCTGTGTGCCAAGTTTTCAAAGTGCAAGGAATATGGCAACTGGGAGACAGATTGGACAGAAACAAAATTAGGATCCCAAAGGACATAACTGCATCTTTAACACTTAATGAGATCATCTATGACCAGAATTTCAAACAGAACTCTGGGTCTTGCACCCAATCCACTAGCTTCCTTTTTGGAAAAACAAATGATTTCATTAGTACTATTGTTATATTTGTTCCACATAGTACTTCATGTGCAAATGTAATATTACCAGATCCTTACTATAGCACTCTAGACTGCTAGTAGATTACTACTGTACTAGCAAAGAATTAAGAGTTGTTTACTTCTCTTTGCTACCATCTGGTGTTCCTCAGTATTTTTGCAGCCCAAATCTGGTAGTCCTAGTAAAATGTTCTAACAGTAATAAGTATCAAAGTTATAAACATTTTATTTCAGGTTGCTTTCAAAGAGGTTTTTATTCATAATGCTCCAGTCCAAATGCAGGCTCCAAACAGTCAATATTACAGATCCACAATTTATATACTTTATTTTTAAAATTTGGATGCTGCCCTCTCCAAGGGTAGCTTATATATTGATTTACAAAGTTTATTTATCGATTTGATTTTTAATGCCAGCCAACTTCAAAGCTAATTACTGAAGAGAATTTTAAGAATCTTATTACAGGATCAGGTAAATGAAGTATTAAATTAAAAGATTTGTAAGAAATGGTGCTATTTAATAGCTTCACCCCAAGGATGAAACCACAGAGGCGACTTGAATTTACTCCTCAGGTTTAGCTCTTTTCTATCCTTTCTAAACTGTTTCATAGATGGAAATGGAGCAGGAGACAAGTATGCTATTTTTGTCCTTCCTCTGCTATTATGGCCCATTTATAGAAACTTTATGGAGCAAACACCCTCCTCCAGGGTAGACAATTTGGTGCCTCCAATCCCCCTTTTGCTCCTAGATTCCTCCTTTGGTGCCCACAATTGTTCTCTTGACTTAGAAAGCTTATTGTAATAAAAAAAATTAATAGTCTGGGATCCTGCAAAGGACAAATTGTAGCATCAGTTATAAGAATGTGTTTGGCTCACATAATCTAGATGTTCCTTTGGCATGGTAAAGAAGATGCACGGGCTACTTTAACTTCTGGTAAATACATGCTTTGTGACCTGTCAAATTGTAAAATTCATTATAATAGTTATCTTGGAAACAGGCAAATCTCCTATGACCCTGGGTACTGCATTCATCATAGGCTCTCAGCATTTCAGAAGTGCCCCTATGTGTTCTCTCCCAAATGTTTTCTACCTCTTATATCCATGGAAAGTCTATGCATAATTTAGAAAATCGAACTGAAATTGAGAGAACAGAGGATGCTGTATCCTACAAAGAACTAACTCCTACATGTGGATGATAATTAGGGGTTGTATGTCCTTCAAATTCCTGGAGATTGCTGCTACATCCCACACAGCTGGGTGAAATCAAGGAAGTAAGAACTACACAGTCTTCAGTGAGTTTTCTTTAATGATACTCTTGGGGAGCATATAGAATCTTGGAAATTGCAAGAGGAATTTCTAATCCTCATTTAAAGTAAGTTCAGAGTTTTTTGAATGATTTGAAAAGTTTGTTCTTAGTTGCTTTTTTTTGTCTGCTGGCTCAATTTCCATTTATAAGAAGCTGCCAATAGATTTGCCTTCTATCTGTTTATTGTCTATGTCAACTTTCCCTTCCATTACTTTCCCAGCCTCCACATCTTTGCTAATCTCAACCTTTGAGTGTCCTGCAACATGGGGGGGACGGGGACATCCTATACTTGTCATTTGGATTTAAGGTGTAAACCTAGGCATTGTGGTCTGTATGTATTGTCTATTCTATGAGGCAGTTTCTCTCCAAAGTCTGTCACCTTTTTTGGTTCTTCTCCCTAAGGTGCTTTCCAGCTAGTGAACTGAGCTTTGTTGCTTTTTTGCTTCAAGCAAGATTTGCAGCATTAGCACCACTGAACAACTTGTCATAGGAAATCGTCAATCTCAGTCTCAAAGCCTACGTTTTAATTTGCAATGAATGAACCTGAGTGTTCCGCCATTTGAGTTTTTATTGCCCTACTTTCCTGTACAGCTACAGAATGGTACATTCTTCAGTTTTGTTTGGTTGTGGTTTGTATGTTTTCCAAACTGCTCTAATTCAGACTGTCATGCAGAGGGTGTCATCAGCATGAGAGCCAATGGAATCTGCTGTCAGCCTGTCAGAAGCCAGATGGTATCTGAAGTAGCCATTTGTCTAGTTTGCATGACTCCAACCTGAATGAAGTACAGTTTGGGAAACAGTTGAATCAGCAATGAAATCAGGGCCGTTTTTATTTTTTTGGTACATTCAGGTATCCAGAATGAAAACTACATCTTTTGACTCTTATACTTTCCCCATTTTTAAATGCCAAACATCACAGATGTTCTATTGTATAAAAGAGATAACATGGGATCATTGGACTGGTAGGCTAGAAGGTCTTCAATCACCTTGAATTTCATTGATTAACACTGGACAGAATGTATTCAATATTGTACCAAGTAATATATACAGACCAATATTCTAGTAAGAGCAATACTGGCCATATTGTTCCCCAGAATCCTTCTAATAGGCTAGAGAAGATAGCTATTCATTTCAGAGAAAAACCTGATTGCAAACACTGGTTGGATTCAGGAAGAATGTTTTAGAATTTAAGTGACAAACATATTTACATTTCAAGACTGTTTTGAAGTAATTCTATTCAAGCACCATTCCAAATGTTTACCTAAGCACATGGACAGTGATGAACTACACTCCCTATTTCCAGCATTGTACAGATGGTACACCTATTCTCTAGATATTCACATGAGCCAGGGGAGTTTGGTGTATGCATTTCCGTGAAAACAGGAACTTCAGTGACAGTTGCCTACTCATATGGAAGCCTTCACGATGCAACTTGATATGCAGATATCGTGGGGAGATGTACATCAGGTCTGCAAAGTCTACTTGACATAACTCTGTTTCTGCTTGGATGTTTTCATAATAAAACTAATTAAAAACTAACTAAAACATCATAAGCATCATCTCTGTCTGAGATCCATATTAGACCAGGATTGTGATACATTAGGGAAACAAGTGGTCTATATATTATTTCTCTGTCATTTCACATTATCAGTTTTCTTCCCAAGAAACTGAGGGATGATTACCCTATGTCAGTGATGACGAACCTTTTATCCATCGAGTGCCCAAACTGCATGTGCGTGGATGCCCAAACTGAAAGGTGTGTGTGCAAATGCACGCATGTGCATGTGCGTGCATGCACGGACATGCATACATGCATAGCAGAGACCCAAAGACCAGCTGGCCGGTGGGAGGCAGGGCATCCCAACACCGGCAGCGCAGCAAGAGGTAAGATCTTTTTCTTTTGTGAGCTTCTGTTTTGTCATTTGCAGGGAAACAAGCTCACGAAAGAAACGCCACGGAGATCTGACCTGGGGCGACGGTGCGCGTGCCAGCAGAGAGGGCTCTGCGTGCCACCTCTGGCACACGTGCCATAGGTTCGCCATCACGGCCCTATGTTAACTACTGTATGTTGAACTATCCTAATACTCTTATCTTCTCCTCTCCAACTGATGGAGAGATTTGAGGCATGGTAACTCCCAAATGAGCACAATTTCAGTGACTTATTTATTATATATAAGTTACAATCCTCTTTTCTTTCAAATATATACATAAGTTATGGGATTCAATTCTTTAAGGTTTTCAGAGAGAGAACATGTCATTCTTGCATGTGTCTTGCCTTCCTAATTGTTAGAATTGGCTAGCAGGATATTTGTCTATAGGGCTGCCCTCTGCCCATGTAATATAATTGAATCTGGAATCATTCCAACATACAGCTCTCACCTGTGACTCCTTGAAATACTATTTGTGTATTGATGTCACACCCCAGCACATATACTAGCCAGCTGTCTTATTTGGTAGTGAGGTTTGGATGAAAGAGGGTCTTCTTGAGAGCTGTATACACAAGTTAAGGAATAAAAATGGCACTGAGATATAGAAGTAGCCAAGTGCAGAAATAACAATAGGTATACTTAAAGATAACTTCTTTTTCTCAGAGTTGCTTCATGTTATTTGGAATCCTCTTGATCAAAATAATGTGCTCAACTCCTGTTTATTTCATCTCAAAGTACATGGATGTACAAATGTAATTCCTATTTGCAGTACTCTGAAGCAGCTGTATCTTTCCCCAATTCCAAACAAGCAAAAGAAGAGTGAATAAACAATGAAGATAAAACACAGAATGGGTTGCTTCATAGTTGTGTTTTATTTTTTAATATTTCCTCATTTTCTGTTTCAGGGTAGGCAGCATCCTGTCTACATATGAGGCAAGAAAGCACATAATACTATCTAGCCTCCATGTATTTGTCACTTTAAATGCTAACTAAAAGGGCAGGGTGGCTAAAACTATGACCCCAATTGTACTGGTCCAGATCCAAAGAATCTCTACAGATTGACAGAATGCCTGCTTGTGTAGGTTGGCATCTCTACCATCAGCCAGCCATCTGCAACTCCTTCTGCCTACTCCCGTATGAGGAAAGAACCTGGACTGTATCATCCACTGCCAGAAGCAGAAATACTACAAATTGACAGAAGGCCTGCTGCTATGGGGTTGGCATAATAATCACCAGCACCCTGACCCCAAATCTACCATCTGCAGCTCCTCCTGCCCCTCCCTCTGGAGGGGAGAACCTGGAACATGTATTCTGACAACTGCCAGGAACCAGGAGAGAACACAGATTAGTGGAATCGTTGCCTTGTTGTCTGGCATCTTCATCACCACCCAGTCCTTGTGTCCATTATGGCTGAAGTTCTTTCTGCTTCCTGTTTCTGGAGAGAAAAGCTAGAACTCAGTCTGTAGCAGTTATGATTTTCCATTGAATTTAGTGATTTAACAAACAGTGTTCTGGAAACCCTGGGGTGTCTTGGATTCTTATCAAAGGCTACTCTGTGGAAAGATCAATAATAATGAAGAAGTTTTCCTTACCCTGCCAATATTCTGCACAGTTACTGTTCTATTGATTATGTTCTCTGGCAATATAGTCTCAAAACATGTCAAACAATGATCTTGACATGAACTGATTTGCAGCACTATTTGCCTGTTCCCTCCTTGCCTTCTTCCAGCACTGTATTCTGGCTGGCTGGCTCTCTACTTGTTCCCCCCCTCTCTCTGTGCTGTTTCTTTATCCCCCTTTCTGTCTAAAGTCCACCCTGCCTCTGCACATGACTCTTTCCTGCTATGGCTTCATCATCTCCTTGGCACAACCAGGCTTTGTTGTGTTGGGTGGCTGGACATATTGAATTTTGTCTTTACCTGCATCTGTCTGTCATCTTTTCGTGGCAGCACCTGCACGGGTCTCCAGGGGCATATAAATGATGGTTGGGGGATGTAATTTTGCTTTGAAATGTTTCCAGTCAAGTTGGAGGATTTTTTCAAAACTTTAAATGAGAAGAAAAACATCTTTGTGCATACCAAGAGGTGCACAAATGCTGGCTTAAGGCATTGAAGAGTAATTTCTGAAGAGAACTATACACAGATGGCCCTTCTGAATGAAATGAACTGGGGATGGCAAATAAAAATTATGGAGCAGCTGGGTTAACTGTTTTCACTGAATATAGCTCGGGTTAGTTGAACACTGTAAAATCATTATGAAGCTTACTGTGCACAGCAGTTTTTTTTTTCTAATCCAATGCAGTTCTGAAGAATTTCTCAGCTGTGTGTATATACAAGGTTCATGTAATCAGAAGTTGGGGGAGGGTCAGTCTTGAGAATCTATCAGTGCAAAATTAGAGAATAAAATTTTCTCTGGAAAACTAAAATCTTGAGTGGAAAGGATGGATACCTAATTTCCTAAAATGGAAATTCTAGAGAGAACCTACCAAAATACAGCAACCAACTCCTTCAGTCTTGTTGAGTACATTTTCAGATACCTGGATTATGAAGGATCTCTTGATTATCACAGCATTAAAAACTATTTAGACATGGGCAGATGATGCCTCTCAAAAAAGCAAGATGGACAAAATTCTCAAGTTGTTAAAAAGGGTTCATTAGGTTGCACTTTCTCCTACCATTTTTGTGCTGATGCCTCTGACTTCAATTGATACATGCTGTGCAGGTTCAAGTGTGATTATACAATTTTTGAATGGCAATTGCACCTTCTTATTGACTTTGATTACTAGTCCAGGTTATCTGCAGCAATTAGTGAAGGGATGTCATCTTTTTTCCTCCCAGAGCCACACATCTAAATGGGTCTCTTAGGACTGTTGAGTGACATGCTGAAATCTTCAGTCCATTTTTTATTTGTTTTTGTAGGGTGGGTGGGTTGGGGGAAGGATTCTAACAAAAAATAGATGTTCTAAGCCTCCTGGAGGCTAATATGTTTATGTCTTAACATAAATTGTTTAAAAACAAAGCAAAATAGGATCATTTTCCTGTTAATTTTGGTGACAGATCCCTGGATCCAGTGGTGGGTTGCTGCCGGTTCGGACCGGTTCTCCCGTACCGGTGGCGGAAATTTGCACCCGCTCGCCGAACCGGCAGCGATGGCTGGCTGTCCACGCCCCCGAACCGGTTCTCTGGTCGCCATGGCTGGCAAAGAACCCTCTGTGCATGCGCAGAGGGTTCTGCGCATGTGCAGAGGGTCATTTCCCTGATGTAATGTAGGCGTGCGCGCGAGCGAAGCGAGTGCAAAACGCGCACTTCCGTCGCGATGCGAACCGGTAGGGAAGGTAAGTGGAACCCACCCCTGCCTGGATCCTTCTGGAAACCATACAAATGAGCTTTGAACAGCTAAGATTTCTCTTCCCCACTTCAGCCCAGTGGAATTCACTAAATAAGAATGAAGCCTGGCACAAAAACTATCATTCTGTAAAGTTACAAAATTATAAGGGTTGAGGAAAGAAGGAAAAAATGGTCTGGTATTTTGTAATTGACCTCAAAGTTAGAAAAGTGGCCAGGTAAAGTTCTTTTTTGATTTGGGTAGCCTGCCTGCAGAAATTGTCTTGATTAATTTTGCCTCGTGAATAGACTGGGCTGGACTGCCTGCATTTTGCCATGAAAAATGCTTCTTTTCCTTCTCCACCCTCAGAATCAAAGTGCAACCTTCCCCTTTTGCCTTACAGAGGCATTGAATTCCACACTATGTTTTTCCTTATGGGCCCTACCCAACTTTTCTTTGCTATACTGTTATAGTGGGAGAAAACAGCCACCAAAATTGCCCATTTCTTGTTGGCTTGCCTTTTCCTCAGCCTCTGAGCCCACATACAGTACCAGCTCCTAGGTTAATGGGTTTATTTTATCATGCCTAGAAGGTAATGGTCTTGGCAAGTGGATGTTAATTTGTTATTCTAAACCAGCAGCTGTGTGGTGGGTTTGAAAGAGCAGGTGGCAGCCTAGCAGTCACTGGGGAGAAGTGGGAGGGGGCAGCCTAGGAGAGGAGAAGGTTACTCAGGAGTTCACCATGTCCTGTATTGATGGATTAAGCATCTTGTGACATCAGACTTTGGATTCACGCCAAGTCTATTTATTCTGTTTCATATGCATATTCCCCACTTCCCAAGATTTACTATTAACCAGTTTTTACTTCCAGATACGTACTTTGATGCTTCAGCTGTTGCCAAGTTTTTTTGCTCTGATTTCCTGATCTATTGTTTCTCACTCTTTCTTTAAAAAGAAGCTTGGGAATACAATAATGAGTTGAAAATTGCAAATTATATGTTGGAGTCTTCTTCCATAAATGTTACAGCCTAAGCTCATATTGGCAGGCTTTGAGTGGATAAGGAGAGAAAGTGTTTCAATTTTCACTCCTAAAGAAACAGCAAAAGAATGAAATATATGTAGAAGTAATCAATCAAATTACTGATCCTCACATGAAATAAACTACCCAAATTTTTCTGTTGATAATTCAAGTTTTGACTTTTTATCTTTTTTTCAGTTGATTTAAAAATGTTACTGCATCAAATAATCTTGTTTGCTTAGTATTTCCCATTTGTTCAACTGCAAAAGATGCTGGCTTTCCAGAACCATTTAGATTAACACTACAACAAATTTGCTTAGAAAGGAGTTAGATGATTTGGCAGACTTCAAGCCATATATTAATTCCTAAAATATAAATACTTTTTAAAAGGAAAAATAAAGCCAAGAATTTCAAATTGATAATTTCAGTATTAATATACTGATATTGGCCTAAAGATTCTTAAGCTATATTTGGCATGCACACAATTTTAAAATACAAGATTATTACAAATAATCAATTTTACAACACAAAATCTAGCCGCAAAAGGAAAATGGCAGGTTAGGGTTGAATATATTTGGTTGTAGGCCAGGGGTGGGTTCCACTTACCTTCCCTACCGGTTCGCATCGTGACAGGGAAATGACCCTCTGCGCATGCCAGCCGTGGCGACCGGAGAACTGGTTCGGGGGCGTGGACAGCCGGCGATTGCTTCCGGTTCAGCGAACGGGTGCAAATTTCCGCCACCGGTACGGGAGAACCGGTCCGAACCAGCAGCAACCCACCACTGGCCTATACCTGACAGTAAGCCCATTGCTTTTACTACAATTTATGAACAAATGAGCATGGTTATTGTAACATTATGCTTTTTAATAGTCACTTTGAATATCTCCATCTAGAAGAGAACAATCAGATATACCTTAAGCTAAAAAAGAATTTCTTGAACTATTTGTAATGCAATCAAAAGCAACTGGAAAGACTCTTTTCAAAGAAGACTAATCCCTCTGAAACATCATGGCAAAGAGCAGTATTAGTACATCTGGATGAGATAGAATAATTACAAATTCAAAATATTTCATGACATATAAATTAATCAGATAGCGAGATAAATCCAGTTATGCTCCAATTCATATAGAATATGAGTGAAAAAGTCCATAACTGATATATAGTAACCTGTAACCAGGATAATACAGATTAAAACAAGATATCTAATCTCAACTATTCATATCTTTAGGACAATAGTGTGAAACGGATTATAGTAAAAATATAACTTGTCTATTAATCAATATGATCACATAATTTCATAAGCCTCAGCATAATTTACTAGTTTAGCATTCTCCAGCTTTACTTCTGAATGACATTTTTATAGAATTAAATTAATAACCCTGTACTATTATACTACATTTATAGAATTGGTTTGCCAAATTTATTTTGACCTTGAATTACACATTTTAAACATTGGTAGAGTTATTTTGGTCACTGATTTTCTGACTTGTATAGTGGGCTAATTCTTCAGCCACACTCTCTGATTCCTCTTTGAAAGTATCAGCCAGCAAGCAAAGATGTTAAGAATATACAAACTTATCACCTGATTAATGAAACAAATTGTCTATGGATCTCAATCTGGAGCACAGTGGGACTTCAGTTCCCCTAGAGTCATCAAGCAAATTTCCCCTCAGGAAAGAGCTGTTGTTCCTAGCATCTGCTAGGCAGAATGCTCCCAATGTCTATTTACTTTTCAAAAAGCAAATACTAATTTCAGGATGCTGTTTACGTAACAAAGCGCATATAGCTTTAAGCCATTGCCTTTTTCTAGGTGTCACATGGCATTGCTGTGTATTTAACATTTTACTGTATGTTGTTTTGCTAATGGCAGATGGCAGGCAGTCTGCTAGGCTAGGCACTGAGATAGGTTCCTGCTATTCTGCAAGTGAAAAAGTGAGAAGTTTGTAAAATAGAGGACAGAAAAGTTTTTGAACAACATATCTGAAAATTTGAGGAAAGATACTTGAAAACTGCTGATTGGGGCACTGAAAGAGAAGTTAAAGGTAAATTTGTCCTGTGACTGACTTCCAAATACTGGCTGTAAGCAAAATTATCACCCTACACCAGTCTTTGGGATTCAAATTTACATGACCATAGTCTTTATGTGTGCATGCATGTATGTGTTTGCCATTCTTTTCTTGAAATGTATTTTGGGTGGAAGCTAAAAATCAAAATGATCTATGTGCATTTTTATTTCATATTAATTCTATCAATGTTTTAATAATCCAGCTTTGGGAAAACATGCATTTTAAGCAGGCCAGGGCATAGTAGTGATACTACCGTAAAAACAAAAAACATCAGTTAGGTCAGAGACTTTGCCTACTTTGTTTTAAATTTATTTGACAATCATCCGTCACTATGGGATATCACCAGTATAGTATGCTCATGATACTCATTTATATATCTCCAACCTGGGTGAAATGAATGATGCTCTGGACATTTTTTTATGGTGCCTAGAGGCTGTGGGGGCTTGGATGGGGAACAACAGAGTTCAGCTGAACTCTAGTAAGATGGAGTGGCTATGGATGGGTTCCTTGGCATCCAGAAGTTTATTATCTTTGATTTTGGATGGGGTTGCACTGGGCTCACAGCTCCTGCTCAAACAGCAGGTGGCAGCTGCAGTTAGGAGAGCCTTTTGCTCAACTTCCTATTGTGTACCAGTTACACCCTTCCTGAATAGAGAGGCTCTCCGCTTGGTTACTCATGCCCTGGTCATCTCCCATCTGGACTATTGCAATGCACTCTACATGGGGCTATCCTTGAAAAGTATTTGGAAGCTTCAGCTGGTAAAGAATGTGGTTGTGCGAGTAATCTTGAGTGTCCAAAGAATGGCACATATAACACCTTTGTTGCATGAGGTGGATTGGATGCCAGTTTGCTTCTGGGAACAAATGTTGTGGACCCCATCAGTTAAAGAATTCCAACTTGTGGGTCCTGGAAGAGAACTTTCTCTGCCATTTCCCCCACCCTTTGGAACATCCTCCCCACCCCCCCAGAGGAGCCAGCCCCCCCCTCTCCTGACATCCCAGAAAGATGCAAAAACATGGCTCTGTGCCCTTGCTAAGGGAACACAGAGGAACTCCCTGTGAAGAATCCTTTCTTAGAAGCTTCAAGAAGTATAATGATATCCTTTTGCATCACAAGGTGGAAAAAGGAGGGGAGGTGAAGTACATTCTTCTGGACAGAGAACCTATAAATCTGGATCCAGCCCTCAGGACAGAATTTCTCCACTACTGGTATGACTGCCTTGAGTATGATCAATGGGCCAAATATATTCACACAAGCATACATACTAAATGACTGAAATTTTGAAAGATCTCAATAATTTTCTTCCTAGCGTTTTTCCTGCAGATGCAAGTTTTTGATTGCAAGAGAAATTGACTGACCAGGTTGTCACCCCAAACCTGAGAGACTGGCCCAAAGTCACCCAGCCAGCTTTCATGCCTAAAATGGAACTAGAGCTCACGGTCTTCTGGTTTATAGCTTGGAGTCTTAACCACTAATCCAAACTCCCCAGGAAATTTGGGGGATTTTATGAGAGACATGAAACTCCATGCCTTTTTAAGCTATCTTTGTCTTTTATCCTTTTAATTTCGCTCCCTAATTTTACATTTTAAGTACACGTTGGAGGGTGATATTGGAACCCATGAAGTTTGAAATTAATCAGGCAGAATAAAAACCTTACTAATCCTCAAGTCCATCCCATTTACCTCATCATGTAATTTCAATGACTAAAAACATTTTTAAAGTGTTTTTAAAAGCTATCTCTCTGAGATAGATCACTATCCTTATCTTTAGTTTAGATCAGGAAGCTCAAATTAACAATTGATGACTTTTTAAACTGCCTTCTAAGTTAAGTTAAATAGAACTTCCACATTCTATTTGAACAGTCTTTCTGTGTTGATGCTCATCCACTTTGGTATTGGAGAAGACTCTTGAGAATATAGTGAACAGTTAAGAAGACAAATTCTCACCTGAGGTACAGATGACCAGGTTCAAATTATCCTACTTCAGATACATTATGTGAAGGTCCTAGCTCTCTAAAGAAGGCTCTAATGCTGGAAAAGGTGGAAGAGTAGGGAATGATCAGCAACAAGGTGGCTAGATTCAGTTACAGTGGTGATGAATACACTGTTAGAAGACCCAAAAGAGCACAGTAGAGACAGATCTTTTTTTGTTTAAGGTGTCACAAAGCTTTCCTGTTTAAACCCTTTAATTTTATCCAGGAGAGTGTAAACCAATAAAGGAGTATATTTGTAGCTCAGGGTTGAAATAAGGGGTCCTTGGTGCTGCACCGATGATGTTACCTAGTTAGGGTAATGAAACGTCTGCAAGAAAACAAGCAAGCTCAGAGAGTACCAAGGACCCCTCAGAATGTAAACCATATGAGTTAACCATTTGATAACTGAAGAATGTGTTAAGAATTTTGAGCTATTTCTGAAAGCAAATCCTAGCCATACAATTCTTAAGTCGCTGATCTAAGTATTTCTTCCATTATGATTAAGGATAAGTGAAAAGAGATTTGTTACAAAGAATGGGCGGGAGGAGGAGTTTGCCAAACTATCAGTGTTTCCTTGGAATTCCATTTTAAGTGCTCAGAAGATACCATGCAAATTTCAGGCTAGTCTTCCTACCTTCTAAACCAAATTCTTTGTGCATTATAATACAGTATTTCTTTTAATGCTGATAAGAAAATAAGCATGCTTCAAGTGTCTATGGAAATTATCATCCAGATCACGGTTATCCCCAAAGTGCATTTTCAAAAGGCAACTGGACTTTATTTTTAAAACAAAGTCAATTTGCCTTTTGAAAAAGCACCTTTGGGACAAGCACGCTTCAAGATTATCTAATCTATATCAACATGCTTCAGCATTTTTAAATTTAAAGAGGCAGATATCATATTTATTTATTTATTTGTTGTATTTCTATGCCGCCCAACTCCCGAAGGACTCTGGACGGCTTACAACCGGGGATAAAAAATACTTTTAAAAACATCATAAAATATTAAAAAAAACAGTTAAAACAGTTAAAAATCACATACATATCACATATCATTTAGCAGAGCATGAATTGTTTGAACACAGTGAAAATTTACATGTATGTATGTATGTATGTAGGTATTTATTTATTTATTTATTTATTTATTTATATATCCTGTCTTTATTATTTTTATAAATAACTCAAAGTGGTAAAATACCTAATACTCCTTCGTCTTCCTATTTTCTCCACAAAAACAACCCTGTGATGTGGGTTGGGCTGAGACACAGTGACTGGCCCAGTCACCCATCTGGTAAAAATACATAGCATTTCTCTATAATACGTTATGTACCCACACTTTTTTCTTAGCATTTTTTTCATCAAGTGCAACACTTGTGGATCACTGTTGATCCATTGGTTGCAACATGAATTGACCTACAGGCTTGTCCTCTAAGCCTGATGTTGTAGGCTGGGAGAGAGTGACTGGCCCAAAGTCACCCAACCAGCTTGTATTTTTCTTGTATACACATATGATTATCAATTTCATACCCAATCAGTAACTTTGTCATATTTTTAAAACTATGTTGTACTGTATACTGTAAGTAGCCATAATAAAGCAGAATTCTATTATCATGTCAAAGACGGTGACTTTCAGAAAAGGGTTGAATTTCAATAATTCCCTACTACTGGGAATTAAGGGAAGGAAGAAAACTTTTTCACATAAATTGTTTATATATTCCTTTCCTTTGACTCTGTTCAGGCATCTCATGGCCTGTTATCTGCAAAAGCTTGTGATAATAAATGTGGTTAACCTTTATGACAAAGTTTGGTGATGTATTTTAAAGATAAACCTGACTTTTTACATTTTCCCTTATAACAATGGAAAACCAATGTAATGATAGATCAATAGAGGAACAGAGGCAGAAATATAGAAATAGGGATAGTCCTCTAAGTCAAGCTGTATTCCTGCTGTCTTTGTGGAACTGTGCTTTTAGTTTGCCTATCTCTTTATCCCCCCCCCCCTTTCCAGTCTAGTCAACAGTCCTGATATTTCCTTGTGGTTTCCTATCCAAGTACTAACCAAGTCCCAAGCTGTTGTAATTTTTTTTTGGGGGGGGGCAAATTTATATAGCCACCTATCTCACATACATGACATAAGTTAAAAATAACAGAACAGTAAATAGTCAAAAGCATAACCAGTAATAAAATATTAAACATTTAGCTTTCATGGCCGTGTTAGGAGTTAATTTCGTTTCAATAGGAGTTAATTTCGACGACTAAAAACGCCTAAAGTTCGTAATCCTTCCTGGGGAGGAAAGTTCCACTGAACTCAAGACAACCAAACTCCTCAGAACAAAATGCGGGTCCAAGGACATGAATCCGTCGCCCCTTTTGCCGCTGCGAAGCCCCTCCTCAACACCCCCCCCCAAAAAAAACTTGCCATAGCGCAACTCCAACCGCTCCCACTCGAGACAGACCGCGGTGGGAGGAGCAAAGCGGCGTCACGGGAGGGGGTGGGGTCTAGGCAAAGGCCTAGCGCGGGTCGGGAGCGTCGCTCCTTTCTTGCTGGCGCTCGTGTCCGTCGGCTCGGCTGGAGAGGACGAAACAAAAGGAAGACGTCCGTGCCCGGATCGGCGATGGTGGGCATTCCGGGAGCTTCTCAGTGTAAGATCCTCCTCCGCTCTAGTAGCGATGCTGCCTCCTTTCTTGACCCTTCCCTTCCACCTCTCCTGCTTATCCTCTCACTTAGCGCTTCCCACATCCTTAGGACCGCAAGCCAGAGCGACGCCGAGCTCTGTGGAGGCTTGGAAGGCGGCAGTGCAGTCCCAGGAAGGGGCTTAATTCTCCGTAGACTTGGCTGCGGCAGGGCTGGGGTGCTTGTCTCCCTCTGGCATTCCCCAGGCAATGTACGCGCACCTTCGCTCCTCTATTGCGCTTCTAACTGGCCTTGGGTTTCACTCCCCACCCTCCCCACTTTTCCTTTGCTACGTTTTTTACCTCTCTGGTTGGAATAACGTTGCGTATCTTTCCTTATTCCTGGACCTTCTCTTTTCGTCGTGTCCTCCGTTCTCTTGTTACTTCTTCCCTCCCCTGCCTTCCGAATAGTTTCCACGTTCATTTATAACAGCCTTTCCCAACTTGGTGGCCTGTGGAGGTGTGCACTATACTTCCCTTCATCCTCAACTGAGGATAATGGGCCTTGTAGTCCAACACATCTGGGAGCTATTTAGGTAGGGAAGTCTGGTCTGTAGGATACCCAGTTTGTATCAGGTAAGCAGCGGCGCCTTCTCTTCTAAATGGTAGTTTCTTATTTTCTGCAAACCCATTTAGGGTTTTGCTTTTTGGTACTTCTCATCTGAGGAACTCTTTCCTCCTTTATTCTTTCACCAAGAACAGTTTTTGTAGAAGTCTTTATTTTATTCTTTTGTCTATAGATTGGGTTTCCTAATATTTTGGATTGTGCTGGTATATGTTTCTGTGACAGCATTTGGAAATCAGAAAGAAACTAGGTCAATAAAGAACTGATATTTAGAACTGGTTTGCTAAAATATATACCAGGCATTGACCCTGCATTTTTCACTCTGACAGTTAAATAACTCTGCAATTGTTTCTCCTCAATAGTGCTGGAATAGTAAAAGGATGCCTGCTTTGTGGAATAATCAGCTTTATTAAATAAATATGTAAGAAGCATTTGTATTAGCATTACAGACCTGTATTCCTTTTGGAACAGAGATCACTATTAGGAATGCCTTGAAACATTAAAAATTCTTCATTTCCATTAGAGAAATCTTTCTGTTGGGTCCAGTGTTACTACGGTAGTTTTGACCAACTCAGGTAAATGTGATCTTAAATATTCCCATCTTGTTTTTTGAGAATGATAGCATATTGAAGCTTTAAAAACATTGCCTGTCCTCAGATTTAGATTTACATGTTTCCCCTTTAATCATGGCATTGTGTGGTGTGTGAGTGTATGTGTTTCAAATTTATCTTTTTTCAGGCTATTTTCTCAGTGGAGGGAAGTTACCAGTTTTTGTACATTTTAAGAATGGAGAATAAATCATGAATAAATGACCATATTTTCAGTTGGATTGTACATAAATCCAACAGAAGTTGGGTTATTAACAATTCTTTATTAGTACCATAGATTAGAATCAGCATGTTACTCCAGTGAAACCATAGTAGAAAGAAAAATTAATGCGTTTTTTGGAGGGAGGAGAGTGTGTATTATTGTACTATTCAACCCAGATAGCTTTAACATTTATTTTAAAAACAAGCTTGTTAATCATCTTATATTCAGTAATCTTTAACGGCATTATGCTCAAATGATTGTAAAATGTATTCATCATTGTTCCATAGTATGATTTATTCCAGCATTATAACCTGGAATCATTCAGTGTTCAAAGCTGTTCATGTTGCCAACTGGTTGAGGATGATGAATTTTGTAGCCTAAGATTGTTGGAAGATGCCTGACTAGAGGAAAATGATTTATACCAAAGTTTTGATCTTACAACATGTATAGTGTCACAATCCTTTGTGGTGCTCTGAGACAGCAATTTTTATTTATGCAAGACTGAGCGAATCAAAATAGCGGACTATTTTGCTAATTTTATTTGTTCAATTCAGACATTTGTATGTTGCATTTAAAGGCAAAACTCTTAAGGCAGCATAAAACAAGGTCATAATACATTAAGTATCAATAATCCTGCAGTTTAAATTGGATATTACTTTTGAAACAGTGCTGAAATTACTCATTAAGTGTCAGCAGAATAGCCCCACACATATCTCTCAAATATGGGGGATTTTGGCTTTCTTTCTCTTGTGCCTACCAGTCTATTCATCTGATACAAAGATTGCCTTATGAACTGAAAAGCTGTCATTACTTGATCTATAGCAAGTCAATTTCAGAAATTTAAAATTGGTCTGGAAAATCTGCATAAATACATAATCAGTATAGCATGTTATAATTGGGTTCACAATTATGATTGCATTTTATGAAAAAGTTAAAAGACTGCAATACCTATGTTGCAGCCCAATAATCTAGAAATATACAACATTAGAGAATCCTTGCTAGATCAAACCAAAAATTCAGCATTCTGTTTACACAGGGACTAACCACATGTTTTTGAGTAATACATAAGTAAAATATGGGAGGAGTAGCATTCTGGTAGCTACATTGAAAAGCACAATACCTTCAATAATGTAAGTGATACTGAGCTATTATGATTAGTAGCAATTGCTAGCACTATCTTCCATAGATTTAACTTTTCAAGGTGTCAAAATGAATGGCCATTGTTACATTCTACATTTTAATTCTGTGCTTAATTTTACTTCTATGCTTTATTTTAAAACGAATCATCAGCATGTTTAAGAGCTCTATTTTTTTTAAATGTGGCCAGAATTGCAATGAGATTCAAATACTATTAACTGAAGTTAATTAAAAGTATTATGATACTAGTGGTTTTCTAAAAATATAATTTTCTACTGATGTCCCATATATGTTTGCCAGTGTGGAATGGGCAAAATGGTGCACAGACCATTTTATCCTAGGATCATTTTCCTTATTCCACTAACATATGTGTGAGAGATTGTTCTCCCATTATGCATGACATTTTATATGGATACAGTATATATTGCTTCCTGCAGTGATGCTCATTTTCCCATTTACTGAATTCTTAAGAGATTTTTTGTTACTCCTTTGCATCACTGAGAAATTGCTTTGCTCAAACTTAATTCCTGTACCAGTTTGATGAGTAATCTTGGTTTCTGCTTCCTATTACTACACTCTATTTATGGGTCAATTTTTGATCCACCAAACCTCTTAGGTATTTCCCAAGGTCGTTAAATTTGCTTAGAATGTGGGAGCCTTTATCAGAAGTCTTTAAAAGTCCAAGATTTAGATGATTCCAAACATATATTATACTCAACACTCAAAAAGGTTAATGAGGCATACATTTGCAAAACCATGTTTTGCATTACATTCTTTAGCAAAGGTTGTCTTTGTGAGTACTGACATCTTCCCTAGTTTTCCCAGAATACATGTTAATATGCCCCGTTTATATATATTTAATCTAATTTTAAAAACTAGTATTACATTTGTTGCTTTTCCTAGTTTAGTGACTATTCCTAGTTGATCTTTTATTAGATAATTAGGGATTTTACATTTTAATTCTAGAAAAGTTCTCAGATAAATGTTATCCTATAATTCTATCACTATTTACCTTGATTTACTTCCTGAACATAGCAATTTAGGCAGAGTTAACTTATCTGTATATTTTGTAAGATCCACTTCCCATATATTAGTGATTTGATGTTTTTTTCCTTTTTTCCTAACTTTCATGTCAGTAGTATTTCCTTCCTTCCATTTCCTTTAGTGGACATGGTTCTTCAAGTGATTCTCCAATGCACTTAAGTCATGGTTATATCAAAGGTTGTACTGAAGAACAGCTCATCCCTACATTGTAGTATACACCCATCTGTTCTAAAAAATATTAAGAGTACAGAGACATTGTAGTACTCTATTTGACATTCTGACCCATTCTAAAAATATTTCAAGAACAGCTTGGTTTTGAGTTTAAAACACTTCCAGAAAGGTACAAACAACCTATTTTAAAATTGAGGCAACTCTTTGGAATAAGAAATTGAATGTTTTCTGCTTTAAACTTTTCAAATTTGACCCTTTTACACACATTGGTGAGAGGTAAACATTCTATACAATTTATTTTGCTATGGCCAAAAGGATAAGAGTTTCATAAAAAAACCCTACTTAATATAGCAATAGCAATAGCACTTAGACTTATATACCGCTTCATAGTGCTTTACAGCCCTCTCTAAGCGGTTCACAGAGTCAGCATATTGCCCCCAACAATCCGGGTCCTCATTTTACCCACCTCGGAAGGATGGAAGGCTGAGTCAACCTTGAGCCTGGTGAGATTTGAACCGCTGAACTGCAGCTAGCAGTCAGCTGAAGTAGCCTGCAGTACTGCACTCTAACCACTGCGCCACCTCGGCTCTAATATGCCATTACGAGGATTCCGTACAAAGTTACATATCTCTTTTTTGACATGAAATTCCTGAATAGAATTTATCAGCAGGTGTGTTTCTGTTCAGTTAGATGACCATTGACCATCTTTCCTCACTACAGATGTTAAGAAGTATAGAACTAATTAAGATTATCTTATTACAGCTCTTTTGAATGGGCACTGTGTTTGCTTTTTTGTACATTTAAGCAATGAAATCATATTGTTAAAAACAATTACAATTCCATGCATTTAGGTAAATTTAGTCCTATTGTTTAATTCTCTCTTCCCCTCCTCACCCACATCATTCATACATGTCTTATTTATCATGATCTGCCAATTTCATGTAACATGTCATGCATCTTATAAAGTAGTCTTTATTCCATAAACGTGTCAACAAATCTGCTTGCATTTGGGATATGCACTAAATTCTTTGTTTGATGCAGTAAAGTAACATAGCTCTCCCTCTGGAAATTCTTATATTCTTTCCTGAAAGTTCAAAACACACAACATCTTGGCTTTCTGCATCCTATTTTCTTTTAAATGAAGCCACATCTATTTGTCCCTCCCTTTTGTTAGGGTTTCCCAACATCTGTAGAAATGTTCCCATTCTTGCTGTTGCTTGTGGCATTGTAGGAGTGTTCCTTTTTTGTCCAGTATTCCTATCTTCTCCCCTCCCCCAAAGAGGATACTTTAAAGTAATCTTACTAATATTTCTATATTATTTTCCTATTATAGTAATAGTTTTCATAATAGCTTTATTTTTTATTTAAAACTATTTTCTCCTTTTTTCATGATTCAGTGACTGAAAGCTTAGAAATTTTTGATTAAATAACATTTCTGTGGTTAGTAATCTGACTTCTGAAGAAATTGGAGACAAGAGACTGGATTTGAAACACTTTCCATTTCCTAGATGTTACCTCCATCTCTGTTAATGTAACTTCAAAAGTATTTTTTGGTATTAAAAAAGACAAGTCATTTGAGGCTTACCTACTCTCTAGTCCTGATCTTAGACAAGTGACTATTGTGATTTTGTTAATTATGATTAGCAGCAGTAGTATGATGCTGCCATAAATCTTTCATAAATGAAATATACTCCCATGGGGGATCAAATAGAGAATTTTGTTAGATTTTAATGAAAAAGTTACTTTATTTGTATTGTAATCTTTCTTTGAGAATCCTAGATTCACAGTTGATCTTAATTGTACTAAAGTCAATTGAGAAAAAATATGATAGACACATAGTTATCAAATGGGTTTCTGATCTGTGCAATAAATTAAAGCTGGATTGCTCAAATCTACACCCAGCATTCTATTCTCTGTACCATTTTGACTGCTTACTATTGATAGCTATAAAAAAAGAAAGGTCCTCTCTAAAGATAACAATAAAGAAAGGCTCAAGAGCATTTAAGTAGTTTTCCTTTAATACTTGAATATTCATTATAGTCAATGCTCATGTGATACAGTTGGTTCTTAAAAAGATACTGCCTCTGGGCTTGAAATCAACCTAAAAAAACCTTCTACCATTGATAAAAGACCCAATGAGAGTAAATAAAAACTGTTTCTCTTTGTGATGATTGTGCAAAGTTTGTTTGTCTGGCAATTGAATAAGAATTTACTTTAGATTCTTGAGGTTTGGCATGTTTTGTTTTCCTTTATTGAAGGCTAATACTATAGGATTCTTTTACTCAATTGTTTGAGCATAAAAGCAAATAAAAGGAACACTTGCATGTTTGTAATATTTGCATACTGTGTTTAAACTTTTTCTGTACCTGTGAATATCTCAGATTGGGAAACTAATAATAATGATTGCCAAACTAGTGCAGGGAAATACACAGAAGAAAAAAATCAGTATCTGTAGTTCATTACCATCCTGGGGGCATCAAGATTCATAGTGATGCATCCCAGTGGTACCTTCCTGTTCCTGGAAATGAGGCTTTCTTAGTATTAGTTCTGACATAATTATCCATTTGTGAGTGCTGCCAGACAGCTCTTAACAACATATAATTTGCTTTGCTGGATCAGACCAAAGTCCATTTAACCTTACTCCTTGTTTCCAACAGCAGCCAGCCAAATGCCTCTGGATATTCACAGTAGGTAATAAATAGTAAATCTCCTTTGAGCTGAACTCTACTACTGATGACTTCATGGACATGTCCAAGTTGTTTTCTTGGCAACACCATGGAAAAGATTTGACACAGCTGGGGAATCTTCCCCAACAGATGTTTACATATATAATAATATCCCCATCCCAGGACTGTACTACATGCATCTGATCTGTGATATGAAAATAAGTATGTTAGTCTTTTAAGACATCCCGGCTATTAAAAACAGATAAGCATTAGATAATATACATTAATAGATATTTTGGATACAGCTCAAGATAGATTGGATTCTGCTGTTTTAACCTTTAGATGCCGAAAAAAAGCTTTTGCTGTAGTTCAGATTAACTTTCTAAAGCAAATCACATGCAGGTATGGTTTTTGCCTATTTTATTAAATGGATTTTATTAAATTCCATTTTATTAAATGGATTGCAATTTACTATTCACAACCAACAAGGGTAATGGCAAGTTGGCAAATTAATTTATGGGCAAATTGAGTTCTAGTGTGAAACCAATCAGGCTTGTCCACTTTCTCCATTACTGTTTAATTAATAGTCAAGCCTTTAGCAAATAGGTCATCTCATGATATTACTGGTACATTGAAGGAATATGTTATTTTTATATGCTTTTAATACTCGGCAATATTATTGCCTAATATTTAGGCAATATTTCATAATTATTCTGTTTCATTGTCTAACTTGAAATTGGTGATTTAGTAATTTGGTAAAATATTCTGATTGTAAAATTAAATTGGGATATCATAAGGCCCTTTTGTTCTGGTCTTTTCAGATTATTATTTGTAATAAGAAAAAATGAGCAACCTAGTAGCTTTGGAAAGAAACAGGTGGAAATAAAATTAAAGTGGATATTGAGGAAAGCTGTGTGTTTAAAATGTAAATTCAAATCTTATAGGCAGGTCTGACTCTTGATTTCATGGAGACACCCATGTAGTTTTCTTGGCAAAAGTATAGAAGTAGTTTGTCATTGCTTTCTTGTGAAATATGTTTTGATTTCCTGGTTTTGGGTTGTACTTCTGGCTTTACATACAGATTCTGAATTGGCTTGACCATACATAACTCGCAAGCCAAGCCAAGATCATCAAGAGGCTTATACCTACCACAGTAGGTAGTAGCCTCTAACAATTGATTTCCAATACATTTTGTTGAAGATGTATGATATCCTTTTTTCAATAAACTTTGATCAATATTATTTTGAAAGTTGACTAAGCTGATAGCTATAGCCACATTGGCATAATAAATTTTGTTAATTAGAGATGTAATCTATTATGCAAGAACAAAAATACATACAGAAAGGTATCAATTGGCCCAAAGACCAATTTAATCCAGCATTCATTTCTTCCAGACAATGTGGATGGTATATTAGAAGAGGGAGTCAAGCTATTCTCCAAAGCACCTGAAGGCAGGACAAGAAGCAATGGATAGAAACTAATCAAGGAGAGAAGCAACCTAGAACTAAGGAGAAATTTCCTGACAGAACAATTACTCAGTGGAACAACTTGCCTCTACAAGTTGTGGGTGCTGCAACACTGGAAGTTTTAAAGAAGAGATTGGACAACCATTTGTCTGAAATGGTATATGGTTTCTTGCCTGAGCAGGGGTTTAAACTAGAAGACCTCCAAGGTCCCTTCCAACTCTGTTATTCTGTTCTGTTAGTTGGAACCCCAGCATGGGTGCATGTATCTTATAATTTGTGCTTTTACTGAGGCTCAATGCAGTTTAGTTGTTTTTTTAAAAATGTAATCCTTCACATCCAGAGCTTCTTGGATACATGGGTGACCATATAAAATGGATGGATGGATGGATGGATGGATGGATGGATGGATGGATGGATAGATAGGTAGATAGGACGGACCTATGTGAAGTCCATATCAGAATTTGAAAGCAATAGCGTTCTTTTTAGATTGCTCTGCAGAAGTAATACTTAATAATTATGACCAGTAGTCATCAGTTGTCTTTTTCTCCACAGGTTTGTTTTCTTGTCTTTCTTTAGTCAAGTCCTAGTTTACTTCTTGAAGTATATATAAACTTAATTTTTGAACTGAATCCATATTCAAAATATATTTTATGAATGCTAAAATATTTATTCACTTATGAGTCTGAAAAAAGACATGACTGCTGAATCTATTGTTGAGTTTCTTTCATTCAGTTCACTGGTCATCTTGTTTCTTTTTGCTAGATATTTCTGCCATTGAACTCTATTATTTAAATTCAGAAAATTCCTAATCCAGGATGGAAGAATACTGTTGATCTTTCCTTGAGCATGATTTACTTGTTGCTTCTACCCTCATTAAATAGCTGTGACTAGAGTTGAACTTTTAGAAAGGACTCAATCAGAGGTGGGTTCCTACTGGTTCTAACCGGTTCTTTAGAACCGTTAGTAAACTGGTGATGATGTCACGGAACCGGTTCTTTCGCCGGTCTCCGTGGGCGCCGCCATCTTGGATTTTGCTTCTGCGCACGCAGAAGGATCCACCCCTGGGCTCAATGAGGAACAATCGTTCTGTTTTTGAAATTGCCATCATAAGATTATCTCACAAGATGCCAGACCTAAAATCCAACAAATGTTTTAGAATTTTAATATTTTCCATTGCTTTGCTGGTTCCTTCATAAGTAGCTAACTAAAGTAAATATTTAGTGTCCTTTACTTTTTACTTAATCTTTAATTCGTTTGAAATAACACTGCTGAAGAATCATGTTATTTGTTTAAATGTCAGTAATGATCTCAGTAGAATAATTTAAAGTTTGGACTTTATTTAAGCTGCATGTGTGTACTGACACATTTATAAATCATTAGTGTTTCTTTTTGCTCTTTCCTTATGCTCATGTTCTTAAGAGCAAATCCATTTCTCATTTGTAGCTGATGTAACTTATAAAATATTTCTATTTTTCATATTACTGGGTAGATTTTTCAGTAAGTATGGCCTAACCATGGTTTGTATCAGCTGCAATTGGCTATGTTCAAACATGCTGAGTCCTAAACTATGGTTTACAACAGACTAATCTGAAATTAAACTACATCGGAACAAGCTATGATATTTGAACTAAGCTTTGAATCATCACTATTTCCAAATATTGGAGATTTATGCATTAATAGTCACACTTTCCCATTGTTGATATGAGATACTTTGTTGTTCTTACTATTGTCAGTTATGGGACTGAGTATTACACTTTACTAAAAGAATGATTAAAAGAGCTATAGTCATGTAGAAAGTCTGTTGTACTTCTTCCATCAGTCTCCATATAGGAAACCACTCCACCACATATGAAATAGCAATAGCACTTAGACTTATATACCGCTTAACAGTGCTTTACAGCCCTCTCTAAGTGGTTTACAGAGTCAGCATATTGCCCCCAACAACTTTCTAAGGAAAAATTGATACTGTACTCAAGTGATTACATCCAGTAATTTAAACTTAGCTTTGCATTAATTAAGCTGACCTCCTTTATAAGAGAAAGAGGATTGATCTATTGAGTACGAAATATTCTAGATAATTCCTTTTTCTAAACAATTGACTTCAGTCTTTATTATGTAGAGATCTTTAAGTAGCCAAGCAAACAGCCTTTCAATACTTAATGATATAACATCATTGAAGCAAAATTGGGCCTTCTTAACTCTTGGATAGAAATAATTGTATCCCCTCATGTAAACTGAATTACTGTATGCTTTTGTTTTTTGTTTTTGTTTTAAAGAGCAAGCAATAGTGGAATTTTTCTTCTATCCTTTCATTTCTTCATCACTCTTAGAGCAATTACGTTAATATTTTCTTTTGGCTGTCATTTTCTCAGAATAACTTTTCTGTGTTTCCTGTACTTTGACTCCCTAAGAGTCTTGTCCCTCTTCAGTTGTTAACATGGAGCATAAGGCATATAAAACTTTCCAGGGTTGGAAACTAAATTTATCTGATGACATCACTGCCTTTTCTGGCATTTCAGTAACAGAAACAGTAACTTGCACTAAGCTTGCTTTATCTTTAGCCATATTTTTTTGATTAAAGGCAAAGTTCTGTAAATATTTTTTAAATGATTGAATGTCGAAGCTATAGAAAACACATGGCAGGAGTCAGACACACTGAACACCATGTGTGTTCAGCTGTAGCCTCATCTTTGAGCTTAGGAGTGCTAATGCAGATCTGAGAACTGTGGGTGATAGGTTTATCTGGGATGATTGGCAAGGATTTATAAAGCAAAGGGGGATTTTCTTACTGACCCCCTACCCTCCTTTTTCCCCTCCATTTCTTTTTTCTTTTTCCTCAGAAAAAGGAAATTGGGATCACATTGAAGCTTTAATTGGTTTGGCTCCAGAACTAGTTCAGTGGCTGCCAAACAGTTAATTTATTGTGTGAGTTTGGCCATGTGTTGAACAGCAAATTTGTCCTAAGCAAAACATGATCCTTGTGTGTGTGTGTGTGTGTGTGTGTGTGTGTGTGTGTGTGTGTGTGTGTGTGTGTGTACAGAATATATAAAATATTCTGTGTTTGGAATATTTCTTAAATGTCTGAAATGTATTTTATGAAAATTATATTTATTGGCAAATCCTTTAATGTTAGAGGGATGTGTTTAGCAAAATATAAACTATGTAATACCGTATGTCCTGCTGGCTGCTTACCAGTAAAATCTACTTGGCATTGAAATAACACTTTTAAAGATCATTGAGAGTTATCAGAATTATGAATTTTTAAAAGGCTTAAAATACTGTAGATCCTTATGGAAACTTGGTTTAGGGCCTGCAAACAATGTCAACTGCTGTATAGCTATTTAGATGGCTGTGCACCTTAGCATTCCTACATCAGTGTATGATGCAAGTGTGTCATACATTAAATGTTGGATTTGATATTTCAAAAATTCTACACCTATAGTATTAGTTGTATCCACTTTTTTAAAAAAAATCTCCCCTGCTATACTGTATTATGTGACATGATGTTGTAGGCTATGCTCCAGAGCTATATATCCCAAAAACATTTAGTCGTCATAGATATGGCTTACAAGATAGCTCGGATCTAAAGTTACATAGCTTTATCACTCTAACTCAGTCTGTAGCTCAGTATAGAAACACTTCGACTTGGATTCAGATGAAACGTTTGTCTTACTGTTTTCACATCTATGGTATGGGTTGCAAAACTCCAGACACACATTAGGTGGCAGGAAAAAGACACACGTTGCTGTTATGTAGTAGGTCGTCTGAATTTTTTGCAGTGCAAACATGATATCCCTAATTCTGATACAAATTACAGGCTTCAATGTTGTATGTTCTTTTGCTTTTGGAATGAGGCTGGTGATTTGGTGCCACTGTATTCCCACAGATGTAATGCAGGACTAATGAATGATGGATTCTCCTGGCATCTAATGGATGACTGGAGTTTTACAGACCAGGTATGACAGTTTTTGATAGAGATAAATCTAATTTTCTTCATTATAGAGATCAGTTACTAGGCTGAAAGAACAAACAAGTGCTTCTTTTAATCCTCATACTTGGGGTTATAGTAATCTCATCCAATATGTGATAAAGCTAGTAATCTTTAAGGCAAATATCTAACAAAGCCTTACTATTTTTGTTTATGTCTGCTACATCAAAGCCCCAGGGCCCTTATGAAAGGGTAAAAAAGAAAGGCTCCTCCTGCACCCAGTTTCCTTTGGAGGTACAGAAACATCAGCATTAATATAGCTAAATGTTAACCATCTTTTGCTGGGAACTGTAGGGAGGAAGATGAGATCAAGCTGTTGAACTTCTTTGTAGGCAGTCGGCTTTTGCCTGAGGCCGCCTGGAGCTGCCACATGTTCTCCTGACATACTGGCTAACACACTCAGCGTGTGTCAGTTTTTAAGTTTTTAACAAGGCCATGTAGAAGTCACTGCTTTTATCCAGAAAGTCTGGAAGTATACCGAGCCAGGCAAACAATAAGAATCTGCAGCATTCACATATGATGATCTCCCCTCCTCTTTTGATTCTACTGCCAAACTAAATTCAGCAAGTTACAATTAATGAAAACGTTTGATTGTCAGTGGCTTCAAGGAAAGAAATTGAATACACTGATAGAATATAGGCTGTATTTGGCTGTACATTTTCCTGGGGAGCAAGTTTGCCTCTTAAAATAGCATTAAATAATGGTGAGTCTTATTGAGAAAGGTGCCTATCTGCATAAATTCAGGGCTTCTTCCCTTTTTGATGTTCTTTTTGTAAAGGTACTGCTATACTGGAAGACACACATGTAATTGGAGAGGTGAGGGAATGGGGGAGAGGGGCTTTGCTTTGAGATAAGTAATAAATAGGTTTGTTAAAGGAAAAAGATTATGGAAGCATGTCCCACTTACTCAGCTTTTTTAACCTACATTTTTAGCATACCAATTTATTAACTTTATATTGAAATCAAGCATGTTAATGATAATTCCAGCAGCATAGCTGTCCTCTCTTTCCCACTTTTTCTGACCACTGCTGTAGATCTGGCTCCCTTTTTGGGTGCAGTGCCTTTTAATTAGGGCAGTGCTACTCTTGTATAATAATGACTCAGTAAGTTGCTACTTGTTTTTCACTATATTTAAATTCTAATTTTGTGAAAAAATAGGAAAAGCTCAATAAATTCTTTGAAAAATCTAAACATTAATTAGAAATAGCACATGGAGCCTTTTGTTTGGAATTCATTAGATCAGCTGCATCCTAGGTTGGTACTGACGAAGTTATTATCATCTGTCAGTTGTTTGTTGGTCTACAGTATATGCAATGAATCCTGTTATTATAGTAGTCCATTTCCTATTGGACAAATTTTCTGCCATAATTGATTCTTCTATGCAGCCGTATCCAGATTTTTAACTTAATGGCATTGCCTAAAGTTGGTTGACGTAAAGCTCTTTCTTAGCTGTAGCATTGTTTCTGCCTTAGATTCTAGTTCTGAGATGTCAAAGAAGCAGTAAAAATCTTATAAATTATTCCAAAGGTTTATGCACACTCTTACTTGTATGTGACCCAAAAAATAAAAATGAATTTTTCTATAGTTTATCGACTGCTTGCCTGGTCGAGCAGTTTATTCTTGGCTGGTGACCAAATAGAGTATCTTGTTTGCAAGCAGTTTGTAGTCTCAGAAAGATGGTTTTGAAATCCTGAGACAAGATAGGCATTATTTAAGGGTGATAGGTGGAAAAATATAACCTACTGTATATCCAATTATTATTTTTTTATGTAAGATTGAATTTACAAATGTTAGAAAATCATGGCTTGCTGCAGTATCTGGTTTTTTTAAAATCCCTTCCACAAGTTTTGTCCATTGGTGCTTCAGTCCTAACAAGCCCAATGGCCTTCAGCTTCTTGTTTTTGTTACTGTTTTGTTTAGAGAATATACCGTATTTTTCGGACTATAAGACACACTTTTTTGTCTCCCAAAAGGGAGTGAAAATGTCTGTGAGTCTTATAGACCGAATATTGCCGAAGCCCTGCCCACTCGCCTGCCGTTTTTTGGCCTCCGCACGCCCCATTTTGGGGCCTTTTTTCGGCCTTTTTCAGGCCCGTTTTGGGAGCTTATTTTTGGCCCGTTTTTGAGGCTTTTTTCGGCCCGTTTTTGAGGCTTTTTTGGCCCATTTTCGAGGCTTTTTATGGCCCGCTTTCGAGGCTTTTTAAGCCCATTTTTGAGGCTTTTTTCAGCCTGTTTTTGAGGCTTTTTTGGCCCGTTTTTGAGGTTTTTTCCGGCCCATTTTTTTCTGAGAAAATGGGCCGAAAAAAGCCTCAAAAACGGGCCAAAAAGCCTCAAAAACAGGCTGAAAAAAGCCTAAAAATGGGCTGAAAAAAGCCTCGAAAATGGGCCAAAAAAGCCTCAAAAATGGGCTGAAAAAAGCCTCAAAAACGGGTCGAAAAAAGCCTCAAAAACGGGTCGAAAAAAGCCTAAAAATGGGCTGAAAACCCCCAAAACGGGCCGAAAAAAGCCTCAAAAATGGGCCAAAAAGAAAAAAAAAGCCTCGAAAACTGGCAGAAAAAAGGCTGGAAAAGGGCTGAAAAAAGGCCAGAAAAAAGGCCAGAAAATGGGGTGCACGGAGGCAAAAAACTTTTTGTTGTTTTCCTCTTCAAAATTTAGGTGCGTCTTATAGTCAGGTGCATCTCATAGTCTGAAAAATACGGTATGTAGGAGAAAATGTGTAGCTGGGCATTGGATGTGCTACTAAAAGTGTGATGGGTACCACTGAGCTGAGTTTCTATTGAGCATAGATTTCTGTGGGGGGAAGGAGAAGGGAGGTGCAACAGTGTGATGCATGGTTGCAGCACAAACCATTTTACTTGCTACAGGTGTCAGGGTACAACTATAAAAGACTAGGATTTGTATTCTGATGTTACGCATGTTTTGCAATTTTTCATCATTATGACTTGTAGCAGATGCCTATACCATTAATAGTTCCATAACCCTTAATAGTACATAATTGTAACTTAATAGAAAAGAAGCTAGTAAAGCATAATATGTGATGTCTGCGTATTTAAATAATCTGAAGTTGAGCTGCATATATATTTTATTTTTCTAGGTGCAAAAGAATTAAAAACATTATTGATTCTCTTCTGGAATGTTTGTAGGCATAAGAGCCGAGGTGGCGCAGTGGTTAGAGTGCAGCACTGCAGGCTACTTCAGCTGACTGCTAGCTGCAGTTCGGCAGTTCAAATCTCACCGGCTCAAGGTTGACTCAGCCTTCCATCCTTCCGAGGTGGGTAAAATGAGGACCCAGATTGTTGGGGGCAATATGCTGATTCTGTGAACCGCTTAGAGAGGGCTGTAAAGCACTGTAAAGCAGTATATAAGTCTAACTGCTATTGCTATTGCTATAGAAGTCATTCAGCAAATAAAACTAGTCTTGTTTAGTAAGTCTTATTAAATAAGCTGAAATTGGTTGACTTTAACACTGTCTAAGCCAATAATCATGGTTTATCTGATTGTACTAGCTTGGCTTAAGGTAAAGGTAAAGGTTCCCCTCGCACATACGTGCTAGTCGTTCTCGACTCTAGGGGGTGGTGCTCATCTCCGTTTCTAAGCCGAAGAGCCAGCGCTGTCTGATGACAATTCCATGGTCATGTGGCCGGCATGACTAAATACTGAAGGCGCACGGAACGCTGTTACCTTCCCACCAAGGTGGTCCCTATTTTTCTACTTGCATTTTTACATGCTTTCGAACTGCTAGGTTGGCAGAAGTTGGGGCAAGTAAAGGGAGCTCACTCCGTTATGCGACGCTAAGGGTTCAAACTGCTGAACTGCCGATCTTTCTGATCAACAAGCTCAGCGTCTTAGCCACTGAGCCACTGTGTCCCCTAGCTTGGCTTACATAACATCAATTAAAAAAACTAAACAACCTACATTATTATAGTATCATTGAATTGGCATATACCTCAGACATTGTCTAGTATAATCCTCTGGCCAGTGTAGGGAATGATTACTATGGCTGAACATGATGTGTGAACCCATTTAAGTAATCCTTAACGTTTTAGCTGGGTCCATGCTAAAAGAAGCTGAACTTTTAGATTGCTGCCTATGAAAATCAATATGAAAGTGTGAAATTTATGGGGGGAGGGAGGAAGGAAGGAAGGAAAGAAAGAAGCAAGCACTTTAATTCTGTCTGGTTCCATATGTATGTATATGCATGAAAATCTCAAGCTTGGATGTATGAAGTACATAGATGGTTGCTTGTCCCAAGTCAGGCCATTATTATATTTACAATGCCTGTTTGTGGTTTTTCAGGTGTTAAGATTGGAATCTTTCTCAGGACAAACCTGAAATGCCAAGGAGTAAATCCGGGATCTTTTGAATACAAAACTACTTCTAGTCTTTAACTGTTTTTCTGTGTTTGATTTAAATGATTGAAGAATGGTTTACAAGAAGATGGGGCCTTGGTTTTGCCTGATACGCCTCTTCTCATCAGGTGGAGTCTTCATTCATGCTGGGTAGTCCTCGTCCATTCAGTGTGAGGACTGAGTCTGTTCTTCCTCTTTTTTTGCTGGGTCCGCCCACTTGGCCCCAGTTTTGGCGAGGTCGAAGACACAGACTCGATGTGGCTACCATAGGAACCGTAAAAGCTATATGGTTCTCCCTTCCTTATACCGCCCGACAAGGGGGCGGATGTTTGTTAGCAAAAAAAGGGAACTTTTTAAAGAAACATGCGTTAAGTTATGAAGGAAAGCCAGATTTTAACTCCCTTTAAAGGGAAGAAAACTCAATTCTCGCTCTCTCTTTTTTTTTTTAAACTTGGTTTGTCCACAAGAGGTAAGTCATGAGTTTCTAAAGGGAGGGGCTGAATGAAGACTCCACCTGATGAGAAGAGGCGTATCAGGCAAAACCAACGCCCCTTCTCCATCTTGGGTGGAGTCTTCATTCATGCTGGGACGTACCAAAGCCCTCAGTCCCCCCCGGGTGGGATCATGTGAGACTTTATTGTTGAGGCTCCTCGTGGACTCTCTGAAGAACCCTTCGTCCGAAGGCTGCGTCAGCCGACGCAAACTTGTCGATCTTGTAATGTCTGATGAATTGTGTTGGTGATGACCAAGTGGCCGCCCGGCAAACCTCTGCTAGGGGGGCCTGGGACGCCCAGGCCGCTGAAACAGCTGCACTCCGCGTGGAATGTTCTGTGATTCCCGACGGTCGAGGTAGTGCCTGGAACTCATATGCTTTTGCTATTGTCCCCCGGATCCAGCGTCCAATAGTAGTAGAAGACACTTTCTTTCCTAATGAGTGTGGTAGGAAAGCCACTAACAAAGCCTCCGTTTTGCGGAATTGTTTAGTTCTGTCTATGTATATGTCCAACGCTCGCCGAACGTCCAAGGTGTGCCATAGTCTCTCTGACGGATGAGACGGATTGGTGCAAAAGGAAGGCAGAATTAACTCCTGAGTTCGATGAAAGGTGGAGTTCACCTTGGGGATGAACAACGGATCCAACCGCAGGACCACCCGATCTGGATGAAAAATACATAAGTCCTTCCTAACGGATAAAGCGGCAAGCTCTGAGATTCTACGCGCCGATGTGATCGCCAGCAAGAATGCCACCTTGAACGAGAGATATCTCAAAGTTGTCGAGCAAAGCGGTTCGTAAGGTGGGCCCGTGAGGGATTGTAACACGCGGGGTAGATCCCAGGTTGGATAGCGGTGGATG
>QLTV01003132.1:3699411-3734258 GCA_003457575.1 Thermophis baileyi | reverse complement strand
TCCCTCTGCCATCCATCTTTCCCCAGTCCCTCACTCCGGCTGGCAGACCCGGGCATGCCCAGAGGGTCTATGCCAGTAAGTTAATTCTCGCTGTGGCAGACCAGGGCAAGCCCAGATAGTCAATGCCCCGAACTTTCGGCTGGCGAGAAGAAAACCCAGCAGGAGCCGCAGCTCCCCTGCTGTGCGCTCGACCGAGAGGGGGAAAACAAAAATATACCTGCTGTTCTCTTCAGGCCAACTCAATATTACAAACAAACAAAAAATTAAAATTGGTCCCCTTAGATTTAGGTTAAGAAGGGAAAGAAAGAGAGAGAGAGAGGAAAAGAGAAAGAAATTCCTTGCAAAGGGGAAGAGAACTTCCCCCTCCCCCAAGAGTTCCGACTCACGCTCTCTTTCTCCGATGAAGCAGATTCAGGAAGGGAGTTAGGTAGCCACAAGTGTTCTCTCTGAGGACCGAGTCAAAACTGGGGCCAAGTGGGCGGACCCAGCAAAAAAAGAGGAAGAACAGACTCGGTCCTCACACTGAATGGACGAGGACTACCCAGCATGAATGAAGACTCCACCCAAGATGGAGAATATTCTATTCTTTTGAATATGTGTTTATGATGGGACAATATTGGGACATTTACTTAAAATTACTCAGTAATGTGGGTTAATTTATTTTAGCTTAGTGTGATATTAGATCTTCACATGATGATGCAAAAATATGATTTGAGCTGGTCATTTATTCTTCAAGTGAAAACTTTAGGTTGTGTTCAATTATTCATTTGGTTCAGTGACTTGGCTAAAGTTAGGTCCTCCAAAGGGCTTCATGGTCATTAATTTCTCCTTATTTAGGACATTCACATCTCATATCTCTTCAGTTTTGTAATTGCTGATAGTAGTTATATTACAGTTCATTGAAACTACCAAGTACATAGTTGACATGAGAGACAATACAAATCAGTGAAATAGGAACAGTCTTTGTGTTGATGTATTTTTTTTCTCCTTAAAGAAAACTTTGCAGCACCAGAATTAAATAGCTAAAATGCTAAATATTAAAGCAGAGCATATTGTCTATTTTCTAATCAGCTAATACCTAGGTAAAATTGTCTGCATTTCTGCTAAATCTTCATCTCTTTTAAATACTCACTGTGTAAATGGGAAAAGCCAGGTGTTTGCCTAGAACTGTAGCAGCTGTAGAGCAGATGGAGATGTTTAAAATAGCAAGCAAAATTCACCTGGTCATAGTTAAGGAAAATCAACAAGTGAATTGTTCTCATCAAGATGGAATTAATCTAAAATACATCTTTGAATACTGAGAACATATACTTTCATGTAAAAATTCCTAAACTGCTGAACTAACTTTTGCATCAGAAGCAGTAGAATATATAGTAGTAGATAAGCAAGCAACATTTAACACAGGGATGGCTTCAAATCAGGTGAAGGATAGAACTGTCCTCAAATTCAGCCACAACCACCCCAACACAAACCTAAGTTCCACTTTTATGGTGTTCACAAATACATCATGAGGCATTCATGATGCAAATGACTATATTTATCCCATAAAAGGAAATAGAAGTTCTGAGAAGGAACAACTACAGTGAACTGAATGAATTCTTGAAAGAAGTTAATATACTTCCACTGCAGAGCACTTTTCATTTTATTCTCTGTATTCTCAGTTATCCAATCTGACTCTTCACTTTTTAATGTCCTGGATAGCATAAAGGAAGAATTAGGAAGGCTTTAACCTTTCAATTAAGGTGGGATATTAGTAATGAATGAGAGGCTCCACAGAGAGTGATTCCAATATAGTAATTTGCAATGCATGACAATAGTACTTTCACTCTTTTTTTTAAATTGCAAAATAGGCAGCAAGGGCAACGCTGGCATGAGGTAGGGATTTCATTTATGTTAAATAATAAACTCCAGAACTGCCTATGCAAGAAAAATTGGCTCATTTGGTAATTAGCAATCCTCTTGATCTAAAACAACATATTTTAAGTTTTAGACATGTTTTCACTGCCGGTAAGAAAAGTCCACTCTTCCCATAGTATCTGTGTGACTGAGAAGGAGGTACACACAAACATATATATTGCAATAATTTTAGATAGCTCCCTCAAATATTTATATAGAGGAATTCCCACTATAGTCAGAATTGCATGACTGCAGACACAAGATTATTTCCCTCTCTTTCTTCCCCCTAAACCATCCTAGTATATAGTTTCTACAAAGGCCAAAAGATGAATACACATGCACACTTATATGCGTTTTCTCAACAGTATTAACATTTGCTCATATCATTGAATAGATTATTAGTATGGAGGAAAAAACATGGCCAGGATCAGAAAAAAGACAGACCTTTTGTGCCTGCCCTAACATTCCAAGCTCCCTGCTCCTGGCTCCACAAAGTCTGATTCTACAGCAGTGCTGGAAGTGATTAGTTTATGAAAAGACCAGCCCGCCCACCCAAGCACAAACGGACTGAGAGGGTCTCCTCTTACACCATCACCATGTGCCTTTCATTCTCTGCTAGAGAAACCCGAAAGGTTGTGGTTTCCACTTAAGACAGGAAACCAATAAAAAAGAGAAGAGTCAGGAGAGAAGAGAAGAGACCAGAAGTCAAAAGAACAGCAAGATTTCTTCCAGACTGGCCCAGGAAATATGAATTATTGTACAGCTTATTGGACAATTTTGGCACATTACTATCCATTAGCCTATTCAGTGGGAACTAATGTGTTCTTTGCATTTCATCCTTCCCTTTCTGCTTTTATTCCACTACTCCCTCTTTTCCCGTTTTTCTTTCCTCATAGAGAATAGGCACTGCTAAATGCATTTCAAAATATCTCAGTGATTCTTCATTTCCTGTTTTAATTTTTATAATTTTAGACACATTTTGAATGGAATGTATGTGAAACTATCTACCAAAACAACTGTAACCCCTAAGAAGTGGATTTCCCTTCCCTTATTGTCTAAATTCAGAAGTTAAACAGGGATAATTCTGGGTAGACTTCAGTCAGAGACCAGCAGAGAATTACTTCTATGTCTATGCAGGGTCTACAAATAGATAGCCTACATAGTGTGTTAGCATATTGCTTGCAGCACAGCAATGAAAAAGCAGACAAGATTGAAAAATGGATCGAGAGGCTAAGACTATAACCTTGAAGATTCTGGGATTCTCCAAAACACCAAGCTCCTTTCTTGGGTCATCAAAAGAGGAACTCTTTATGTATCCTCCTGGAATCTGAAGTGAGAATTCTTTTGCTAGTACCCTGAAATATATTCCCAGGAAGTGCTCTGGTTTTCTTCTGGGCTTGACATTGGACATTAAATAAAAACCCTCCCATTTTACATAATGTCTGGTGCTAATCAAGATTGTATATTTGTCCTTAATTTTTATGGGCCAGTCATGTTTTGTTTTGCTTGGTCTGCTTTTATTTTACTTTGGTATACCTTTTTATTTAATAGGTGATGGTTTTATATTTGGGGATCCTTCTTGGGTGCAAAGATAGACTGTACCCTTCCTTTAAAAAAAGTATTGGTTGGTATTTTTATTTCTGAACTGGTTTTTCTCTTCATTATAATAGTAAAATTGCTGCTGTGAAAAAAAACTCCCCACATTATTGGCAGCAGGATGAGTAGTCAGTTGTATTGGGTATCTCTACAAGTTTGTTTCATTTTAGTCCCCAAATCTCTGATGAAAAAAAAAGTAAGGTAAGTATGAAAATTAGCTGGGTGTGCAGTTTGCTCCTTCCATTTGCTACAAAACTCAATCCTGAAAAACAGTGGTTTCACAGAGTTGTAATTGTTATTGTTAAGCAGTGGTTTCACAAAGTTATTGTTTTCATGATATTGAGCATATCAGATGACCCAACTTTTTTGTGATTGCAAATGTGGACAGATACTTTCCAGAAATAGTTTAAATATTAAATAGTTAAAAGTTTAAAGCATCAACTTTTTATTGCAATGTCAACTATAAATTGCGATCCTGTTTAAACTACGTATATATGTACTGCAGCCTTTTGAAGTATCACTGTATGATCAAATGTAGTAAAAGTTGTTGCATGTCTCTTGTTCCTTTTAGAAATGAGCAGGGAAACAACATTCAGCTGGAATTAGTCTCAGGGAAGTGTGTACCTCTGGTTTCCTAAAAGCTTCATTAAAGCATGCCAAGCCAATGGTTGCCTTAAATAATCAATTACTTTTAGTGGAGGCAGTAAATCTGTGAAAACAAACCTGATGATGTCACATCGTGAACATTAATACAAATCAGTACAAGTTCAGCTTTGTCGGAGTTCAGGAAATGTACTATGATAGGCACAGAATTTTTGGCTCAAAACTTGATATACCATATTTTTCCAGATTTACTTGTGTTTCCTTATAAGCCTCTTTAAAGTACAAGCATGAATAGCCTTCTGTCCTCAGATATTGGTTTCTTAATAAGCTGCTTGGAAAGTGTGTGAAAAAACTGAAAACCAAATTCAAGTGATTTTCCTACTCATTTGAGGCAGCACTATTTATTTTCGTAGAATTTTTGCTGTCTGGATTACAAAATTGCTGGCGGTCTCTAATATACTCATTGAGCTAGAATTTATTTATTGATGCCCAAAATGTATTATATTATGCCATTTTTGGCACACTTATTTTATTTTCTATATGAATTTGTGAATAGTTGATTGGGCAAATTTGAATAGGCAACACTTTTAAAGTTTTAAAGTTAGATTTCATAAAAGACAAGTAAACTACTACCATTTTACCAGTTTGGCTGAGGTCACCAAACTGTCATAGACAAAGTTGATATTCCTGAAAATAGTGAGGTAAATGAATTCATGAAAACATTTAAAAGCAAGGTTAGCTAACTCGCAGACCATAAGCTTTACTCAGTTTGCAGTCAAATAGCTTGGTACTTAGTTATCCCAGGTTAATGAAGAGGATGATTTCAAGGTTGGATGTCTGTCTGTCTGGTATGTTCTTGTGCTGAGCAGGCAGTTGGACTAGATAATATAAACGTTGCCTTTCTGTGATTTTGTACATGCATTTGTAGTTCATGTGAGAATTCAGAATTCATTCATTAAATCAAAAATATCATGCATAAACTTTTGAAAAACTACCTTTGTAGCCATTCTAAAAGTTATCTGAGATGAAGAGGACAATCATATGCTCACTGTCATGGCAGTTGTTTCCTTCTGTTAGACCTCAAGTGCCTTTTGACAGCTGTATGACATGCAGACTTGTAGCAGATCAAAGTGCTTTATTGTAGGGGTGGGTGTGGGTGTGTCTGTGTGACTTCTCTTGGATTTCTACACACACTTTATGCTAGGGAGAAGATAGGCTATACCTCTTATCCTAGAATTTATGGGCTATGCTTAACTGCCTACATAATGCGCCTTTTTTGAAAATGTGTCCCAGAAGGTTCCCCAGCACTCCAAAGCAGCTTGAAAACTATGGAGTGGGGGGGGGCATGGAGAAATAATTGTCCATCAGTCCTTAAATGGACAAAATGGAATTTGCCATGCTGTCAAGAAACCAAAAGCCCGCAATAATCCTGATGATCACATGAGAGCAAGCCTAACCTTGAAATACTGCAAAGGCAGGGAACTTGGGCATATATCAATGAACTTCTCAGCTCTCCTTATTGCTGTCCTGGCAGCCTGAGGCTGTAACATAGTTTATTTTCTGCATACCAGATTTGTTATTTTATGGGAAGTACTGTAATAAAATAATTAAGCATATACACTGTGTCTTGTGTGTCCAACGTTGGGGGCAATATGCTGACTCTGTAAACTGCTTAGAGAGGGCTGTAAAGCACTGTGAAGTGGTATATAAGTCTAAATGCTATTACTATTGTTCAGGTGTTGTAAAAATGCTTTATTTAGATCTTGTGAACTTAGTACTTATGTACTTATGAAGGACGTGGATTCGCAACTCATGGAGGTTGATTTTACTGGTTCTGTGAGCCTTATCCTGTTGATTGGCTGGATTCATACAATAGATTAAATGATAATGTGGCTTATTTGATTTTGGACTCCTATATACAAAGCATCGTGTGCTATCTAAATCCAATAATTAAACTGTGATTAAACCTATTGTATTATTATTACTACTGTATTATATTTATTATATAATAAATATTATATTTTTATCTCACTTTTTATATACTTTGGCCAACTCAAGATGGTGAACATATAAAATACTCCTGCTTCCTATTTTCTCCACAACAACCCTGTGCGGTGAATTGGGCTGAGAGAGAGAGTGACTGGCGCAAAATCACCTGTCGGCTTTCATGCCTAATCAATGGATTAATCTTAACAATGTAAGATTTATTAAAAAAGTGGTTGCATTATGCTAAGCTATAAACTGTTTCTAGGCCAAACCAAGCAAACCATTCTACTATCTACCTCTATGTTTTATTTGAAATTTCTATTCTTTCTGTCAGGAAATGAATATATTTCCCATTGCTGGAACAATTTTTTAATTGTTCTTTTTTAATTCACATGAAAACCACTATAGCAAAAGTAATTGAATGGTTTTGCCAATTCAAATATATTGTTCTGGATAGACTGGATTTAAATGGTGTTTGTTATTAGTGGGATATTCTCATCAGATAAAAATTGAAACATATTTTTTCTCATTTGTACTTTCTATATGTCCTACTGATTTGGGTGGGGTTACACATCCAGAGTGTTAATATATGACAAACTAAAAGTTCAGGGCTGTTAAGATATCCATTACCTTGTTGAATTCTGAATTGTGTTGCCTTCATCCATTATTTTATTTTATTTTTTTTCATCCATTATTGTTAAGCACAGGGTTTTTAAGAAGTTTATTGGAACTGCCTTTGGGAGCACAATGGTGTGATTTTGACTCCAGGAATTTTAAAAGCCTGCTTTAATCATTGGCACCCATCTTTAGATGTATAATTAATGGGAGCCAAGCCTTCTTAATTTATGCTGTGTTTGCTGTGATGGCTCAAAAATCCCAGAAGTACTAAGCCATAGCTATGCTCTGAAGCATATTTTCTTAACTCAAACCACTGGGACTTCCTATCAGGGAGGAGGGTCTTCTGTAAGCATGCAATTCCTGTGTTTAGTATTTCTCCCCCAACATCAAAAGCCAATCGTTCCTTCCCCTTCCCCACACCCTGCCTGCTAATTGCTTGCATATGTCACATTTGAATTGTTGCAGATATTGTGGCCAAGATAGATAGGGGAGGCAATTTTTCAGGAAAGATGTACATGCTCTTGGATGTCTTCTGAGAATGAATGTGCTAACTTACAAAACTGTTCTACCAGATCTGGTGACAGTTTCAGAGAGCTTCCATATATTGGTCTACTGCTATAAGCATGTGTATTTATTTTCTGTTTTAGCCCACAAAAACTAAAAATGCATAGGTTTGAATTCTTTCATAAATCATCCATCTTAATAAGAATTAATTTAACATATATCAGTGTCTATGGAGATTGTCAGTCATCCAGGTCATGGTTGTCCCAAAGGTGCTTTTTCAAGAGGCAACTGGACTTTCTGATTTTTCTTTGAAGACCTTCTGCTTCTTATCCAAGAAGCTTCTTCAGCTCTGACTGAAGAAGAGAGCTGCAGAAGCTTCTTGGATGAGAAGCAGAACATCTTCAAAGAAAAACCAGAAAGTCCAGTTGCCTCTTAAAAAAGCACCTTTGGGACATATACCGTATTTTTCGGACTATAAGACGCACTGGTGTATAAGACGCACCAAGATTTCGAAGAGGTAAGTAAGAAAAAAAAGTTTTTGTCCTCCCCGGCCCCCAGGAGCACTCTGCAGGCCTCCCAAACCCTCTGCGCACCCCATTTTTCACAAAAATGGGTGAAAAACGGGCCCGTTTTTGCAAAAAATGGGGCGCGCAGAGGGTTTGGGAGGTCTGCAGAGTGCTTTTGGGGGCTGGGGGAAGGCAAAAATGCCCCGTTTTTTGCCCATTTTTTCACCAAAACGGCATTTTTGGCTTCCCCCAGCCTCCAGAAGCACTCTGCAGGCCTCCCAAACCCTCTGCGCACCCCATTTTTTGCAAAAACGGGCCCATTTTTTTGCAAAAATGGGATGCGGGGGCGGGGTTCCGGGAGGCCAAAAATGGCTGTATTCGGTGTATAAGACACACCAACATTTCCACCCTCTTTTAGGAGGGAAAAAGGTGCGTCTTATACTCTGAAAAATACGGTAGCGCTCAGGTCCTCCTCCTCCTCCTCAGTAAGCGTGGCTTCAGCCATCTAAAAGTTGCCCTCCTCTGTTTTATAGCGTGGGGATCATTACAAGGGGACCCTGCTCTTAAAAGATTATTTGCTGGAAATAATTGGATCAGATATTGCTGATCAATTGAGCACATAGAACAGCATCTTCAGTCACAAGTAGCTTCTTGAGATGCCAATATGAAAGTGGAGGCTATAAGAGTATATTATTATGATCTTACTGTTAAAGACTTGGAAGTTTCTGAAGGATAGGGTTTTATGGGAATCAACATGGAAGTGATTTCAGCATAAATTATGGCAACAGGTTTTAATTTACACAGTTGGTAAATCAAATGAAGAAAGAAAGCTTTAAAACTCTTGGAATTTGGATTCCATATAGAATGGAAATATATTACAAAAGCAGTTTCCCTTCTTTTAGTTATTTTGCTATGCCGATTTATGGCTTCTAGCTGGAGTGAGCTATACTACTCTGATGGATTGGCTCTGGAATTATTTGATGCCTGTTTCTGTTGTCTCTTGTATCACTTGGGCATTACTTTGTTAAACACCACAACCTTAGCAGATTGGCAGTTAGATTGGCACAAGGGAGCCAGACCCAGGTTCAAGGCTTCCTCTTGTCTTGAAGGCTCACTGTACCTTACTCACAGGATAGTTGAAAGCACTCTGTACACCCTTCTTGAACTCCAGAACAAAGGGGAGTCTGAAATAAAAACAAAACTAATGAATATCTTATATATTTGTCCATTAAAGTATTTATAGACACAGACACATATATATTTATATTTGCAAAGTCGGGTGAAATATGAAGGTTTATATGAAACACATTTCATGTATTGTTAGTTTGCCAAGGTTCTGTGGTTTTTTGCTTAAGAGATTTTATGAAAGTTACTTTTTATTTACAAAACTCTCAGAATATGCCCTCCAAAAAAGGCTCCAAAGCAAACAAAAAACACAAGGCTTTTGAAAAGGGGCAGTCCATTGTCCACAAGGTGCTGTCCTGGTCTTTGAAGCTCTTGCTCACTTGGGATGCTGAATAGTTCTAGCACAATATCATTTGTACTGTTGGCCAAAAACAAATTACGTGTCTTTAACACATTAATGTCAGATTAAATGAAAGCTGCTGGTAGGTTTGGATTTAGTGACATCAGTTGGCAAAGATCCCTGGTAACAGAGAGAGCAAGCAGTGGGGAAGCAAAAGAGAGCTAGTTAGAAGGTGTGTGTGTGTGTATTTGTGTGCATTTGTGTTTGTATGTATGTATGTATGTATACATCTATACATAGATACACATATCTAGAGATTCTGGCAAGGTAAAGAGCTGGTCTGTTTGGCAGGACTTCCCCATCTGGGATCCATCTGTGTTTCTCTGTAATCGGACAGGCAGCTCTAGCCAGTGAAAAATCGCAGATGTGAGGGAGCTGACACATGTCCAGCTAATGAAAAGAGAAGGAAGGCTAGTTGCAGACTGAGCTTGAAGATTAAGAGCCACAAAAGAGGGACCATTTTTATTCATATTTTTAAAAAGCTTTTTCCAACAGCGGCCTGGTTTGTTTTAGTATTTGAGTATATACGGTAAGCAAACTGCTCTGGATATTTATCTAAAGATTGTAGATGTCAGGATTGCTAGGTATGTGTGTGAACACGCTTAAATTAGAAGCCTAATTTTCTTGCTGTGAAGTGACTGTGTTCCTGTGTAGGCAAAAAAGAAAATGTTAACAGATGATGTACTTTAAAATCCTTCGTCCTCTTTTCTTTTTAACCACCCTCAGTTTCAGTGCAATGTTGCTTGGTATGTCAAAAATTCATTAGAAGAGCTGAACGCTTACATGGAATTTTTGGGGCTCCAAAAATAGCTAACAGCACTAAAGGTCCATTTTTCTTTTATTGTAGCTTGGAGGGATGCTAGCTTTCCAAACTCTAATTGTCTTCAAAACTGTTTGATCATTTTGTGATATATTTATTTATTAATATTTCATATTTCTTAACCACCCATCTCCCTCGGATGTGTGTGTCTGTCATACATACATACATACATACATACATACATACAGATACACACACCCACACCCACACACCCACACCCACACACACACACACACACACACACATTTAGTCAGTCAGTCAATGAGTCAGTCAGTCATGGCTCATATGCTCTAATAACTTTGAAATCCAGTGAGTTGGTTTTTATTAAAAATAATTGTACCTTAAGTGTTTTCATTTTACAAGTTGTTATGCTTATGTTACTGACTTGTGCATATTGGATTTAAAAGGCAACTGATAGAGTTGCCCATGATATTTATGGTACACCTGTGTGTGTGTGTGTGTACATATACATACACACACACACACACACAGAAAAACCCAAGACAAGTTTATTCTGTTTCATTCTTCTCTGTGTTTTCTAGCAAAATAATGAGTCTTTCCTTAGATGAAAAATGATAAATTGAAAACTCTGGTATTTTTAGTTGCTTATGGTCAATTTTCTCAATTTGAGACATCTTATTATAGTAGCATAATGTCATCTTTAACAACCTAGATAGCATTTGCTTTCTTGAACCAAAAACATTAGGATTGTGTAAGGGTTACTTTCACCTTAGTTATAATTATTCAGAGATGACTCCACCTATGTGCATATTCTCTGTTGCTTATCCTTTGGGGGAAAGGATGTCTTTTTCAATTTGTAGTAACATACTGATGCAAAACAAATGCAATAGCTAGGCATTATTATTTATTCTAAGCGGTCCAGTTAAAGCAGTTATTCTCCATAGTGGGTGGAGTTATCATCAAGAATGGGTTGACCTCGTCCAATCAACTAAGGACTGAGTCTGTCAATTTTATTAAGGGCTCCGCCTTTGCCTGGAATCCCGAATTATGACTCAGTCCTCATTTTGGACGGACGTGGCTTCTCCATTCTGGATTCAGAGTATTCCCTATTCTAGGATTGTTTGCATTCTTCAGTCGTGAGTTTTTTTGTTCCCCAGCTTCTATTTTGACATCTGAGAGCCAGGAAGATTACGGCATCGAGCCTCGGCTCTAGCCGCTCAGTGACTGCCCGTGCCATCGGTGGCATTGAGCTGGACGGGGCCTGGCCCTTGGCTCTGCCACGGGAGTCTAGCGCTCCCCCCCCGTCAACAGCATTGGCACTTATAAATAGGGGCTTCGGCTCCGTTACTTGGGCAGCGGCAGTGGTCTAGGGAGCTTTCACGCTCCCCCCCTCCCGAATGAACGAATGAACTGAGAGGGAGGCTTAAAAGGTGCTGAGAAGAAGCAGCCTCTGGACTTTTAACTATTGGCTAGCCCAGCGCGGTCGCAGAAGCCTAGCGCTCGAAGGACCTGACCACTATGATCAATCTTCGCTGCCGCCTGTTGCTGCTCTGCTGAGGGAGCTTCCGCTGGAGCCTCACGCTCGTGCGGCTTGTTGATCGGCCGCTGATTTGAATTACCCGCCTGGCGTCTGCGCTGTCGGAGGTCCACCAACTTCCAGCTGATTGGGTGATCGGAGCGGCCATTAACAGCCAATTACCTGTCAGTCCTACAGGCGATTCGTGCCCAAAAACCATCGGGTCGGTCGCCAGTAATTCTTGCAGCCTCCGGCGGCCATTTTAGTCGGCCTAAAAGGCGTGAAAAAAGTCCATCGGCCAATTTCTTTGCTAACGGCCCTCCGGTGGCCATTTTGAGAGGCCCGTGGGCCCAGTTAACCGATCGACCCTTGCCAGACGCTACTAGGGGATTCCCCCCTTCTTAATTGGTGGCTAAGTGTGCCCCAGGACACCATGGCTGACAATTCCTCCTCTTCAAAATCGGAAGAGGCAGAAAAAATCGGGTTCCCCGCCCAGAGCTGAGTTCCAGCCCAGCACTTCCAGGGCGGTACCTTCGAGGCGGGAGGAGAGGTCTGACCACTCTAAGCGGTCTAAGGCCTCCGAGCGTGATGAGCGCCGCAAGGACAAGGCCATTCAAAAGATGTGTACTTAGTCCGCGGCCAGATCTGCAGCTGGCTCCGAACCTCAGACCTCCATGCAGGGTGAGGGGCTCCCTGAACCTGCGTCGTCGGGGGATCGCCACTCTCTCGACCACACGCAAATTGATATTTCCAACACCAACTTTTGGGGCAGAATAGAGCCGAATGTGGCTCCCCTGGTCCCTCCTCAACCGCAGACATTGACGGATGAGTCTGCAGCCTCCACGGCTGGCCCATTGAGCACGTCAGCGGCAACTATGGTCCCTCTGGACCCCCCCAACTTTCAGTCTCTCATTTCCGCGGCCATACAGCAGGGCATCGCTGCTGGACCTAGCCAGTTCCAACGGCCACCTGTGGGGGTCCCGGATCAGTCCCGCATTATGGGACCTTCAGTGGCCTCGACCTCCATGGCCGCTAGGGGAGCCACTACTAGGGGAGCCCGCTACTACTCGAGGGACTCATCGGAGGACGATCTATCCAACGGGCCCGACGTGGAGGAACACCTGGACATTGAGCTGTCAGAAGATGAGGGCTTCATTCCGGAGCCGCCTTCCTCCTCCTCGCTGTTCAATCCGGGGCTTTTCAGCTCCCTGCTCTATAAGGCCAAGTTGGCAGCGGGCCTCGAGGACCCGCCAGCGGCTTCAACCTCTTCCGCTACGGGCCTGAAAGATCCTCTATTTGCCGAGCCAACGCCGGAGACAGAATTGGTTCCGTCATCTCCTCTTTTAATTGACACGGTTCAGTGCCAATGGGCTTCTCCGGCTATGTGGTCTACGCCATCTTCCACTGACCGTCGTTATTTTAAAGTGGCATCTGAGCTGTCACAGATTTTACAAGTTCCAACTGTAGATGCTCCTGTGGCGGCCCTTCATTCGCCCACCACTATGCTGGGGGACTCGGAGGAGCTCCTTTGCCCAGAGGACAGACGCTCGGAGCAGGCGCTCCAGAAGGTCCACCAGGCTTCTGCCTGGGCAGTTAGGGCATCTGCCACTGCGTCATTTTTCAACTGCTCCTCACTCATATGGCTGCGACAGCTACAGGAGCGCATTCCGGCATCGGACCTTCAGGCTCAGCAGGACATTACTAAATTGATCGCTGCGACCCAATTTTCGGCAGACGCCACCCTCCAGGCGTCGAAGTTCGCATCTAAGGCTATAGCAGCCTCCGTGGTGACCAGATGCATGCAGTGGTTAAGGCAGTGGCAGGTGGACACCCGCCACAAGTGGCGCTTGGCATCCGCTCCCTTCAGGGGCCAACACTTGTTTGGGGAGGCCCTGGACTCGATCTTGGTCGAGTCCAGGGATCGGAAGAAGGTCTTACCAACCTTCTCCCGCAAGGGCAGCGCTAGATCAGCCCCCTACTCCCGTCATTCCTTTCGGGTCCCCGATCAGAACTCCTCCTTTTTCAGAGGTCAAGGTCAGTATAGCTCAAAGCAGTGTCAATTCGCAGACCGACCTGCCCGGGGGAGGTTTTCCAAGCGGCCCTTTCGGGGTGGAGGAGGCCATCCCTACAGACGCCCCAAGTGAGCCCATGCCCGACCCTCCCATCAGGGGTCGCCTGGCCCTCTATTCCACCAGATGGGAGGAGATCACCCAGGACAGGTGGGTTAGGGAGACCGTGTCTTACGGTCTATCTCTGGAGTTTCTCTCCCTTCCCCTGAGATTTTTCATTAGATGCCCGATCTCCAGAGATCCTTCCAAGAGACAACTTATGGAATCTGTGATACAGCACCTGTTGGACATTCGAGCCATCCAGCAGGTGCCTCAAGACCAGGGGTCGGGCAGGGGTTCTACTCCATTCTGTTTGTGGTCCCCAAAACCTCGGGTGGATGGAGGGCGATCTTAGATTTGAAGCGTTTGAACCGTCTCGTTAAATACCGATGGTTCAAAATGCATTCCCTCCAATCCATCCTTGCGGGTGTCCACCGGGGGGACTTCCTCGCCTCGATAGACCTTACTGAGGCCTACCTGCACATACCCATCCATCCCCTCCATCAGCAGTACCTCCGGTTCTGCTATGCAGGTAGGCACTACCAGTACAGGGCGTTCCCCTTCGGCTTATCCTCAGCACCTCGGGTCTTTACCAAGGTGCTGGCGGTGGTGGCGGTCCACCTCAGGGCCTTACCTGTGCGTATCTAGTGTTATCTGAACGATATTCTAATTCAGGCTCCGTCAAAACAACTGGCGCTGAGCCATCTCCAGATGACCATACAAACGCTGCGACACCACGGGTTTTCGGTTAATCTACATAAAAGCCACCTGGACCCCTCCACCTCCCTTGTCCATCTGGGAGCCATTATAGATACCCTAGAATGTAGGGTCTCCTTGTCCCAGGAGAGGCAGGCTAGCATAAGGGAGCTCTCCGCCCACGTGCAACTCCAGTGTAGAGTTCAGATTTCCCTTTCGTCCATTCTCCTGGGGAAAATGATTTCCGCTATCGCCATAACACCTTGGGCGCGACTACATTCTAGGGATCTTCAATGGTTCCTTTTACCATTCCAGAGAGCAGGCCGCAGCTCCTCCCCTGCCATAGTTCTGGTTCCTCCGGACCTTCGCCGGTCCCTCTCCTGGTGGCGCTCTCCGGCGATTGCACAGGGGTGCCTCTTCTGAGAACCCAGTCGTTTGGTCATAACCACGGACGCAAGCCTGTTTGGGTGGGGTGCCCACTCTCAGGGCCTGATTGCTCAAGGCAGGTGGTCGACAACGGAGGCCAAGTGTGCCATCAATTGGCTGGAACTTAGAGCGATCCATCTAGCTCTGAAACATTTCCATCACCAGGTATCCGAGCAGCACGTGCTAGTGCTAACGGACAACGTGGCGGCCAAGGTGCACGTGAACAGGCAGGGCGGAACCGCTCTCGAACCCTCATGCGGAAAGCCAAGAAACTGGGCCTCTGGGCAGAGCGTCATCTCCTGTCCCTCTCGGCAGACCACATCTCCGGGGTCTCCAACATTCAAGCGGATTGGCTCAGCCGGACGACCGTCGATCCGGCGGAGTGGCGATTGCATCCGTCCATCTTCAAGGACCTGACCAACATCTTCGGCCCTCCTGCAGTCGACCTTTTCGCAACCCCAGAATTCTCGGCCCAGTTGCTGAGATTCTTCTCGAGATTCCAGTCCCACGGAGTGGAGGCAGTCAACGCCCTTCGTGTACCCTGGCCCAGGGACCTGCTGTACGCCTCCCCCCTCCTAATTCTTCCCAAGGTTATCCAGAAAATTCTGGAAGAACGGGCAGAGGTGATTCTGTTGGCCCCCCACTGGCCCAGGAGGGCGTGGTTCGTCAACTTGAAGGTGCTGTCGGTGGCACCAAGTTGGAGGGTTCCGCTGACCGAGTCCTCAGTCAGCCAGGGGCAGTTGATTCATCCGGACCCAGGGTGGTACCAACTGACCACCTGGCGCTTGAGCGGGGCACTCTGAGGAGGCAAAGGTTCTCTGGCAAGGTCATTGACACTATGCTGGCCTCTCGGAGACCTTCCACCGAACGCATTTACTCTGGAAAGCGTTCTGCGCCTGGTGCACTAAGGAGGGATGTTCTCCCGTGCAAATAGCGATCCCTAGAATCCTGGACTTCCTCCAGAGGGGATTGGACAAAGGCCTGTCTCCAAATACTATTCGAAGACAGGTCGCGGCGCTCTCTTCTGTCTTGTCCTGTGGGGAGGTTGAGTCCCTGGGGCAGATTCCGGCTATCCGACAGTTCCTGAAAGGGGCCACCAACTTGCGTCCCCCAGTGGTCCATCGGTTTCCGACCTGGAACCTTACCCGCGGACCACAGGTTGGTGAACTGTGTGTTAGAGTATTCTTTTCCAGTTTAGGGTCATGAATAGCATAGTAGCCTATCTGGAGCAGTAAATAATCTCTGAAAAGCTTATTTTTTATTTTTTTAAAAAAATAGTTTTTATTAAAAGATTTTACATATGTAAGTATACTTGAAAAAAAAAAGATATAGTAAATACAAAATAAAGCCATAAGCCACAAAATCAAAAGTTAGTTTGGCATCTCAGCAAGTCATGTTAATTTCACCAACCATTCTTACATAGTGGGTACTGCCGATTTTTTTTTGGAGGGTGACCTTAATTGTGGAATATAAAACCAATTACTATTAGTCCTATAATTTCCAATCTTCAGAAGTACTTTTCAAATGAACTTGTTTTCTTTCATCTGCACTACACAGGCACAGTGACTTTGAATATGGCCTTCAGTGGAATCAAACAAGGCTATTCAGGTTGGCCATAATGAAAGCTTATGAGGTAGCCATAGAGAAAGTCTTCATCTGTTAGGGATTATGAGATTTGAAAAATAATGTGCTGGACTATGCTTTTTAATTAAATTCAAAAAGTGTACTAGACATCTTTACCCTTTTTAAAAAAAGTTATATCCCAGACTTGTCTAACCATCCCCTTAGATTTGTGGTATCTCTATAAGAATCATCAAGTAACAACATAATTTTTCAAAATTGGGGAGAAAGTCTTTATGTACCTGTAAGGGAAAGAAATTGGGCTTAAATCTTAATGCTGCATTCAATTACTTCATTATGTTACTCCATTTCATGTGATCTCAAGACACCATTATTTTAAGAACAGCTTTTGGTCTAAAATTTTGCCTACCCTTGTCCTAAATTTACAGCATTCTCTTGTTCAGATTACACTGCCTATCTTCTAGCTTTTACAAAAATAAAATGTGCTCTTAGTTATTCAAAATAGTATTTCCACCAGCTTAGAAATGTTTCGATATAAATACAAAAAAACCTCATGTTTCTGCTTATGCTTTAGTAACATCCACTGATATTAAATCATAGTCAACAAGTTATTATTCCTCTGTAGGTTTGCAGAAGAATGTGTTGACTGTGATTTAATTTCTTTCAGTGGATGTTACTAAAGCATAAGCAGAAATAAACTACTATTCACTTAAACAATACTTACACAGGAAAACATTTGGTCAGAGTTTGAATCACAGAATCAAAGGGGTTGGAAAGGACCTCGGAGATCTCCTAGGCAAACTGACTCTAAAAGAAAAACTATAAATTTTGCCTATATTCAACCAGATTTAGCAAAGTAATGTGCAGCATGCTATCACTTTAATCTTGTGGCATCATTCTGTTCATCTCATTTATAGGAGTGGTTCAACTGGATTAAGACTTCATTGACTAAATATTTTCCACTAGAGATCATTGAAATGCTGGCAGACTCTTTCAAGTCAGCAAGAATCCTCACAGAACATTATTTCAGAGCATTCATTCACTAGCCAATTTTATTGCCCATTTGGGAAGAAAAAAATAGGGCAGAAGAGGGCATAATTAGCTTCACTTGTAATGGATTCACTATAGTTATAATATGGGCTGATAGGAAGTCTATGGGGTAGTCTAATTGATTTCAGGATATTGTTCTTTGCAGATAAAAAAGTGTATGAGTTGCAGGTTGGAGTAACTGGTAAGGGGATACTACAAGCCCATATGGAAGTAATCAAGCGCAAGAGTAGCAGCTGGGGCCAATAACAGTCACCTGCAGTTGAGAGACATGGAGGTTTAGGATTGGTTTTTAATGCTAATTTCCCCTCCAAAACAATGCACTAGAAAGAGCAGAAAAACAGACGAGACGGGATGAATAGAGACCTACCAGAACAATGGTTGCACCTGGTGTTAGGAGCAGAGGAACAGAGCTGGCACGCGTTAACAGCATAGGACACATCTGTTACCCTCCACAAGTTGCCCATCCCCCTTTCCTTCCCCACCAGCCATACACAAGATCTTTAAACATTCACAGCTTCTACTGTTCAGCAACAAGTTTGAGTTCTTTCAAAGCTCCTTTAGCCTGCTACAGCTCCCTAGAAGGAGTTGAAGCTGTCACAATCAGTCTCACAGAACAGGAAAAAAAACCTAGTGAAACCATGAAGGTCAAGTAATAAAAGGGCCTGAAAGTCTGCAAATGAAGGCAGCCTACTGGTTTTTAGGACAGATGAGCCGTTTAGGTTCTAGCTTGCAGAAGTAACCATGGTTTGTGCAGCTGCCCTCATGAGAACTACTTATTCTCTATAGCAAGAGTGATCCACTTCCTGAGATAACTTATGATCTGGTTCTTCTGGAACATTTTGGAAACTTAACAGTTGAAGTGAAAGTGGTGCCAAATATGAAGTTGCACCATGGCTTTATTTCTTCTGTTATTGCATATGCTGTAAAAAATAAAGGACATCATCTAAGTTTGTTTTGAGTGAAGTAGTTTTACAAATCTTATATTTCATTTTGTCCAATATTTGTCTGTATCTTATTTAGGATTTTAAATGTAGCTCAGAGCAGAGGGTTTGGAATTCTGATACCAAAACACCTAAGGCAGGCCTATCAAACTGCGGGCCGGATGCGTCACATGCAGTCCACGCCCAGCCTGGCTCTGCAAAGGCAAAAAAACATCACGATACGTCATGATATGTCACGTGATGCGACTGAGTTTGACACCTGTGACCTAAGGTATACAGACAGAAATACATCATAACAAGTGGTGAAATTTCCCAAAATAAATTCTTAATTTGGTTGTATTTGTAGAAACCTTATTAGCACTGTGAGGAAAAAATTCATGAGTAACAGCATTAATATTCTAAGCACTAGTGCATCACAGAACTGGAAGTTTTCCAAGTCTATGGATGTATGGTTTCAAAATTTTTACTCTGACATCTATGACAACAATATCAAAACAGAATTCAACCTATTACTCCATGTTTATCCTCTCATTTTCCCAAATGGTCCAGAATATTCTTCAAACTAATGCATGAAATGCCTTGAATTTAAAATAGATTCACACTAATGAAAATGTCTAAAAAGGAACAGGTTGGTTTAAATATGATTATGATCAGAATATCTTTCGCTTTTAAGGTACTACCTTTGCAAGATATAATTACACTAAATGTGAATATTTTGGAGTCACTGTACAGATTCTGAAAGCATTCAGGTCTATTCTAAATTTATATAGGTAGCTCTTAACTTATTATCAATTGGGAGCAGAACTTTCTGCTAAAAAATCACTAAGCAATGTGGTTGTTAACCACGTTGACTCTGATTTTATGGCTTTTTTTTACCTCTGTTGTTAAGCAAATTTGGGTTCTCCCATTGACTTTGCTTGTCAGAAATCAGCTTGAAATGTTGCAAATACATGCCAGTTGTTAAGCACCCGAATCACAATCACCTGACCATGGGGATGCTGCAAATCACAACTGTGAGAGCTGGAGATCCGTCATGTTTTCAGTGCTGTTGTAAATTCAAACAGTCGCTAAATGAATAGTTGTAAGTTGTAAATGATCAGAATATACCATAATTTTGGGATTTTATAGGATCTCTTCTGGTGGTCAACAAAGTGTTCAATATAAGTCACAATTAAACTTCTTTATGCCACTCAACTATGCACAAAGAATACAACTCATTAGAAAAGGTCCAGATTAATTTTCTAAGAATTTTATAAGTAAACCTAGGCTCTCTCAAGTGCAGTGATAGACATGGAGGTGTAATAAAGATAAACTGAGGTGAATCATCATTTAGATGGTTCACTTTTAAATTCTGGTTGAAATCATTACTACTTTTAGTGGAGTTACTACCCATAATTCCACAGGATGATTTTCAATGTTTTTGGAAAAGGACCTTGAAGTTTATAGTTTATGGGGTTTGCCCTAGAATTACCAGATACTTTGATGGCCTATGACAGGGGTGTCAAACTGGCAGCCCGCGGGCAGGATGTGTCACACGCAGGTCACGCCCACCCCAGCTCTGCGAAGGGATAAGTCACGATACATCACGTGGCGGCAACGTGACGGCGTGAGTTTGACGCCCGTGGCCTATGAAGTCCATAAAAAGTTTCTTGGGGTTGTATGCATCCCATAGGTTGCCCACCCTTCCATTAGTTTTTACAGGCAATAATGAGATTGTTTTGTTTTATTTAATAATTACAATGTTTTTCAGGGCAGTACATCATAATTTTTTAAATTTTTTATGTAGTTGGTCCATATATAGAAGTCAATTTTCCTATAAATACAAATAAACTAATTTGTCCTATTCCACAAAATTGGGACATATAAAACACTGTTCCTCTATAAATTATCACTTTACCTACATTTTTTTTTTACAAATTTAAGTTTTCCTATAGAAAACTGAAACAATGAATCCATTTTATCATTGTCTAAATTTCCTGGGAAAATTTAGATTTCTACCTCTCCTAGAAATATGAATTTGAATTTAATGTTTTATGTACTCTTAGTAAATGCACCATTGCTATCCTTAAAATATAAACTTGAAGAAACAAACACTTGCAAGACTTCTGAAAGATGTTTCACCAAAGATGTTAATGTATCTTCAGAAGTAGCTTTCATAATTGGGGCATAACTACCATATATGTGTCTGTGTATTTCTTTAAAGTTGTCTAACATTAGGCAGGGCAGAAGGAAGAATCCTTAATGTACTTTTTAGGAACAAATGTGTAAGGTTATATTTTTGAATGGTTCTCCTTTAAAATCAAGGAAAATAGGTGTAAATATCTTAAATTTATCCAGCACAAGTAGCATTTCAGAATGTCTTTGAAATAGCAATGTGATTATCCTAGTGTTTGTAGAAAATAGAGCTATCGTACTTTAATTATTTCAAAATGTGTGATTGCATATTTAATGTGCATTAATGAGTTTAATTGGCACATGTAAGATTGGGGTTCTCAGATTTTATCACATTCAGGTCCTACCCAGTTGCACATTTGGTTGGTATTATCAACGATGCTACCTTTCGTTTAGTTCAAACCAGGCTTTTAAGTTTTTTTTCTGGTATGGAACTATATATGCTGTGAGAATAATGAGTTGCTATCTATCCATGTGCTAGCCCTATGTTAATCAGCCTTTGCAACCTTAAGATGGGTGGACCAACTCCCAGAATTCCCCAGCCACATGGCTAGATGATTTAAACAGCCAGAACTAGATGATTAAAATAGACAATCCCAAGTGCTTATATATTAAGCTTCTGGATAGAATATTTCTCCCATTGATTTATGTTTGCTTAATATGTCATAAATAAACATAATTTGAGATATGAGCATGATGCAGAACGTAAAATTATATGAAAATAATCTAAACTAGGAAAGCTTTGGGGAGGGGTCTTTTGAATGATATGGTGAGATAGATTATTTAATGGAATCTGGTTTTGTTTCTGGATCCATTAAGAGACTTGCATTTAATTGATGTGGCACATTAAGGGTTGTCAGTTGTGATTTTTGACCGAAAGATATGTAAGCTATCTAGGTTTCGGCAAAGCATTTGAAAAGGTTAGGTGTATGAAGTGCATGGTTGTGAGCAAAGCACTCCCCACCATCAATGATGAGACAGCTTCATCCTTTGGAAACTTCAGTCCTGCTGCTGAAAGGTGTAAGGTCCCAAGTTGAGTCCATGTGCATGGGTATTCATAAATAGTGCTATCACTGGAACTGACAGAAAAGTTAAGTAGCCATACTTGCACTTGTATATGTTCTTGTACATGAGAAAATTTGGGAAAGTAGCTCTGTCAACTCTTCTAACAGATGCCTTCAAGTAGATGTTCTCGCCGTATCCCTTCAAAGCCATATTAATAATTGTAGCACAAAATCTGTCCCTGATCCAAAAGTTGGTGTGAAGCATACTGTTCTCAACCCTGCCCCTCTTATATTTTTTAACCCAGGTCATTCCTCTGATTCATTTATTTCCATGTTTTGAGCAAGACTTTGCTTGCAGTTGGCAATATATGACTTGCACAAACAAGAAAGGCGAACATTAGAACCTAGTAATTAATGGAGTAAAGATAGAGAGAGTGACAGCTTGTGGCACCTTCCCAGACTTCCAAATGGAAAATAATGTCCTACACTAATGAATGGTCTCTTTAAAAATAAGAAAAAGAAAAAGAAAATGTGGTGGCTTCTAGTATGTGTATTTTCATTCCAATCTTTAAAAAACGGTCTGGAGTTGATGAATGGAAATATTGATATCTGTCTTTATAGTCTGTTGCCGTGAAGTAATAAATGATATACATATAATGTGTATTTGATGCTCATTTTAAAATAATAAGCAAGTTCAACATACTTTTTCATTCTGAAGGAAATATTTTTATATCCATCAATTCAGAGTGGTTAAGGCTGGGTCATGTGTATTACCAAAGTAATGTGGAATACTACATGTATGTATTTGTAGAACCAATCAGGACATCTGGGTACTTACATATATCATCTGCAAAATGTTTCCATCTTAGGAGATGCTGTGATTGCTGGGCATATCCCACAAAGTGCCATGAACTCATGAGTAAAATCTTTCTTTTATTCTTATAGCATTCTTATAGTACTGTAGTAATATCTTTGCAATTTTCTCTAAACCAAAATCGAATAAGTTTTGAGAGATGGATTAATTTTATTGTACAAGGATTTTTTTTTCTGCAATGGAGACAAGAATAATATTTAAGCACACATAAGAATAGCCATTTCGGACAACGATAGGAATATGTAATGAATATTAGTATTGACCTCTTAATCTTTGTAGTTTAAAAAAAACCCTAAATGCTCACAATGTGACCACAGTGGGTCAAAGGTTTCTACTCAAATTGTCTCCATACAGGAGAAATATGAAGCTGCTTTTATGGCAGCTAGCATTTTGCAGTTTCTCAAAGGGAACTGCATAATGGTGTCACAGACGAATGAAAATGGATGAGTATTCCTTTCTAGAAAGTTTATCTCCATAGAAGGAATGACAACTGCTTCTTATTCTGCTATTGTATCAGATGTTTAGGGAGTTTATGGGAATATATTTGACATGGTCAAAGCTGTTGTAATTCAGGCTGTTCTATATGTGTGTGTTTGTGTACACATAGATCAGAGGTCTTCAGACTTGGCAACTTTAAGACTTGTGGACTTCAACTCCCAGAATTCTCCAGCCAGCATAGCTAGCATAGCTGGCTGGAGAATTCTGAGAGTTAAAGTCCACAAGTCTTAAAGTTGCCAAGTTTGGGGACCCCTGACATAGATACATACACATACATACAGAAAGACAGATGGATAGATTCATGTCCTAGGTGTTTGTTTTAAATTACAAAATATGCAGAATTTCAAAAGTAATTGAAATAAAATGAATGTTGCCTAAAAATTAATAAGTTGAAGTCAGCTTTCACTTCAGTGCTTTAGAAAATACTGAATGTAGCTTAATGATTGTGGCATTTGTTTAAGGACAGTGGTGTTTGCTTAACTGCTGCAAAAAGGTTGTAAAAATCCTGATGATCCACTTAACCAGCATAACTTAATTCTGGGCTGAGTTATAGTCATAAGTCAAGGACGACCTGTAGAACAGTGTTTCTCAACCTCAGCAACCTTAAAATGTGTGTATTTTAATTCTCAGAATTCTCCAGCCAGTGTTGAGAAACATTGATATAGAACACAACCATTATGTTCAACTGTAATACTTCAAAATACTAATCAAGAATCAAATATACAGATTATCAGTTTCCTTATATACTGTAGTGCTTAACAATCTATTTCTCATGAATTGTATTTAATAGCATATTATATGGTATAGTGGCCTCTCAGAAAAACTAGGTGATTTATGTATTTTGAACATACAGTAACATTATATTAATATAATATTGTTGCCTGCTGGTTAACCTGGCTGTGTGATAAAATGTAGGTATTATATTGCTACAGAATAGCACTCATAATGTGTAAGCATTGGTAAATACTATAATTACTCACTTTGCCCAACCTGTTTAGCACTGTTAGTTCCTGCTGCCAGCTTATAGGGGCAATTAATAACTTGGTTCCCACCAGTTTCTAGCAGATCTCATTCTATCTTTTCATAATACCTCCTGAATTAGAGCTAAAAGAGTATATTTGGGTCCTCCAGAACCTTGGAATTCATCTAGCAGAGTTAATCGCATTAAGCCTCTTGTTCAACATTTCCAAATACAAAACACCAAATCCCCCAATAGTTTAAGTTTTTCTTAGTTTTTTTTTTTTTTTTACATTTTCCTATCGTTTATATCTCTGATTCTTTGAGGGGGAAAAAACAGATTCAGGGTTCTATCCATCGTTGGTGAATGTGTGAGTGGGACAGAATTAATTTTTCCTGCCGTATTTTTTAAATTGACATGAAAATCTGCCTAGCTGGCAGTAATTGAGAAAGTTGTTTGCTTCCAATTGTTGACACAATCTTTTAACTAAAAATGGCTGCAGAAACTTCTTTTGTTTGAGGAGTAACCAGAGGAAGTTCTAGGATGCTAGGATTCAAAATTCTGTCAGAAGAGAATTTGCAGGTGATTTTACCTCTGTTTTCTGTGCTGCTTCTGTAGCACATAAGCAAGAGGTTAATGTTAAAAGTATGTATAGGATACCATAGTAGTGTTGCTCAATTTTCTCCTGTCATGGAAAGTACAAATCACTTGTGTTATATTATGCTCTAATTGTAACATTTGAATTTTTCCACAGATATTGTTCTTAACAGATACAAAGTTGCTCATGATATCTATCAAATCTATCTGGTGTTTTCCCCAATGTTGCTATGAGAAAAATGAATTTGTATTTAGATTTAGATTTATTATAGATTAGATTTAGATTTATTATATTTGTATGCTGCCCAACTCCCAAAGGACTCTTTGTAGTTCAGCTAAAAGTTCTTCATCATAGTTATTTCTAACTCCTTGAGGCATCTGTTACAAATATACTCTGTAGCTGTGTTAGCATTGTCCAGCAGCAAATCTCCTGTTGTGTCTGCTGTCTGTTCAGTGTCCCATATGGTGACATGGCCTAGGAATAACTTTAGGGCTGGGTAAATCCTTTACTGTCACAGATGAAGAACTGCTAAAACTGTTGAGATGGCTGCTCCTTCTGAAAGTTTGGTATGGCTGCTTTCAGGGCTTCCCAGATTGGATAGGTGTAGATGTATAGGAAATGGTTTCTATCAGGATTAACAGCAAAGCACAAGGTCGGAATGCTATGATCATGGTGTCCCTTTGAAGGATTTGCCTAGGCTTGATAATTTGCTTGCATTCAAGTCTTCATGATAATTTCCCACCTTAGTATTGTTCAACTCTGGACAATAACTCTTATGTGTCATTCCCAAGATTCTCTTGTTTATGAAGTTCTCCTTTCATTGTCCATTTCAGATTTCACTGTATTCACATATTTCATTCTGTCAACATTTTCTTTTAATTTTGTATCAAGTGTTCTCCATCCAAGAATGGGATGACACCGTCCCTTCAGCCAATGAGGACTGAGTCTGTCAAATAGTATATCTTCGTACTCCTGCCTTAATTCCCCCTCTTTGACTTAGTCCTCAGGCAAGATTGGATGCATGTATCAGCTCCCATTCTTGAGGTGTTCTTTCCATCCAGTCATCGAGTGACTATTGTGAGTTATTCTCCCCAGCTGATTGCCATTTCATCTGTAATCGCTGGGTCGAGCGCGGCAACGAGCTTTGGCTCTCGCCACTAGCCGAGCCTCCAGCCGAGGGCCCCTTTCTCTAATAGGCGGTTAATTGCTCGCATTGGCCTCAGGAGTGTGGCTCTATCCTTTAATCCGGCTGTGTTAGAGGCATTGTGGTCTGGCCACGGAGCTTGGCTCCAGCAGCAACATTGCAACTTTTTAATTTCATTCGTGCTGCTCTGATCTCCGTCTGACTGGGAGGATTGTCGCAGGAGCCTTGCGCTCGAGTGACCAACGGCCAGAGGAGCTGCGCGCTCTGATACCGCTCGACCAGGGAGAGACAACAAGAACTGCTGTTTTCACCGCAGGAGCTTTTGCGCTCGAGCGGTCGACGGTCTCTACCCTCCAGCAGGGGTTTTTACTCTGCAGGCCGGCTGTGGCTCGTTTCAGCAGAGCCCCCAGAACAAGCAGGCTTGTCAGTCGAGGCCGTTTGAAGCGCCTTCGTTTCCCTTGCCTCAGTCCGCCTTGCAAACGGGAGTTCCTGCTTCTCCCGCTAGTGTTGTGACAGTGGCGGCCATCTTGGGCAATCAGCCACATCTCGGAGAGGCAGCCATTTTGTTCACTCTTTGGCCATTTGCCAGAGCGGTGGCCATTTTGGATCTGCATTGCTCGTGTGGTGCGGCAGTGGCCATTTTAGGCTCCCTACGGCCCTTTCAAAGCCAGCAACCTTGCCTTGCATAGTGCACGGCACTTACTGTGGTTTCTTCGCTCCCAAATGGCAGATCACAGCAGCCAGCACAATAGGGGCTGATCTGCCACCAAGCGCAAGGAGACTGAAATCTCCTCGCCACAAGTCGGCCAGAAGCTCTTCCCACAGGGAGAGATCCACCAAACAGCTGGCCCTTCATCCTACAGACCTCCCCAAGGTCTCCAGGGCGGCTCAAAAGGATGAGAGCCGTCAGGCCAAGGCCCTGGAGAAAATTTACGCCAAATCCAGCCACGGCCGCTCAGGGCCTCAGGAGGCTGGTCGGGCCTCCCCTGCTTTACGGGCCTCTGACGGTCCTGGCACCAGTCTTGCGGAGGTGGCCTCTCTGCACCCTTCTGAGACTATGTCCTTAGATAATCCAGACTTGCATATTATGGACAATGATATATGGGAGGTTCCACAGGGCGTGGGGTCCCTACAGGGACGGTCAGCTCCCTTGCCATCGGCAACGTTTACTCCGACGGCCGCTGAGCTTAGAGCCCCTTCGCCAAGGGCGCAGTTCAACCAACCAGATGTTCAGAGCATGATAGCCGAGGCTATAAAACGGCATCGAGGCAGGCATGGAGAAGCTGGGCGGGCCTGCAGACGCAGGCACAGAAGGGGTCAGAGCGGCGGCTCACGCTTCCTCCTTGGCAGACAATGGCCACAGGCGGTGGTCTTATGAAAGATGTTTCCCGGAACGCTCACTGGGGTCTCAATCAGACGTAGAAGAGGGCCAATTAGATCTGGACCTCTCCAATGATGAGGGGATTGCCCCAGAACCACCAGCCTCGTCGGGCCTGTTTCACCCCGGTCTCTCCTAATCGCTTTTGTTCAAAGCAAAGAACGCTGTCAACGTGGGGTCATCTCCCTCTGAGCCGTACGATGACAATTCAACTAAGGACCCCTTGTTCGAAGAGACCACATCTGCAGCAGAGGTGATACTGGCCCCGCCGCTCTTCGTGGATGCCATCCTGCGACAATGGCATTCCCCCGCCTCGGGGTCTTTGCCCAATCACTTGGACAAACGGTACTTTAATGTAGCACTGGATCTAGCACAACATCTCCAAGTGTCTCCCGTGGACGCCCCTGTGTCGGCGTTGTACTCTTCGAACCACATGCCGGGCGAATCTGATGAGCTGCTGCGGCCGGAGGACCGGAGGACGGACCAGTTGCTCCAAAGGCCCACCAGGCGGCCGCCTGGGCAGTTCGTGCATCCACGCTCGCACGTTGTTGAGGTGGCTGAGGCAACTTCAGGAGCGTCTCCCTGTTTCCGATCTCAGGGCCAATCAAGACCTCAATAAGTTGCTAGCTGCAGCCCAGTTCTCAGCAGATGCCACTCTTCAGTTGGCCCGTTTCACCGCCAGAGCTATGGGGGCTTCTGTGGTGGCGAGGAGGATGCACTGGCTGCGCAGCTGGCCCACGGACATGCACCATAAGTGGCGTCTGGCATCTGCCCCTTTCAAGGGCCAGCTGCTGTTTGTGGAGGCCTTGGACCCCATCTTAATTGAGTCAAGGGACAAGAGGAAGGTCCTCCCATCTTACTCCCGTAAGAGCTCCTTTTGTCCCGCCTCATACAACAGGTGCCCCTTTCAGGCCTCAGATCAGGGTCAAGGATATGGGAGGTTCCAGAGCCAGTATGGGGCCAGACAGAGACAGGCCCCAGATAGGGCTAACAAGGGCAGACAATACAGACGGCCCTTTCGAGGCGCAGGGGGTCACCCCTTCCAGCGTGCTAAGTGATCCCACTCCGGACCCTCCCATTGGGGGTCAGCTGGCCCTCTTTGCCAGCAGATGGGAGGAATCCACTACCGATGCATGGGTCAGGGAAACTGTGTCATCTGGGCTCTCCCTAGAATTTCTATCCACCCCTCTGAGGTTTTTCCTTAGATGCCCTATATCTTCCAATCCAGATAGGCGGGTCCTCATGAATGCGGCCATCCAGCACCTGCTGGACATTCAAGCCATCCAGTGGGTACCTGAGGACCAGCTAGGACAGGGGTTCTACTCCATATTGTTTGTAGTCCCCAAATCCTCGGGTGGGTGAAGAGCTATTCTCGACTTAAAACACTTAAATTGCTATATCATCTATACGCGGTTTAAAATGCACACGCTGCAATCCATCTTAAGTGGCATTCGGAAGGGGGACCTCCTCACCTCGATTGATCTCACCGAGGCCTACCTGCACATACCAATTCGGCCTTCTCATCAAAAATTGTTATGGTTCTGTTATGCAGGTTCCCACTATGAGTATAGGGCTCTCCCATTTGGCCTTTCCTCAGCGCTGAGGGTTTTCACCAAGGTGCTGGTGGCGCTAGCTGCACATCTGAGATCGATACCCGTGCGTGTCCAATGTTACCTGGACGACATACTCATACAGTCATCGTCCAGGCGCCAGGCAGTGCAAGATGTCCAGGTAACAGTTAACACCCTCAGACACCACGGGTTCTCGATAAACTTAGACAAAACTCATTTGTCGTCTACCACCAGACTGACCCATTTAGGAGCCATTGTGGATTCTCTGGAGTGCATGGTGTACCTTTCCCAGGAGCAGCAGGACAGTATTTTGGAACTCTCAACAGGTCCTGATGCAGAACAGGGTCCCCCTGAAACTGCTTTCCACGCTCCTGGTAAAATGATATCTGCTATACATTTTACCCCCTGGGCACACCTGCACTCCAGGGAATTGCAATGGTTTCTTTTGCCCTTTCAGAGGTCGGGACGCAGCACGTCGGCATTCCAAGGTCCTGGTACCATCAAACGTCCGACGCTCGCTCCGTTGGTGGACTTCGCCGGCCATCGCGAAGGGTTGCTATTTCCTGGAACCCCGCAGACTCACCATCACCACGGACGCCAGTCTGTACGTTGGGGGGCTCATGTTCAATCTGCCGTAGCTCAGGGCACGTGGTCCCCGACAGAGGCGCAGTACAACATAAACAGACTAGAGCTACGCGCAGTCTACCTGGCACTCAAGCAGCTGAAACATCTGGTGGCTGGTCAGCACGTTCTGGTGCTGACAGACAATGTGGCTGCAAAAGCCCATATAAACCGGCAGGGTTTGTCCCGTCATCTCATGGACGTCATCTCATGGACGAGGCCAGAACCCTGGGTCGCTGGGCAGAACACCATCTTTTGTCGATCTCGGCGGAGCACATCTCCGGGGTGACCAACGTGACAGCGGATTGGCTCAGCCGCACCACCATAGACCAGGCGGAGTGGAGTCTTCATCCTTCCATCTTCCAAGCTTTGGTGAGCCGGTTCGGTCTGCCAGTGGTGGCCCTCTTCGCCACCCCGGAGAACGCCAAACTGCCCAGATACTTCATCCGATTCAAGACCCAGGGCGTGGAGGGCGCAGATGCTCTCTGTTGCGGCTGGCCATCCGGCCTACTGTACGCTTCCCCCCCCTGCCTCTCCTACCAAGGTCATCAGGAAGATCTTGGAGGAGAGGGCTGAAGTACTGCTCCTCGCCCCACACTGGCCTAGGAGGGCCTGGTTTGCGGACCTGAAATCACTCTCGGTCTGCCAGCCCTGGAGAATCCCGCCGACAGGGTCGTCGCTCAGCCAGGGGTCTTTGGTCCACCCGGACCCCCAGTGGTACCAACTGACTGCCTGGCGCTTGAGCGGTGCGCTCTAAAGCGCCGCAATATGTCAGACAGTGTCATTCGGACCCTCCAGGAGGCCATCCACCGAAAGAATTTATTCGGCCACCCGGAAAAATGTTTGTTCCTGGTGCTCAACTGCGGGGTACTCTCCTGTGGATCTGTCTATCGCCCAGGTCCTTGAATTTTTACAGCATGGGCTGCACAAAGGGCTCTCGCCCAACACGATTCGGCGACAGGTGGCCGTGCTATCTTCTGTTTTGTCCTGCGGCTCTCTGGAGTCCTTATCACAACATCCCCTCTTGCGCAGGTTCTTTAAAGGGGCTGTAAACCTGTGCCCACCCGTCATTCATTGGTACCCGACCTGGGACCTTTCGAAGGTACTCCTTTCGCTGACGGGGGCCCCTTATGAGCCCTTGAGAACCACTTTGCTTCGCCACCTTACCTGCAAGGTAGCGTTCCTGGTGGCGATTACCTCCGCTCAGAGGATCTCAGAGCTTGCAGCCTTGTCTGTCAGGAGGGATCTCTGTATATCATTCTGATCGGGTGATCTTCCGGCTGGACCCTACGTTTGTGCCAAAAATAAACTCATATTTTCACAGAGCCCAGGAGATTGTCCTTCCTAATTTCTGCCCCAATCCTTCTCACTCATTAGAGAGACAGTGGCACACCCTTAATGTTAGGAGGGCCCTTAAGATATATATTAAGCGTACTTCCACACTACGCAGAACAGAGGCGCTTTTTGTCACTTTTCAACCCACTTCCTTGGGACGAAACGCATCTTCCTCCACTGTTGGGCGTTGGCTACGTAGCACCATAGCGAGGGCTTATGACCTGCAGTCCTTGCCGTGACGACTGGTGTGACAGCGCACTCAACCCGCAGTGCAGCAATGACGGCGGCATGGTCCATGCAAGCGTCCATCGAGGAGGTCTGCCAGGTGGCGACTTGGGTTTCCCCAACCCCCTTTATCCGTCACTACAAAATTGGAAGTTTTTGCGTCGGCAGAGGCGGCATTTGGTCGCAGGGTTCTTCAACGTGTCGTGCCGCAGACTGGGGAAGCCAGCCAGACTTAGCCCTCCCAGCGGACAGACTGCTTTGGTATGTCCCATTCTTGGATGTTAGCTCCACCCACTATGGAGAAGGGGCGTTGGTCTTACCTCATACGCCTCTTCTCGTAGGGTGGAGCTAACATCCAATCCAACCCAAAGTTAGTGTGGTCTGGACTTCGGGACATCAAATTGTTCTCTTCTAGTTTGTGTTTGGCCCTTGGGAGCTACACGCCGAGTCTGTCCATCATCCTTCGTCAAAGAGGGGGAATTAAGGCAGGGGGACGAAGATATACAATTTGACAGACTCAGTCCTCATTGGCTGAAGGGATGGTGTCATCCCATTCTTGGATGTTAGCTCCACCCCAGGAGAAGAGGCGTATCAGGTAAGACCAACGCTCCTTCTATAGTAGATTCATATAAGTGTGAAGTTTGTAACACCATGAAGCATTAGATATTAGGTAAATTAATGATTTAGCTGAAGGTAAAACTGGTTGCTTGGACTGTTTTGCTCCATAGTAACAGACATGAAGAGAGTCCAGCTTTCAGCAGGAAAATAATTTCCAGCATCTGCTTGCATAATTCATGGACATATTGTATCTATTTTTCTTAAGGCCTCTTTCTTGTGATGGTTACCTTCGCCTGTACAAACCCAATTTGCTTAATAGCCTTGTAAATGTAATTGAAAGACTTTCTGTCCTAAGTAATTGTGTGGAAGCTCACCTGTGTCCGAGCTCTGATATGGCTCCATCTGCGATGTTAACGGTATTACTGGCCCCATGTTACCAACTGTCTGTTTGAAAAATGAGGAACATTTATTTCTTTTTGTCTGGTCCTTGTGACTGCAGCTTTTAAGCGCTGTTAGAGGAGTGTGTTTTATCTATTTTTCTGATTTTATTAAACCATTAATAAAATCATTATCAACATAAGAAATATGAAATCAAAATTGTTTATTCTCAAATAATAGGCATGTAAATAAGCTAAAAAAATAAGTTGATATACATAAGCCATAATCTAATATGCTGTAGGCTGATTTGTTTTTTTTTTTTTTTTTGTAAATTCAACAATTGGTCTGTTTTTGTTTTTCACATGCAGTAATCAGTTTGACCACAACAGTTTATTCCTACAGTATGACCAATTTTCCCTAAGTTTAAAAAAAAAAAACTGCAGTGACAACTATTACATTTGCAACTCTTAGTGTCTCCTGGCCCTAAATATCTCCTTTGTTTTTCTGAGTAGCCTGTTTTTATCACTTGAGTTCATTATTATTGGGATGTTTGAGCTAAATTCTTTTTGTCTTCACGTTTCCTTTTGTCTTTTTCATAGTGAAGGTTGCCTTGGTGGCTCATCCAGTATCTTGGAAACAGGACTCTGGTTTGCATCTGAGATTTTTCAAAGAGTTAATTTGTCTTTATGCTTAGTGACGTTTGATTGGCCTTTGTTAAAGAAAAACTTGGACAAATAATGCAGCTGTCAGGTTCCGGAATAAGCGTCTGTAGAAATAACCATACAACTAATGCTGATTTGTATCCAGGTTTTACTAGGCTTCTCCGGCACGAACTGATAAACACTCAAAATGAAACTTGTGTCAAATCTGTGTATTGTGTTCCTCCCACCACCTTTATTCTCTGTGCGCAACACCCATGTGCTCAACCACCCTCCAATCCAAAGTAGCAGTTTGTCTCTGCAGCCAACGCCCAGCGTAATCACTCTGTCTCTGACTCCCAGCTGATAAACGGCTGCTGTCAACACCCAGCGTAATCTGCCATCCGTGCTAGCAATCATAGTTTGTCTCTGACCCCCAGATGATAAACGGCTGCTGCCTTGGCTGACGTCATCCATCTGCGCCCAGGTCTGCATGTCGGCTTCGCAATGTCCCGCTCCCCTGCCTGAATGCTAGCTCCGAGCCGGATGGCTCATCGGAGCTGACATGCGGCCCCCCTACCATGGCAATGCCCCCTGCAAGATGGAAATGACAATGAGGTGTCTATCTTACGTACTCAGCCCCCCCCCTCCGGTTTGTTTGAATAGTGTCGGTGAAAACGGGTTATGAGGTGGGGAACTTGGATGTCTTCTTTCTGTGTCCAGCTGGCGTCTGCCAGTGGATATCCTTTCCACAGTACAAGATATTGCAACCGGCCTCTGTGCCACCTTGTATCCAACAGCCCCTGTATTTCGTAATGCTGTTCTCCATCTACCATAACAGGAGGGGGTGGTTGGCCAGGTTTATCCCGCATAGGATATGTATGTACAGGGCGTAAGAGACTGCAGTGGAACACGGGATGTATTTTTCCTAATAATTTGGGTAATCTTAATTTCACTGTCACGGGATTAATAACCCGTAATATTGGAAATGGGCCGAGATACTTTGGGCTCAATTTTTTACATGGTGTCTTGAGTTTTATATATTTCGTGGACAGATACACTAACTGCCCGACATAGAAATCGGGTTGGCGTATTCGTTTTTTATCAGCATATAGCTTATATTTCTGCATTGAGTGTTGTAACACTTCACTTGCCCGTTTCCACACTTTCTGTATCTGTTCTATCCAGTCATGCACCCCCCATCAATTGGTTCTTTGTGTGGACATTCTGGGATAGGCACAAAGTCTTGTCCCGTAACTACGTGAAACGGTGTGCATCCCGTACTGGAATGAGCTGCGTTATTCTACGCTACTTCCGCGTATGGTAGTAGTTCAGCCCAGTTAGTTTGTTGGTGGTTAACATAACACCTCAAATACCTCTCGATCATAGCATTTGTTCTTTCTGCTGCACCATTTGTAGCTGGATGAAATGCTGTACTGAGTCCTTGAGAAGACCCCACTCGCAGTAAGAATTCTTTCCAAAATTTAGCTGTGAATTGTACGCCACGATCCAAAATTATCCTCTGTGGAATACCATGTAAACGGTAAATATGATTAATAAACATTTTAGCTAACTTTTTTGCTGAGGGAAGCCCGGGACATGCTACAAAATGTGCCTGTTTGGAGAATAAATCCACCACCGTCCATATGACGGTGTTACCTTGACTGTTGGGCAGATCTACGATAAAATCCATCCCGATCTGGTCCCACGGTCTCATGGGGAACGCTACTGCTTGCAACAATCCTGACGGCTTCCCAGGTCTATGTTTGGTGGTCGCACATACTACACAACTTTTTATATATCCTTCTATATAGAGATGTTCTTGCAATATCTCATTTATAAATTGCATAAATACCACAGGGGCACCCTGTAGTCCAAACGGCATTATCCGGAACTTATAGCTCCCCAACGGGCAATTGAAAGCGGTTTTCCATTCATCACCGGCCTTTACTCATACCCGGTAATAGGCCTCCCTGAGGTCTAATTTAGTGAACACTTGACCTTCCGCCAAGCTCGATAGCAAATCCGCTATAAGTGGCAAAGGCTATAAAGGTTCAACGCAGACAGCATTAATCCCTCTAAAGTCTACACATAACCGCAAGCCTCCGTCCTTCTTCTCTCGGAAGAGGACTGGCACTGCCACCCTAGACCTGGCTGGTTCAATAAACCCTCGTTTAAGATTCTTGTCTATGTATGCTCGCATTTCTACCAATTCCTGGGGAGTCATTGCCATTCTGGGTTTCGGTAAAGTGGCCCCGGGAAGGATTTCTATCCCGCAATCAGTCTTCCCATGAGGAGGCAGGATGTCTGTTCCTTTCTCACTAAAGACCTCCTTTAAATCATTGTATACTGCAGGGTAGCCCGGATCTTCCGCCCCCTTCATCAAATTACGTGATGATTCCTCATGGGGAGGAGGAGTGGGACCTAGGTCTAGCCGAATATTTCGGCATCCCCCAGGCCACCATATCATGGGCCCCCACTTATCCAGCCAGGCTAACCCCAACACAATTTCCTCGGTTATGTTAGGGACCACTACAAAATGTATATTCTCCAGTGAGGTTG